>JAHLJT010002630.1:73779282-74318264 GCA_031308135.1 Acheta domesticus | reverse complement strand
TGCAAAAAATCTCTTACTTTTTACTTTCCGTATACGTATATATACACTGAGTGATATACGTAGTATAGGGAAAGTATCTGTAATATGCTGCCGAAAAAATGGCCAATTTTCGGCGGAAAAAAATTAATTGCCGGGCCGTGAAAACGAATAAATGTGATAAAACCAGTTGCTGCAAATTTGAAAAAAAATCCTCTATCTCGTGATGTGGTCAAAATCCATGATTTGTTGCTTCTTTATACTTAAAAGTCGATTGACGGCATTCCGTCCGTTCTGTTGTCCTTCTGTGTCCGCTGTGGTCAACGCTAGCGCCTAAACCGTTCGGTCGATTTTCTTCAAAATTGATATTCCCCAGTCGATCTGATTCTAGTCGAAGCTTTGTGATTTTGAAAAAGTTCTTTAAAATTTGGGGTACTTATATGAACCCCCTGGGATTTTCAAACATTTTCTCAAAAAACGCTCCAAATTTTTTCTTTAAATTTCTTGTATGAATAGAGAAAATACACTTTTTAACATGGCATAGGTCCATTTTTCACGTACAGCTCTGAATTTTCGAAAATTGTGAAAGTTTGAATTTTTTTCGGCGTCTTTCTCCAACTACAAAATTGAAGATAGAGATTTTTTCTTCAAATAAAATTTGTTCTGCATATTGAGTTCTTTAATAAAGGTCATGTAAATGTTTTTCCAATTTTGGTAGTTTTCGTGCAATATTGCGTGCAATATGTGCAATTTTTAAAAATTACAAAAGCAAAATTTTCTCAAAAACGGCTCCAAATTTTTTCTTTAAACTTTTGGTAGGATAGTGGTAAATGTACTCTATCAATGACATAAAGCCATTTTGGTCTATCGGTTGGTTTTTCAAAAATTACCAAAATGTAATTTTTTTACTTGTCTCTCACGTCGTTAATATTTACATTATCGGCGATTTTTTTACATTATTATATTTACGAGTATATATGCTTTAAAATAATGTCAAGTAATGTTTCTCGAAAACACTACCATTTTCTGTGAAAAGTAGCTCGAATTTCAGCATTTTCAGAAATGCTCAAAACGTCATTTTCTCGTATATGGCTGCAATTTTTTTCTTGAAACTTTTGTAACGGATAGTGCTAGTTACACTCATTAGTATAGCGTAAAGTTTATTTTGAGTTTTTTTTTGTTTTTTCAAAAATTATATAAATGTAAATTTTTTGAAAGATCTCTCACATCTTTAATATGCACATTATCCGCAATGTGTAAAGATGATTATATTTGTGAGTGTAAGTGCTTCAAATAACTTCAAATAAAGTATTTTGAAAACTCAAAAATTTTCTGTGAAAATGAGCTTCAAATTTCGCATTTTTAGTAGTGCTAAAACGCCATTTTCTCTTAAACGGCACATAATTTTTAAAAGAAATTGCCATTTACGGCTAGATTTTTGTGTTCTTTAATATTCTAAAATTAATGTTTCTGTTCTACCAATAGGAAACCGAAAAAATTAAGAAAATGACAAAAAAATGTACTTTTGGCGATGATAGATGGTAGCTGGCAAGAAAGAGTAGTGTGGCAATTCCGATAGCTAGCGAAGACCCAGGAAAATAGAAAAACTAATACGGGAAAGTCTGTGCCATTCTGTTTCTGTTTTTTGACAAATAAATACGGTCATGCTTAATTTTTTCAAATATCGAGTAATTTTTTCTTTAATTTTGTGACAAACGTAATAGGCTGCTGTAAATTTACTGCGCTTCGGACAGCTGGATGCGTCGTAAATTAGAATGTGCAATTTTGTATATTATTTCTTTCTTCGTTTCTTACATTCGAACTTTGTTATAGACTTACACATTAATATTTTAGAAATTGTTTATTTTAAATATTTGAAATAAGTAAAAAGTATTAATAGCTCTCAGAATAGCGACAATGCAGGGTCTGCAACAATGGAATTCACTTTGCACTCGCGAATATCTGTGAATTAGTGTCATTGTTGTGACCTAATGGAGCTGTATGAAAAGGAGTTATAATTTTCCTAATTTATGTTGATAATTTGCCGGCAAATATTTAGTTTTGCACCAAATGCTGTACAATTGTAGTGAGTAGAGAATTTGTTGCATGGTTTTAAAATACTCTTCCCTAATCATGGCCCAATGGAAGGCATTTCTATATTTCCAGGGTATCAGGCTTCTTTTCCAATACCAGGGTTACAAAACTTTGCATTCTATTTTGTGAAGTTGTAGAATTCACATAGTTCTGACAACACTGCAATGGAAATAGTGAGTTCCAAGCGAAGATGTTAGTAGCGCATAAAGTGCAATATTACAGTACTACTTAGCTGTTTCCTCTAATACGGGAAAGTAAGTGCTGTTGTAGCACCACTAGTTTACTAATTTACACCAAATAGCATGGCACGTCTTACTTATGGACGTCACTGTAACCCAGTGCTTCCAAAATCTCTACTACAGATTTTGCAATAACACCTTCTATGTGCTGACTCCTTCGCACACGGGTACTTTCGCCCCAAAATATGACGTTGCAGAAAATTTGTAACAAGCGGGTCGTGGTCGGTTCCATACGGAAAACCCATAAACTGTTATTCAACGTTGCAGGACAACCAGGTTCCTAACTACAAAACAATGAAAACACATTTGTGTGAGAGAGCAAAAAACTCGGTTGGCAGTCTTGTCTTCCGACATTTAATGTATTGAAAAATATATCCCCTTTGAACCACGTATGGTGGTACACGCTTCAACAACTCATCATCAGCATGCAGTACACAAAAAAATCATAACACACATAAATCACAACAACCTGTAAACACAACAAAACACCAACACTCAAAACACATTAATAATAATAACCATTTTATTAGGAATTCCTTTCTCTATTAAATAAGTACGTACTTTCTCAAGTTCGCCTTATTATCTTTATATTCTATCATAACCAATGAAATTTTGCCTATTATTTAGACATTATGTACGACATTTAAAAGATCTTTGATTTTACTGCAAAAATTTAACATCTGAATAATTCTATGGGTGTCCATTACTAATTATTATTTATACTCTTGGTCTTGTACAACTTTTAAACTGAAACAATAAAACCGTGTGCACTTCCCTTGTTTTCGTTGCCATCTACTTGACGTTTTGAGGTAACACCAAAGCTTTTTCACCTACATACGAGCAGTTAGTGATATTACATGTGTAAATAATAGCTTAATGTCCCGCGAATGACATCAGACTGGGTGGTACGTTTTGTGGCTTCGTGTCGAAAAGTTAGACCCGGTTCTCTGGTACAAACCCTAACGAAGCGGAGGATTTTTAAGGGAGAAAATCCTTCGTAGTCTTCCTACTGAGGAGAAGTAGAGCCGGCTCTTCGATGATGTAGACTTACTGCATGGAAAACATCATCAATTCTGAAAGAAATCTCTGAGCAAAACTAAAATCGTCTATTCGTCGCCTGGATGATACTTCCCTTTCTGTTAGACGACAAAATGAGCGTAGCAGACTTGCTTGTTAAAATAAGGCATCATTGAATTGAATTGAATCTTCCGTAGCGCGTAAAACAGTCTCAGGTAGCAGGCCTGAAGTGGAATCCCCCGCGTCTATTTCCACGCATCGTTACGCGCTTTGCCGACCGCGTCGCTGTGTAACGCAATATCGCGCCCCGCGCTTCGACGCGCTCCGCTTCTCGCTCCCCATTGCGGCCACTTCCGCTCGTTCGCACCGGATGCAACATCTCCCGCCGGCGGGCGCGTGCGTACAACTTCACTGCTCCTTTTGTAGGATTCTGAAACTCGTTCGTCAAAGTCTTGGCACGGGTACACTCCAATTTTTTCTTTTGCTAAATGAAAATTTTCTGTTTCAAACGAGTGATGGCTATTAACACCGGCTGCGATGAATCAGAGGCAGCATTAATGTAGTCTCGCTTACCGAGAGGTCCTATGGTTCGGTTTCTGACGGTGGTAGTTTTTTCTATACGAGCTAATTAGCTATCTAAAGGAGGCTTCTTGTGGGCTGCAGCTTTGAACGATTTCTCCAATTTTCGGTCCCTCTGCCACCTTCATATACTACTCTATTATTTCAAGAAATTTAAGGAAAAAAATGGAGCCGTTTTTGAGAAATTTTGAAAATGACTGGGGGGCTTCATGAAAAGTATCCCCAATTTCTTATATAATATTTTTCAAAATCTCAAAGCTTCGACTGGAACCAGATCGACATGGGTTTCTTCAATATGGAACGAAAAACCTGTAACGCATGGTTTAGGCGCTAGTAGTGTTCACAGACGGGCGGACGGACGGACAGACGGACGTTTTCCTTTCAATTGGTTTTTCGATATCAAGGAGCCACAAAAGACGGATTCTCGCAACACCACGTGTTAGGAGATTTTTTCTTATTTAGCAACTGGATTTATCCACTTTTTTCGTTATCACGGCCCGGCAAGAAATATTTTCTGCCACAATCCCCGTTTTTTGCGTAGCATTACATAACTTTCCCTCTACTACGTATATTACTCCGCATATACGTAAGTATACGAGAGAGTAAAAATATATCTCACAATTGTAATTGTAGGTCCTTTACGCTATCTAAGGTCCAAATTTAATAAAATTGTATGCCGTTTTCACAAAAAAGGGTTTAAAACATATAAATTGCATACGTTTGACACAAAATTTCGCAAAAATACTCATGTATTTTAATAAGTAAATGACATGACATTATTTTTAGATCTTTTTCATGAACATATTTCAATAAGGAAAGAAAATGTACCTTCATTATTGTAGTTGTAGGAAGTCGTCGAAAGATTGATTTTTTTTCAGTTTTCGGAAAATTAGCGTTTTCAACGAACCTGAGACGTACGCCATTTTCTTAAATATCCTTCAGACTATCCAATGACTAAGTTGAATCAAAATTGTTGTTCTTGAAAAAATTCACAATGTCCAAGGGTCTTCGTGTAAATTCCGCCCAAAAATTAAGATATCAGTTTCAATTCAATAGGCCGCGACATCGGCCAGATCATTTGCGGAATATCATTTTGGAGAAAATCGGCTCAACGCTTTAGCAGCTAATGTTTTCAAAGACGTCCGGACGGACAGACGTTTTACCTCATCCAATTTTCGGTATAAAGAAACCAAAAAACATGGGTTCTACACCACGTGTTACAGGATTTTTTTTACATTTAGCTGCTGTATTTATACACTTTTTCGTTAGCAGTAATTAGAGCCCTGTAATTAAGATTTTCTGCCAAAATTCATCGTTTTTTCCCGTAGCATTACATAACTTTCTCTCTACCTCGGTAGATGTAGCGAGAAAGCAAAAATGTAAGGCCTCTGGAGGAGTAACAGCAGTAAAGGAGGATAATTACAGACATGCTTGAGACGAACAAGGCAAGGAGATAAACGTTCTGGAGATGATGCAAGGAAAACAATGACCAATAGTAAGAAAAGAATGAAGAAGAAATGGTAAGAAAAACGAAGTTCATCTTAGGAAGAAAACGAAATTAATGATGCCAAATGGAAAAACAGCATCAGTCCGTTGCCGGAGGAAGACATATAGAAAGAGACTGTGAAGCACAAAACCTGTTATGAAAATCCGTGGTGTTTTTAAAAAGACATAATTCACAACAGTGTATCGTAAAAAGAGGCAACCAAAAATCCTTAATATCTCTGAGAATAAACGGGAATAATAATGACATAATATTATAATGACATAATATTAATGACATTGGGTAGTTAAGCGGCACACAAATATCCGAGACTGTTAATTGTGTTATTGGTCGTATATCTTCGATTCTTTTCTTATAGTAGCACAGTAGTACGGAAAGAAACAAACACGAATGAGCAGAGAAATTATCAATTTCGCAAGACGAGAAGCAGCGTGACAAACATTCTAATTTAAAGAGCAGTCTAAGGGATAGAAAGGAAACACGCAATGGGAAGACTATGAGCAGAATTGTAGGAAGGAGACAGTGTCGCAACTACTACTGTAAGAAGGCAACGAATCGAAAATACGTTAGCAACAATGGAACAGCAGGAGCGCGACGACGAGTTGTGGGTGGGGGAGAGGGAAGGAGGCAGCAATTTCCGCCACCGCGCTCCAGCGGCGCTGTGCCACGCGCCGCGACGCCCCGCACCCACTCGCACCAGCCGTCTCTCATCCCCTGCTCCGCGTCACTTCCCTGCCCCTCCGCCCCGCCTCGCTCCCGTCTCTCAACGCCGCCTTGCCCCCTTCCTCCGTAGGCCATGCCGCACATCGTTCTGTCCCTTTTTTGCTTTGCTCCGCCCTGCTCCTCCCGCTTCTTCCTTCCCGCGCCGCTTCGCCTTGCATCTCCCACCTCCTGACCGCCGACTCCTCCGCCCCTCCAACCCGCCCCAGCCCCGCGGCACGTCGACGCTAATTGCGGTCGGGATCGGCGCAGGGAGCGAGCGGGCACGGCATGGAATCGCAAGATGGGGAGCGGGGTCTAGCCCTGTGGAGCTAGGGACAGAAGCAGGGCAGAGAAAGGGAAAGGCAACGCGGGTGAAGTCAGGCACGGAGCGGGTACGTTCTGAGCGCAGGAAGGACTGGGCGAGGCGGGGCGAGGCGGGGCGAGGCGGGGCGAGGCGGGGCGAGGCGGGGCGAGGCGGGGCGAGGCGGGGCGAGGCGGGGCGAGGCGGGCGAGGCGTAAAGGAAGTATGGGGCAGAGTGGGGTCTTATAGCAGGCCGGGTCGGCACACTCGGAACACATCTCCTTTGAGCTAATATTCCGGACCGGGCGGCGGCTCTCTGCAAGCTCCCCCTTTCACCTCATCATTGTGCTCTCATCTTGGCGCTCCCAGGCTCCCTCCGCCCCTTCTCGCCCTCTCTCCTCAAAACACCCCGTTGGGTTCCCTCTGATCTTCCACTGACTCTCTACACTGCTGCTTCTTTCTGCTCGTGTCTTCCCCGCCCTAACCCGCTCCTCGTCGCTGCAAGCGCGGCTTCCCTGCTAGTTTGTCTCATTGCAATCGACCAATTATCTCGTCTGCTTATTAACTGATATCACACTGCTACGATATTTCAGTGACTGGCATACCTATTTATTCCTCCCCTCTCTTTCTCTCTCAACAGCATTATCTTTAATGCGCTGTTTATCTCATGTACGCTCTCTCTTGTGAACTTTCTTTCTCATATACTCTCTCTCTCTCTCTCTTTCATATGAGCGGTCTCTCTCTCTCCACTCTATCGTGCTCCTTATCGCAATGCTTTACAACGTTTCCATTCCGTCAAGTTTATCTCCCCCCACTCTTCCTTTTCTCTCACTCAGTCCTACACACCCTATTGTTTCATCTCGTCTTTGCTGCCCCCTGCCTTGCTCCTTCCCCTACTTAAGGCCATTTGGCCCCGCTCCGCCTTGGGGTTGCACGTCCAGCTTCCCGCCCCGCTCCCCCTCGCTCCGGCGCTAATGTTCGATTTTGTCACGCGCAACGTTGCCATTCCGTTCCTGGAATTTAAAGACGGCTTCTAGTGAAGACAGAACAGAACTAGTGCCTCTAACAGCAAAAATGCAGCTGAATAAAACACACATTTTTCAAAAAGTAGCATATACAGTGCTCACGAACAACTAATAAAATACTATCTTTTAACACTGCAATACATTCAATATTCAACATAAAAGGTCTTCAGGAATGCTATAATAACACAATGAGAGCAAGTAACTCATGGCACTTAACCTCCTGGGAGCTCTGCTGACGTACGCCTTCTTCAATGTTGTAAGCAATGACGTACTCACTGAGTATTTAGTCGTTATGCGCTGTATGGTAATACGTGGAATAATAAAATTAAATATCTGGATTTTTCAGTCAAAATCAAAACTATTGTTGGGATTTTTCCCAGTTTCTGGATATCTAAAGAAACCATAGAAACCTTTCGCATGGTTGCATAGTTTTCTTTCAATTTCTACACGCCTTGGAAATTACTAATATAGATGACGCCAGTGAAGAACTTGACAACTAGGTCAAGAAATGTGACATTTAAACCGAACTTCTGCAAATTTAATTATTTATTTATTTGTGTTCAGGAGCTGCTAAACCGTTACAGCCATTGAGACCAATAAGTGATGATTTAACCTATAATATAAACGATGATGATGATGATGATGAGATAAATAATAGAAAAATAAGGGAATTAGATGGAGCAGGAACGACCAAAATCCAAAAATCCTGCCGCTTTGTCCACCAAAATTACCGGCTGAGGTGGCTCAGGACATGACATGTCACAGGACTGCATTTAAAGACGACTTCTTGTCTTACAGTTCGCGTCCCGATTTGGTCGAATTCTGCCGCTGTATGGAGGAGAATTCTAGCGGCCGGCTGCTCTGGTCGGTAGTCTTACGTGATTTGTCCGATTCTCACTATGAGAAAGCCGGAGCAGTTACCCTAAGGAACGGGCCATGGACCGTGCGCGATCTTCCTTGTCCTATCCTCACCAATCTACAAATATGTACACTTACGTGCACCATATTACTACGTATGTCGGGAGATCAGGTCGATGGTTAGGATTTGTCCCGGCTGGGGTGGTGTCGCACGGGTGGTAGTTACTTGGTTGGGAATAAACCCACGAGCATACGAGTGAGACTGCACCGGATCTCACCAGCCAGCGGAAGAAGGTCACCCACCTCTCGCAATAAAAACATGCACTATACTTATGACGAGAGACCGGAAAAATATGTAGTATTAAACATCAAAATATGTACATAAATATGTAATGAAAATAGTAAGAATATGTAATAAATATGTAAAATATGATTTAATATGTAATATTAAAATTCTCTACTTAAACACCATTTACATAGCACAAAATTAGATTTAGAAAAAATGTCCTAAATAAATTTTAAAATTAATACGTTTTGAAAACATTTTGGCGAGCACAAATTGATGCACACTTTCCGTCATACAACTTCCTCGTCAGTAGTAAAAGCTTCATCTGTTGTAATCCAGGACCGTAGTTTAGCAGCCAGACAATTCGCAATAGAAGTCATCGCACAAACTGGCCACATCTACATCCAGCGTAGGCGCTCGCAAATTTTTCTCAGAAATTAAGGTGACCTGTAACCTTAATTTCTGAGAAAAATTTGCGACCGGCGATGGCAGCGGCTGATTTAAAAAAATACTTCTTTTTATAAAAAATATGTAATAAAATTGATAGAATAAGAAAATATATTGTGAAAACAGCAAAACATGTAAAATATGTAATATACTACTAAATATGTAAAAATATGTAACGAAAACATTGGATATTGTGTTAGAAGAGCAATGAGTCGCCAAGATTACAATTTTGAGAACGGTAAGTAGAAAGGCAAAAAATATGTAATTACATAAAAATCCGGTCTCTACTTATGACTTTAATGACCGCTCGGAAACACAAAATCAATCAATCCATCAAAGATTTCTAATACCAAATAAACTATTTAATACCAATTTACTTGTGAAATTTCATATTATAATAGTTGTCCAAATTAAAGAAACGGTCTATTCGGTTAATACAGAAAAATAGCGAAATGTAGTAAAACGTTTGAACAATCTTTTTGATCGGAAATAAACGTTGAATTCCTACCCCATTTCACCATAAAAGTGTGTTTTTAATTATATTTTAATGAATTTCGTTATTTAGTTATTTTACCAAATATGATTTCTGACTTTTTAAAATAAATTTTAGGATTTTCGAAAGTTGCGCCAGACACGCACAACGCAGACGTGCGTTATCGCCAGAATTAGAAAGTGAATCAGACATGAGATATCGCGGTGAAGCGACATCTCATGTCTCGTGTCTAAAGTAAGGTCCATCAAGGTGAATTTTTATTTTTAGTAAAAGGGAAAAATGAATTAGAAGCCGTGTTTAAAACAAGTGAAGACACTTCTCGTCTGTTGTAACGAACTCGAAATCGGCTCGCTTTCACCAGAATAGGTGAAAGGACAAATCGGATTCGTGGACGGAATGACATCAACCTCAAACGTTTAAGACGAGTTGATGACACGTGATGATACGTATCTCCAATTACGTCTTTCTGGGTAGAAGATGAACAATAAAATCCTTGAGTTAGTCCATCGCATACTTTCAAATGCATTTTATTTCAATTAATGTTTTTTGAACTCTTGAAGTACCGTTGTAACTTCACTAGGAATGTCAAAATTCAAGATGAGATTCTTGCCTTCGACCTATGGGATGAACATAAAACATCATTGAGCCTGTCCAGGGCATAAATTACAAGTATTTTATGTCAAAACCGTTGTTTTCAATTCATTAAATTGCGCCAGTCTCCTTTGAACAGAATGCCCTCATTCCTGCCACGCGTTCTGCGCATGCGTTCACCCATCTCGAGACGTAGTACCAGATTTGCTAGATAAGGCATAGGACCCAAGTAGCAGTCTTGTCATAACATATCATTCGAGTGAGAGGAATACGAATGTAGTTGGTCTGGGATCTTGGCCTTCGCTAAGGTCAGCGTCGAGAAATTTCCTTGCCCGCAGTAGGATTACTTAATTCTAGAAGAAAAATGACACAAGAATAAAATTGCGAAATAAGGGAAATGAATAGAAACGAATAATATGAGAAATTCAACCCTCTGCCCGTTGTATATTGAGGAAAATACTAAGATGAACTATGTTTTTCAGTGTAGTGAAGATTTTGAAAGATTTGTAGAAGAAGTTTACAGACGTTACGAAAACTAAGTTAAGAACGTTACAGACGTTACGAAAACTAAGTTAAAAAAAACTAAGTTAGAAGACAGTGTACAGACAGTTACATGTATAATTTAAGTAAAAATATGTGACTAAGTCAAACATTTTGTAATTTCTAATTTAAAAACTCAGACAGTTACAATGTTGAATCTGAGATGTAACTTAACAGAATGTAAAGATAGCATGCAAAAGTGGCTTGCTAACGTTTTCTAAATCCGTATCCTCTATATCTAGTTGTAACGTTTGTATTTCAGCAATGAATTTCATGGTTTTGGTAGAGAAATATTGCGACACTGAGTTGGGTGTAAACTTTGCCCATCAGAAAAGTGAATTTCTGTATGATTTAGTTGGATTTAGTAGGATTTCTTACATTCAGTTATTTTCATGCGTCCGAGGCAAAGAATTCTACTTACCCTTCAATTTAGGGACTTCTACATTCAAAAATCCAGACACAAGCCGGGTAATAAGAAATTGTAGATTACGTATGCTTCCGTATATAAAAAATACATCGGAATTTTGAGTATTCAAAATTACTGATACTTTTTTAACTTTCGGGTTTACATTTTGTTGGAAATTGCAAGTGATACCTTAAATGTTTCAAGGTAAAAGTGTTATATACTTCGCACTAACCGTACCATTTGATACCAGCATGAAGTGCTGTTGTACCTCTAATAATTTCATGTGAATACCAATATGTTTAATGGAATTTACAATGTGAATGTATTGATACATCTAGAGAAAACTAGCGGCATATAAAAACGAATATAATGCTGTAATTCTTATTTCCATATTTTAACAAATTTGTGTGTACTTGAAAGTTACAAGAACAAGAGGACCCAAATGGACTTTGCTGACATTTCGCATTTTTTTCAATGTTAACAAGCTTAATGTCCTGCAACAATTTGAATAAGTACATGGACGTGGATAAATATAGTGTCGCACGCAGATGTGTGTGTAAATGTATATGAATCGTGAGCGAGGTCTTGTGGAATATTCTCAAAGTGAGTTCGGAGTGCATTGCAATGACGGTATTTGCATATGAAAGAAACGTGTGTGTGGATGTACGCGTGCCGAGATAAGTGTGTTAGAACAGTGGTGAAAGAAGAAGCGCGGTTCGTGTTAGTTTCTCATTCCTTCAAAACATTATATCCCAGGAGCACAGAAAATTGAAGCGGAGAAAGAACCAGTCCAACGCGATGAAAATAATGCAATACTCCCCAAAGAAAGAGAGGGAACAAAATGGACAAGAATGATAATGAAGAGTGTCCAGCGTTAAGGTCGTAGAGCTGATTTGGAAATTATTTATATTAAACGAACCGAAGCGTTAAAGTCGGAGCAATAAGAATTTCGATCGAAATTTGATGGTAGACGGATATGGTCCGCATAATTAAAGAACCGCAAAGATCATCTTTCTAACCAAGAACAAATAATTGCTGATGCTATTAAATAGATTAGGAGAAATTAAATACAAAATTTTGGATTGATCATAGCTTCTTTTGGTTCCAGACATGTGCCACTTCCACACGATTGAGATCGCAAAAGATCATTTAACGCCCGAGATATTTTCTTTCTCATTCGTTTCCTTCCTTCTTTCTTTTTATTTTTGTATTTCTTCCTTTCTCCTTTCATTTTTTCCTTCGCCCCTTCCTTTCTTTCATTTTTTCCCTTTCTGTCAGCATTCTTTCTTCTTTAAGGCCAGGCAACATCCCGTTTGTCCGCTTCCTTCTCCTTTAAGGACACGTGTTTCGGGAGTTCCTCATGTACGCCAGTTCCCAAAACGCGTATAATGACGCATAGTATATGCAGAGAGGAAAGTAAGTTAGGCAAAGGAGTGACATCAGAAACGGAGATGACATCGCCTAGAGAAGAGACGCTCGTTTTGTGCCGAGGCTAACGATGTGGAAGCCAACAGAGACTAACTACGCGGGCTCTTACCCATTGCCTCGGCGACGCCACTCAGATAACACGCTAGGACGGGCGGATGTCGCGTGGGGGCGTGCCAGTTCCTCGATTGATTCCTGGCGCATCAAGTGCAATGATAGTTATTCCCTTAAGCGTAGTGCATGTTTTCCACCGGTTGCGCCAGTACTATTCCCCCTCTGGATGGTGAGATCCGGCGTCGACCTACACGTCGGCAGATTTCCACTCCCAGTTATCTCCCACCAGCGGATACCATCCTAAACCGGGGCAAGCTCTAAGCTCCCGAACTCAATGGGAGTGTACTGCATGTAAGTGTGAGTGTGTAAGTAAGGGATGAGGATAGGACTGGAAGAGGAAGAAAATACACCGTGCGGCTCGTTTGTTAGGGTACTGCTCCACCATTCGTCTCCTGTTGATAGGAGAAACCACAGAAAACTACAGGTCAGAGCAGCAGACCGCTAGAATTCTCCTTCAAACTGCGGCTGAATACGACTTAATTCTATAGGTGGTGTCGAAAATCCTGCCACCGTCGGGGCTTGAAGCCTACAGCCTCCCGGCCAGAGACGCTGCAGCGACGTCCGTGCGAGTTCTCCGACGTTGCTGAGGCTCCTGCGCCTGCGCTGGCTCGTCTGGAAGCGCACTAGTGGACGCGGGGGGCGCGGAGGGTTTGTGGGTCAAGGGCGAAGGGGGTTCGGCGAGGAATTCGAGGGATTTAGCACGTACATTGTGGCTTCTTGGGATCCAGAGATCCTGCGCCGCTTCTGCTTTATGTTCCTTCGGGATTTGCGTTAAAATTAACCCGCTTCCCCTCCCATATAGGGCGTGCCTTTAAGCATCTCCTAAGCTCTCAGCTTCTATGAACATTTTCTCAAATTTATGTTCCAAGTAGAATAATTATTTTTAATTGTTTTATTATTATTATTATTATTATTATTATTATTATTATTATTATCATCATCATTACCATTACCATTAGCCTTATACTATCATCATTAGTTTTTAAAAAATACTCTTGCATAAACATTGTTTCACCCGTAATGCCTGTATGGATGGATGTGTTTATTTTACGCACAACACGTGTGAAACAGTTTTATTTCAAAGTTTAAGGCGTTCTGAAGATCTCTAAGATTAAAGCAAATTTAGATAATTACTCCTTTTCTCTAAAAAGCGAGACAATGAACTACGACAATTCTTGTATTCCCATTTCCCTGCAGGATTTTTGAAGTCGAAATTATGGGATCTTTCAGTTCTGTGTTTCGAAATTGAATTTGGTTTTCCAATAAGCTCCTTAATGTTATTTTGATGTTTATCATTATGTGGGGCAAAGCAAAAGATAATTAAAACAAAGAATGCGACATCAAAATAACATTAGGAAGATTACTGGGAAACAAAATTCAATTTCCAAACGGAACTGAAAGATCCCATAATTTCGATTTCAAAAATCCTCAAATTCTGGACAAAGAAGGTAAAATAGAAGCAAGAATAATTTCGGAGATATTGTTTACAAAATTAATTATACCATAAATTTGAATGTGAAATGTAATATTTTACAAATGTTTATGATACAAAATTGTTAAAAATTAAAAATTCTCCATGCTTATAATAGGTGAGTTTGAGTTTCCATTTCTTATATCTTGTATAAAATGTATATAAACTTTATGTAATTTTAATATTACTTATTATTATTATTATTATTATTATTATTATTATTATTTAGAAAAGCATCTGATGAAGCGGACAAATCCGTCTCTGAACCGTCTGTGAAACAATTAATTAAACAATTTACTGGAAATTAATTGTCTATAATAAATAAATAATTTAATGATGTGTGGTTCACGAGTTTGGGTCAACTTGTTAATAAAACGACTACATTGCCGACGTTTCGGTCATATATTCAAAATTCAATTTCCATCGGCAATGTAGTCGTTTTATTAACAAGTTGACCCAAACTCGTGAACCACACATCATTATTACTACGGGTCAAGAACCATTGAACAAAATAATTTAATCAATTACATTAACAGGCGGTCATAAATAGAACATAAAATAAATCCAGACAAAACGCAGGCAAAAATGTTCATCTAAAGATGATCAGCCCTCCCCAGTTAATTATGTATTGTACAACAAAAATATTCCTTGGGTTCGAAATAATACAGTAGCCAATAATCTGAGAATGCAACTTGATACAAAATTAAATTGGAAAACACATCCACACAACTGAAATAAAAGCAAGCAAAAGTTTCCCAACTTTACGCACTAATTAACAAAAAATCCTCCCTTAAAACAGCGGCCAGACTTTACACGTCTATAATTCGACCAACAATGACGTACTCATGCCCGATGTGGGAAATGCAGCCAAAACTATTATAAACATTCTTCAAACTGTACAGAATAAAGAGCTAAAATTATCATTAAAGCCCTATGGTTCATTTCAAACAAGCAAATCCAACACGAACTGCAGAATCCCAACAATGAAAGGACACTAAACTGTTCGAAGACTTCTTTTCAACACTCTCCACTTCACCCAGCACCTCCATGTTCAACCTTGGTCGCACAGCAGAACCGAACTTACATTAAAACTCACGCTTCCGTAAAGACAGATTCAGACCACCATAAAAAACAGCAAATCGACCTCAAATGGTATGACCTAATAATTGAAAAACGATGATTCTCTGTGGTTGCAATTTATTTTCAAAAAAATTAAATTATTAATATTGTAACCGAACGTATATGCCGTTCGTGGGGGATTTTAGAGGGAACGTGGGTCTTTTTGAGATTTTGAGAAAAACAACACAAAGTCGTGACCAATAAACAACATATAATTGAATACTCGTAAACCAAAACACCAATTACAGAATGACAATAACAATTAACAATAAACAATAAACAAATAAGCAAACAAAAAACATTTAACAATATTAAAAAACATCAGAGGAAAATTAACAGCAAAATTGTCCTGAAGTAATTTTAAACTTCACACAAATTATAATTACAGCAATATTTCCTGTGACAACAGTAAATTGAAATTCACCAAATTGAATAAATGAGATCACTCATAACATGACTGCAGATAATGTTACATCAGAGGGGGAAGACGCATGCCCTTCACATGACAGAGTGTCATAGTATTTTCTGTTCATGAAAATTGCAGTTAACTATCCTTCAACATACACTACATCAACACCCATATATACCTTCTGGCCCGAAATTCTCTGACTTTACAATAGAATATTTTGTATTCTGTTAAAATCCATAAATATAGTTTTTGAAAACACAGAATATATAATAGAAATTCTTGTAAAACTACAGAAATGAAATTACAAAAGAATATCTTGTATTCTATTAAATTGAATGAATATTGTTTTTTGGGAACACAGAATATTCAATAGAAATTGTTGTAAAAATTACAAATATTAAATTACGAAAGAATATCTTGTATCCTATTAAACTGAATGAATATAGTTTTTGAGAACACAGAATATTCAACAGAAATTCTTGGCAAACTATAAAAAATTACCAACTATTACATCTTATAGAAAATTACCAAATATTACATCTATTCTGAGACACTTAAGTTCATTTGAATTCCTCAATGGTTCAATAGCAAATACAATTTCTATAACACTTAATTATTTATTCATAGCTCTTATTGATTTCTGCCTTTATTAGGATGTAATACTAATTTGCAAAATGTTCTTTTTAAAGACAGAAATTGTGCTTTCCTTTCATTAACATTACAAGATTATTTCCAGTGGGTTTCTCCTCTAAGGAAAATACATAACTTCAAACATCTTCTATAAATAGCACTAAACAAATATGAAAATGCCAATGGGAGAATATTTCAGTCTTTCCCCAAGAAAGTTCATGGCTAAAGAACAATCTCTGACTGTAACTTGCATGCACATTACCTTAACCTGTATTTCATAGCCAATTGTTTCGAAATTCCCAGTTCATTTATGAAATACAGGTGAAAGGGTTTAAGCGCCCGCGAGCAAGCGGACTATTCTTGAGAGGATTTGAGGGCACTTAAAAGTCCTTTCCCTTCAATAACCTACAATCAAAAGCAATCCAATTAAAATAATTTGTTTAATTACAGAGCCTTCAATAATACATTAAGATTCAAAATGTTGATGATAATTTTAACAGAAGTAGGCATATGACTGCTTTATTATTGAGTGGGATTTTTCTTTCTTGCTAAAATATGTAGGTTTTTGATAATACAAATTCATAATGACATCAACTTATCATTAGATATTTATATTATCAAAAACCAATAAATTAAATAAGAAGTTTTACGCTAAAGAAAACAAATGATATAAAACACGTAACAGACAGATCACTTGTAAGATTACAAATTATGCCAAAAGGGTCAAATGACTTATCAAAAGTCGTAGATCAAACGCCTGAATATTGCCAGCTGTGGACACCATTTAAAATCCCGGCAACAAGCACACCGACCAGAGGTTGCAAAAGAAAAAAACTGCTATATCCGCCGCCATGCAGCTGAATTGTTTCCACTCACGCGTAAATCACATAAAACAGATTCAATAAAATTTACTTTACTTTACGCGAGTACCAATTGCCAAATAGGTGCAGTTTTGATGTTGCATAGACATCTTCAAGTTCAATTTTATTAAAACATGTCCATCTCTCAATAGCAAAGCACATGACTTGATGAATAGTGACAATACACATCACTGCAGATTTAGCACTGTTTTGTTGACACTTTTGAACTCTGATGAGAACCGCACTTCTAGAGATCCAGTAGATTGTGGCGGATCAAAATTAAGGCGTGCCACATGTTCGCGCCGCCATTGTCTTATGCTCAGTGCATCACCTAAAGTGCTCACATGCTCGGCTGCCACGATACTGGCGTCGCCCCCAATCTTCAACCGTCATTACTCTTTCTAAAGGAAGAGATGCCACTTGCACCATGGCAAAGAATTTGATTATAAAGTAGGTTCGCTTTATCCGACAACAGGTAAGCACAGCAGTTATTGCTAACTAGTTGATTACTTGCCTCTGGTGGATGCAGCAAAGCGAGGCGTTTCAGCAGATTATTACTTACGGGCACGTGCTTAACAAAGTTCCACCTCACCACGTTATTTTTTTCTCGTTCTGAAAACTTGCAATATTTTCATTGATTAATACACATCATTGCACCGCCCCTTGTACAAGCATTTCGCACCCCAGTTCCACGAGTCGTGCGCTCTACACCACCTCCCATCTCCACGCAAAAATTTCCATTTCTTCTTTACTCTTTCCTACCGCAGGCTCACGAGTTCTGCCTTCAGAACGGCTTCTCGACCCCTTCCCCTCCGCGCACGTCATCAAAACCCTACCCCGCCAACCGCACCCCTCTTTTGCTGATAAGTTACCGGAGGCGGTGGCGGCGCGGCGGTGCAGCGTCTGCCTAATTCAAACCCGTTCGCTCCTGCGCGGGTAATCTTGTAATTGCCGCATATTAACGTACACATGTACGGTTACAATATAAACCAAAAACCTTCAACGCAGCCATACAGGACACCCACAATTAGGAAATAAACCAAAAGTGATGTATGTTTATTGTTTATATTCACAACCCTGAACAACATGTATGTTGAACAGGAAGACAATGAATTTGAAAAAAAAAGTGTCCTGGCGTATGTGTCTAGCAGCCATTATTGTCAACCGAGGAGAACCCATGGAAGCTGGGTGACTCATCTGGGATTGTCATTAACAATTACGGTCGAAAGTTTGTTGTTCCGTAAATCACTAGTATTACTGCACGCACTTAAAGCTTTTGTTGATATTTCGTTTGGAAACGATCATTTTTAATTAAAGAATGAAAAGAGTCAATTTCAACACAACCATCTTCTTTTACTCTCTAATATGTAGAGAACTACTCTGTTCATCATTACTTCGAACTTATCGCACATAAGAAGGAATCATTCAAATCTCATTCGTAGATTTGTGAAGCAAGAAATAAACACACCTATGATTGGGGATTTTAAATTGATTTAGTTCTCTAGAAAATAATGACTAACATGCAAAAGAACTTACGGATCTAAAAAACACTTAATGAGCCATGGTCTACAATGAAGATTGTCTCATTTCACTCTACTCTATTCGTTACCACTCCAGCCCCTATCCCACACTACAACGCTGCCCATCATTCTATATTATTCTAAAAACCTCAACCCGAATTTCAATCTCACCACAGCACTCGACACTACTGAACACTACTCTTCATCACTCCATTTCATTCTACACTAATTAACCACTCCACGTCACTCCACACGACTCAAGAGTACTTAATTTACTTAACAACACTCCACTTCACGAATATCTCTCTTATCCCCTCTCTTCCTTCTCTCCCATCCTTTTCTGTCCCGTCGGTCTTCCCTCGTACGTTCCATGGCATTTCTCCTTGAAGAGGATTGAACGTGGCCGACCACCACTTTCCGCTGCAACAGCTCGTGTATTCGTCTGGGAGTTCACTCATCTCGGGCGCAGAGTGGGTCACGGCGCCGCAACGGCCCCCGCACCCAGCCCTATCGAGCGGCACTTCCACAAGCGATGCCCCGCCCCACCCCTCCAACACGCTCCACCCCGCTCCGCCCAGCTCCGCCTCGACAAGGCAGCGGAACATCCCGCTCGTGCACCACGCTACTCCGCCACACTTTGCCCGCCCCGCCCCGCCCCGCCCCGCCCCTACCGTTCTCTCACCGTTCCTTATCGCCACCCCTCTCCCGCCTCGCCACACTCCGTCCCACTACATCTCTCCTCACCACGCCCCACCTCTCCTCGTTCCATAACAACTTTTCTTGCCACACTTCACTTCGCCCCGCCTCTCGGATTCGATAGTGTAACGGTTAGCGTACCGGACTGACTAACCAAGTTCGCGGGTTCAAACCCGATCGAAGCCATGGATTTTTAGGGGCGAAAAAAATCCTTCGTGCGCCTTCCTTCGGAGGGAAAGTAAAGCCGGCCGTCCCATGTTAGATTTACTGCATGTAAAAGATCCTCAAGCCTAAGTGACGCCTCTGAGCTAAATTCAAATCGCCTGTTTCGTCGCCCAAGGAATACCTTCTTTCTCCGCTAGTTGGTGAAAGGAGCGTAACGAAATTTACGTGGTCAGACGGAAGAGCAGGCCTCGTGGCCTGAGTCTCGTCACGTAAAATAAGGCTTTAATTCAATTCAATTCCTTATCGCCACCCCTCCCCCGCCCCGCCACACTCCATCCCACCACATCTCTCCTCACCACGCCTCACCTCTCCTCGTTCCATAACAACTTTTCTTGCCACACTTCACCACTCCGCCCCGCCTCTCCACATCATGCTCCGCCACCCTGCCCTGCTTCGTCCCACTCAGCGCCGTCCTTCCCTGGTCAGCCTCATTCTGCATCGCTCCTCCCCGTCCCACTCCGCTTCGCCCCACCCCATCCGCGCTCTTGCCCACTCCGCTCCACCTATCCCCCTCCAGATACGCTCGGGGGCGGCGAACCTCATAAACGCGAGCGCGGGCGACAGGTTTATGGCCGCTGGGGGTGGCGAGAGGCGGCGCCTGGTGACGCGATGGCCGAGCACAGAGACTGCGGAGGCGGCGGTCGCGGGAGCGAGTGACTTTCTCCAGTAGATGATGTATTTGTGGGGACCGTTGGCTGATCGAATAGTGCGGTGGTGTCAAGGTCGATGCCACGAGCGGGAGTCCGTGGCACGAGTGCCACGACGAAATCGACACTTCACGTAGTTCGTCACCACGCCACCAGAGACAACGTCATCCCTATTGTATAACGGCGGGGTTACTAATAGTTTCCTTTCCAGATGCTAGTCGCGCAGAGTAGCTCGTGGCATGCTACCGAGCCACGACGCGTGCCACTGCCACCAGTAGAAGACCTTGATATCACTGGATTATTTTTTACGGGCCCGTCAGCTACTAAGATCGTTAGACCCGTAAGGTAGTGCATCTGGAGAGGGGATCTTCCCCTGGTAGATGGGGACATCTGGCGCTGACCTTCATGTCGGCTTGCGGGCTTTCCCTCAAACACATATCCGGCATCAGCGGGCCACCGCCTCAACTGGGACAAACTCTAAGCTCCCGACATGTGTGGTTGTGCAGTGAATTAAGGGGTGAGGATAGGGCAAGAAAGGAAAGATGCGCGCGGTCCGTGGCCTGTTTGTTAGGGTACTTGCTCCGGCATTCGCCTGTTGTTGACTGAAGAAAAAAACGAAAAATTATCGATCAGGGCAATCTGCCGCTTAGAATTCTCCACTAGACAGCGGCTGAATTCGACCTAGCTATGTAGCTAATGTCTGAAATCCTGCCAACGTCGGGACTGGAAAGAAGGCCTTTCAATCCAAGGAATTTAGTGACATTCCCTGAGCCACCTAAGCCGGCGGAATCGCTGGTTCTTTAGGCTTCCAGGTATTTGTTGTGTTTCATGATACCATTAACTATGTATACATTTCCAGTACCATTCACAAGAATTATAGTTCAAACCACTGCTTTTGACAGGTAGTACTTAGTACAAAACTTCATAACCCGAAGAGGAAAGGAAAAAATATTTTCCCTCACAATACTTGTCCACGCCTGTATATTCCATTGACCAGCTGCTTCGATTATGTACGTAAACAGTACAAAACAGCCGCATAACGCACGATAATGCGGGCGGAATTTTGAAGGAGTATCGCACAATCAACGCTAAGCTTTTTACATATCCGCCGTTTCCACCGGCTGAGTTCAGCTCAGAGACAACATTGCAGCAATTTTAATGGGGAGATCCTAGGGTTGCAGTCCAGACGAAGGTGGGTTTTCGAGAGAGACCTAGAGAGCTCGGTCGAATTCGGTGCGATGTGTGGAGAAGAATTCTAGCGGCGGCTTCTCGGATCAAGTGTCACATTCGGGGCCAAGTTCTAAATGTTTCAATTTTCTTTTTCAAACGTACTCAAGTCCGGACTCATCATAAGGCGGATGCACACATATCGTCCAAAATGTTGCCCATATATTGTTCAAAAATACAATAAATATGTATAGATGGAACACACTGTGTTGCGAAAAAAATGACGTACTGCAAACCTACCGTACAGCAGTCAGCGACTAATGTGGAACTCCGAAGGCTCTGACATGAATTTCGGAGTCAGTACACTTGTGGAACTAGCAAAGTTAATGTAATATCTCCACACAGAATTATATACTTTTTGCACTCTTCAGGAAATGAATAATTCATGAAAGATGAAGGAAATGTATGATTGTATGATACATGTTCCGTGAGAAATTCAACTCTGTGCAAATTATTCACGCAACAACTTTTAGAGGTACTTTGTGGCTGACTTCTGAATAAACGCAAAAGCGTTTTCTGTAGTGTCTGATGTCGAACCACCGGAATGACTAATAGGGCAACGAATACGAATATCACAAATACACCAAGAGAAAACGAAATCCCAACTAAATGTAACTGATATTAAATAATACAATAAATAGTGTGTCTATTCCAACCCACGGGCAAGAAGCCTTTTGATGTCATAGAGATTTATCACTACTTACTATTTCAAATTGACGGTGTTTGAGTTAGTGTTCTAAATTACATCATATTACTAGGAGTAGAACTAATTTATTGTATCCAAAAAATTCAAATTCCTCTTTTTGGTCTAAAGCACACTCTATTTTAACTTGCGTTAGAATAATATGTAATTATATATTTTATTATTATTCTAGTAGGGAGGGGACTACAGTGGACGTTTTTCATTCAGAATGCTAAAAAGGAAATTCTTTCTTTAATTAAAAGTACATTCTGTGCCTGCTGCATACTTTACCATTTTGTCTTTACTTTTCTGTCTAAGTAGTTTCAATATTTTCCTCCTAAAACATTTTTAATACACTTTTTTAAAGCATGTACTTTAGTCCACTCGATCGCCTCCTTGAGGGCTAATGTGAACACACAAAAAAAGTTATTTTTGTTTCATTTGTATTTTTAATTTACACTAATACAACATTATCTTATTAGAAACAGTTCTGAAAGCTTATGAATGAAATGTAAATCGTCCTTGACTATTTCCTGACTGTTATCGCATCTTTGTGTTTCGTAACATACGTTTGGACCATTTGAAATAAGAAAGAAGAAAGGTAGCTAATTAAGAAAGATAGTATTTACTTATTTAGCAATTATTGTCTATAAAATGTAATAATTATATTATTCGTTCAATAATATTCAGAAAAATTATATGAAGACTGGTAACTAATTATTAATGATGGCATTTATTTTAGCAATTAGTCCCATTTCGACATTTCCCAACCCTGATAATAGTAAAACAACGCAGCTACATATGGAAATGTTTCGCTTTTGCTGATTAAATGTTCACATAATTTAATGTCACTGATTCTAGTTATCTCCAGTCATATATAAATTGTAAATGAGGTATGAAAGTCCAGAATTAAATTTTATTAGTAAACAAATGCATTCCGTCCGTTACATTGCTTCATTAAAGTATACAATGCATTATTAGGATCAACCAATACCAAATTAAATGTTTGGCTATAATATATATACTTTTTTTATATAGTGATAATTTATTAATTTTTCATTTGGATTATTTTTTATAATTAATTAATTAATTTTTCAACCATTTTAGAATAAATTATTTAGTTAGAATAATTTAATTTTTTTTAGAATTAATTGAATATGTAAAACTTGCACAAATTCTCAGACAGAATATCTTCCCACATTACTCAAACACAACAGTGTTTTCTCACATTAAATTTTTTATACTGCTACCTTTAGCAAGAGGGAAAGTATTAACAATTTTGTAAACATTTCTAATTAAACAGGTAATGATAAAATAAAGACCACTTTTTCTATCTTCGGTAGTTTTCGTCGAAGATGTCATTCTGTAATACTAAAAACAGTAGTAGCCTTCATTTGTGTGCCGAAGGTCCTTGTGTTTAATTTAAATCTATTATCAGCGGTGTTTCCCAACAATCGTTCTCTAAGTTTCACTCGCGTAGAAGGAGCAAACAAAGTCAAATGACCAACATACTCAAGCATTTTTGGACGCAAATCAAATCAACTTCATGTCTCATTTGGGATCAAAACTCTTTTCGAAAAGATCAAAAGTTTTTTTCGAAAAGATCAAACAATTTTTTCGAAAAATTTAGGGAAAACCCGAGAACTGTTGTAAAAATGTAAAATGTTAATTTTACCAGTAAATACGGTTGTCATTATTATTTACATTTGTTGTAATATGAAAAATTTACGAAATGTAATGATTAGACATCGGATGTTTAGGGAAATGCCTATTTTTTTCTAGGGAACATATTTAAAGGCTGATAATATATGTGCACGAATCATGGCAAATGATGATATGACGAAGTTTTATAATGCTTATTTTTTCTTATTTTAGCATATATACCTTTTTTTGCATAAATGTCTTTTCTTTAGAATTATTGCACGTTTTTGCCTTTTATATATTATTTTTATATACAATGCTAAGATATCAGAAAATCGACCTTGGTCCAACCTGACCATTCATTACGAAGCCTTCAATTCACGAAATTGTATTTTGAAATACGATACAATTCCTGAAAGTATACCAACATATTTTTCTCCATTTCCCTATTTCATAAATACTAGCCATGTTCTGTGAAAATGGTCGATTGACAATACACCGAGGGCACCTTTTGACTGGAATAAATGTAAATTCCCCGAAGGTTTCAGTGTTACTAATTTTGGACTTCTAAAATATATGCCAGACACATCAGTAGATGTTCAGAAATGCTTCTCTGTATTCAAACTGATTTTGTCTCCCAATCGTTGAAAAGTTACTGGTAATATATTGCAATGGAAACTATTAAGAATAAAATGTAGAAGAGTTGTAAATATGTATGGAATCTTACAAATAATTTTAAATTTTATTGTGAGTGCAATTTATGACAGTGCCTTTTTTCTCCTTATTCTTGATTTTTCAGTGCCTTTTTAGGCGCCTAAAAGGCGATTTTTTAGCGCCTAAACATCCGATGTTTTATAATGATAATGACAAAATGCAATTAGTTCTTTAAAATTTAAGTCATGAATGAAATCAAGAACTAACGGTGTAGATAATGCATGAAAATTGACAATTGACAAGAAATAGTGTCCTTAACTTAAAAAAAATGAATATAAAATTTCTTAATTCATTGATTAATTGAATGATTCTGTAGTGACCGTTATGCTACTAGAGGACATTACGTTGTTGTGTCTTGGTATTGTAAGCCGAATATTTAAATTGGTAGGCGCCAGGGCATGGGAATGAAAGAAATAGCCGAATTTTTTAAGACTCCCGATTGTTCATTATTTCACCTCGTCAAAGACATTATTAAATGTTATCTAGGGATGCTACAATAGCACATTGACGCATTCTTTGTAACAGATGTGCAATATTACAATGCTACATAAACCTACGAAAGTGTTTCTACCAGAAAACACCTTTTTTGCGTCCCGAGATTCAAACTCATGCACGTCAGTTGCCAGTAAGCCGCTGTCCCTGACTCTTCGCCCGAGACCTCGCCACTGAGGATGCCCACCGCAGTTGTGGGCGAAACGTTTGGCAGTTCGAAGCCAATTGGACCACGCCCCATCAGCCCGGAAGACATGAAGAATAATAACAAACGATTCGTTTCGCCTGATCTTTGTCTGACAGTCACCTTAACTCTCCGTGAACATCGGCAGTTCGTGATGCATGGTAAATTTTGCAGTTGATGACCAAAGTTAATGCACCATCACAAGCAATTTCGTAACTGACAGATACCTCACAACCGGCGACGTCACAAATCGACTATTGTGACGCGTTCGGAGTCAAGTCGCTCGTATTGTTGTTAGTTTCCGAATATTGTGGGCAACTCTCATCTCTGAAACTCTGAGAAAATACACCATCTTTCCCTTTCCCACACTATGGGCTTGATTTGAGTTTGGCGATGATTTGTTAGTTTGCATTTTACGTGGTATCTTAGGCTCAACTCGTCCTATTATAAAAGTATATAAGGCTCTACAAGTATATGCAGAATTATTCCTCAGTGTTATGTGCGTACGTTTTCGGCGGCTGCGCCAAGGAATTTTCGTAAGATTTACAACGCTTGCGCTCTCTCTCGCCCCCCCTCTCTCTGTCCCTTTTAGACAGTCGCAGCTCGTGGTTTTATAAATGGGGAAGGCCACAAATGCATTACATTATATTACAGTGCATTGCATTGCCTGCATTGTATTTGTATTAATAATAAGTCTGAAGTAGACTTAAGGGAGTAGCGCTCCTACCGCATAGTTAAGGCGCAATGCTAGTCGCTGAACTGTATTGTAATGTCATCTGGTGCGCACGCTCTTCTTCTGACCCTAAGCCCCCACCCTTGAATGCTGCCTGGCTGCAGCCTTTGTCCGCCGGTAAGCCTGTGCAGTGAATGCATGACGTCACGCCTCCTCGTTTTACACAGGCCCTATGGCGTAATGAAGTGGAAGCCTAACGCTTTCTTCTTCCTTGTCAAGAGCTTCAAATGCGTTGCGGACGGCCGTTAACTAACCGACAGAGAAAAACGTTGATATGATTGTTACATAACCCAACTGAGAAATCCATTATTAATAAATAAATAAATACATTTATAAACAAATTTTTAAATTTCTTTTGGAGAGCATTTCTGTAGCCTTACAGCTTTTAATGACGAGCCGCGCCTGCTTTTAGAATTGAATTTTCCAAAGTTTAGACGCATTTGCTGAGAGGGAGGTCTGCTTCCCAACGATGCCGTACCATCGAGGGCACAAGGGGAGCGCAATGTATGCTGGGCCATCCAAGCCGCTGCGCCTAGCAGTCGCCGCCATAAGCCATCCATCGCAATTGATTGGTGTTTCCACACGAGGCAACTGCTCTCGTCGTTAGTCTCGTAAGTGAAGTGAATATTTCATCCCGGGAGGTGGTGGTGATCTTCCCCCGCTTGATGGCGAGATCCGGCGCCCCCCTCCGTCGGTTGCGGATATTATCACCAGCCGGGTATCTACCACCAGCGCGGCGCCGCCCCATCGGGGACAAGTCCCTTGTCCCGACTGCTGTGCTGCCGCATGTTAACGCTCAAAGTTCCTACTGTAGTGAATTGCAGAAGAAGGTTTGAACAACAGTACCAAGCCTAATTTTTCACTTAACTGATTTTATTCTATAAAATAAGGGCATTATCTGACTTACGTATTGTAATTTCATTGATGTTTCTAACCATCTCCATGTAAAGTTTAGATTCGCTTTCACCACCGTTATCGTATGGCGAGATGACGAACTACGTGGATTAGAAATTTAGTTGTGCCACCAAATCTTACCGTTAGCAACTATGTTGACAATGCTGGTACTGTGCACTGGCGGCGAACTGTGACATTCAGTAAGAGGCAAGGTGGTGAATAGAATAGAAGAGAGATTTCATTTTACCTTGCGTGCCATCGAGTATCACAAGTGGCAACTAACTTTTCATCACTTTTGCATCAGTTCTTTTTCATTGATCTCTTCATTTGTATGTTTTATTTGTTGATCTTTCATTTGTATGTTTTAGTGTTCTGACGATCAAACACTGAGAACCTTTGATCGAGGGAATCAGAACTACATTTATTCCAAAAAAATAATAAATTAAATACAACAAATTTGTTTCCATTAATTGAACATCATTCTATCATACCTTGTTCAATGGAGAGAAAAATGTCATACCATATGTAGGACGTCTAAAAATAAAAGTATTATCGTATATAGATACATGTAATAAAAAATAAAGAAAATATATTCTAAACATACAAATTGACCGAAAATTATAAAAATATTAAAAGTGGCCCCGAATTGTGCCCCAAAATTAATACCTCTGAATTCTATGTTCGGTTAATGAATTTAAAGGATTTGTTTATGTGCTATATGCGATCACTTTTTAATTATTCATCTGAGGATGCATACAGCTGTTGTCTTTCTCCAAGCTTTTATGAACATGTTTATCTTTTGACCTCCAATTGATGATTTACAAAAGTATCTCGAGTTTACGTTAAAATATATATTTCTGAATTGCTAACATTTTGGCTACAATTTGACCCTTCAGCAGGAGTATGCACACTTTGAAGTACTAATTGGGGTATAGTTCACTAAAATTATAAATTATCATATAAAGAGCTAAGCGCCTAATTTTTGGTACCGCTTGTAAATCCCCAGGTGACCTATAGAATTGGTTAACAACTCCTTTAAAAGCTTGGAGGAGCGTGTTTATCTTTTAAGTGAATCCGCAACCACTACAACCTCTCGAAAACCAAGGAATCCCTAAGGTTTGGTACCGCTTGTGAATCCTACAGAAACTCTTCAGATATGGTTAAGGGCTCACATAAAAACTTGGCAAGTACATCAGTCTTTAAGTTTCGTTGGCACTCATCTCCAAATTGGCAGGGCGCCAGGAAGTGCATCTAACGTTGAGTTATTGAGAAGACCCTAGAGAGGCCTCGTGGTGTGGCCTCCTGTTGAGGCCTTGTGGTGTGGAAGCTCAAAGAACAATTTCAATCCATCATAAAGTGTACACTTTGGCGGGGTTTTTACACCTACACAGAGCTAAGCGACCGACGTTTGGTACTGATTGTCAAGTACTCTGACAACCACAGAGGTGGTTGACAACTCATTGGGAAGTTTGAGTCTCGCTCAGTTCTGACTTAGTCTTATATTTATCAATCTTATTGGGTTCAGAAACAAAAGACTGAAGCAACTGTCACATATCAGTGGAGTGGCGGGTCAACGATTGAATCCAACGTAATTCTTTCCTGTATCTTTATTTAGGTAAGAAGTTACAGTTTCATCATTTGGAACTTATTGTAACATTTCTTAATTGTTAGTGATATTCAACGCATGTAATATGTTTAGAAAACAATTTCAAGTCGTCGCCATCACCAATCGCTTCTTGCAAACTCTCGCATTTTCTTACAACCTGAACTGACTACAATCACTTCGAAATTTCATTTTGATATCTGCCGATGCAAATAAAATGTTGTCTAATCTGAGGAATATTGTAATGTTGAACTACTCGAAGATCAAAAAAGGACATAGTCATCTTCTTCTCTGGAGAAGGGACTCCAACTGGCTTGTGTTAAAAAGTGAAAATATTTAAATACAAGCTGACAAAAAATGATTGTTATGTGTTGCTAAATACTTCTATTATTAGCTGAACGTAGCGTAACCGAAGTTTTAAATTGTTTTAAAAATATCCTCAAATGTTAAAAACTTTTCCCACGAACATTTCGAATAAAAATTAACTTTAAACATCATTGTTTGGTTCTTTAATCTACGGACGTAGTACGTCAAAAATAATTTATTAAGAATTAAAAATAAAGAAAATAGAATAAAAGTTGTGGTCGCAACTCTTTTTGTCGGATGTTCTTTTGAGGCTATCGTCACTACTCACCCCAAAATACGATGTTACAGAATCTAAACCGAACGCAGTCAGAGGAGTTGTACTAAAGAGCACGTTCCCTCAGTGTATTATTAGGTGGTGTATTAAAGAAATTATACACATTTGCACTCTCATATTCTAGAAAATACCGTTTCATTCTTATAGATTTACAACAGAATACATTTTAATGAAATTATTCTACAAAAGGGAGGGGGGGTTATCCCTTTAGCACTACCGCGTATGCTACACATAAAATTGCCCTAGCACACATAATTTCCTTCCGAGTGAGTCAAGCCTTGCACTACATATTGCAAACAGCTCCGTCTGTGTGGAACCAACACCACCTAGACATACAAGGCCTGCGCACTGCAGTTTTTCAAAGCCAATATGGCCGCTAGAAAAGGACAACTCGTTCGAGATGAGGCAATTCAGTTGTGTATGTTGAAAAGCATTCTTCATCCGACAGTGGTGGCTAGAGGTAGTCTGCATTCCGCGCTGAGCCAGCGACCAGTACACATCATGCTCCGCACAGCTCAGAACGTTTCAACTTGAAGCAGTGCGGTATCAGTGACCATAAGTTTGTGTTCCAACCAATTAATTAAACATCACAAGTGTAGTGAATTCATCTAAAGTCGTGCTACTGATTTCTTAATATAAATAGCAGTTTTCAACCACCAAGCCCTGACCTAGGTCAGAGCATAGCGGGAGCCATGGCGCTCCTCTACAACACAGCCGAAATGGAAGTCACCTACAGCAACAACCAACACGGGGATCAACACGTCCTCGCAGATTCATCAGGTAGCTCCCTCATTCACATCAATGGATCCAGCCAGAACCCACAGGCAACAAACCCCGAACATGGAAACGGTACTGCAGCCATCAACCCAACACAAAGCTCCAGTAAGGACAGTCATATCGACGCGGCCAGCAGCCTGCCTCGCGGCCAAGCAAATTACGACCCCGCCAGCATCAAAAGCAGTGATAAGACCAGTAACAGTGTGAAAAGAGGTTATTCTGACAGTATCCCCCCAGGCGGTCCGTCAAAAAAACCATCTAGTGGTAGTGAATATAATGTACCTGTTAGCAATAGATATGCTCCTCTTGAAAATAATAGTTACCAAGACAAAAGATTCAACTACCTAGACGACGAGAAAACATACTAAGTCGAGAATATAAAAATACCCCCCATATGTTTTAAAGATATTCCGAACATTAATAATTTCAACAAAGAGATTAAAAAGCAAATTACTACCCAATTCGCCTCAGATACGGTTAACAACAAAATTAAGTTATCCTTCAAGTACATTACGGACTTTAGAAAGGCTATTAAATATCTAGTAAGCACAAATAGACAATTCCATACTTACAAGGATCTTATGAACAAGAAATTCTCAGTAGTTTTCAAAAACATTCATCAGTCGGTAACTCAGCAAGAGATATACGAAGATTTTATTACAAAATACCCTTCATTGATCAGTGCCACAAGATTATACAAAGACATCCCCATTCCGGTTCTTGCAGCAGAGTTTGACGGACAACAAAGTATTGAGGAAGTGCTAAAAATTAATGCAATTTGTAATCTGTGTGTCAAAATTGAAAAACGACGTAAAACGAATGTCCCAATACAATGTTTAAGGAGTCTGGACTTTGGACATACAAGGAATAACTGTAATAATGAAATTGTATGTGCATTCTGTGCAAAAGACCATTACACGGTAAATTGTCCACAAAAAAACTTAACTCCAACATGTCACAACTGCAAGGTCCCACACCGTGCGGACATTCGGTCCGCAGAATGTAATTATTTCAAAAAAATTTCAGACAGCAACAAAAGCAACTCTAAAGCTACTACTTACCAGTAAAATTCAAAAACCAACACCTCCGTCTATAAACTCACACAATGCAATTTTCCTAATTTTCGATCTAATCGAACCATACCAAACTTCACATATCAAGAAAATCCAACCACAAACCAGCATAACAATAAAAAAACACCAAAATGTAAATTATAACAATAATAATAACAACACTAACTCAATAATGCACACTATAGTCAACAACATTACTAATTATTTAATGGACATAATCAATAGTATCATTCCAATCATAATAAACAGTATTTAAAATTCAATCACATCTTACTTTAATAACAATAATGCTAGAACAGTGTAATAAAAAATTAATCCTACTAAACTGGAACGCTAATAACATATCAAACAAAAAAAATGAACTAAAATATTACTTAAAAGATAAAGGAATACAAATCGCATGCATCACTGAAACGCACCTCAGCGCAGACAAGACATTTAACATACCAGGATATAACGTAATAAGAAAAGACAGAGAAGATCAAAAAGGGGGAGGGGTACTCATCATACTCGTTGAAAAATCAATTCCATATATGATAACAAGCACACCTCACACCCCAGGGTTAGAAACAACTGCTATTAAAATCCATATAAATAATAGAATCACAACCATAATATCAGCATATAAACCACCCCATATTAACATGAAAAATACCAACATAAATTCCCTTCTTCAACAGAATACGCCTATGATTCTACTAGGTGATTTGGACGCAAAACATGTTAATTTTGGGTGCAGAGTTTCCAACAATGCAGGCTCTCAACTACTCAAAATAATAACAGACTTAAACTTGAACATACTTACGCCATACAAACCAACTCATTTCCCACACGACAACAGCAAGCAGCCAGATATATTAGACATAGCAATTACTAACACAAGTACAGTATATCATTCAACTCCTGTATTCGAGATGGATTCAGACCATCTTCCAGTTTTAATAACCAGCAAAATTATACCTCCCCTACATGCTCCAACTCAGAAACTAAACACCCAAAACATAAATTGGGAAACATTTAGGAAAATAGTGAGAGCCAAGACACCACAATTCAAAATATTAAACTCTCCCATAGAAATAGAAAAATTAGTCATGCAGATAAACGTAATAATATCAAACTCAATAAAACACTTACAAGACAACAAACCCACAAATTCTTTCTAACAGACAAAACCAAAACCACCCAAAGAGATAATAGAAATAATCAACACACGCAATAAAAGTAGAAGGCTATGGAGCAAGAATAGAATTCCCCAACTGAAAAAAGAACTAAATCTCCTCAATGAAATAACAAAAAGGGCAATAAATATACACACCCAAAAATCCTTTGAAATAGAAACATTAAATACCTCAAGCAAATCACTATGGCACTTCTCAAAATGTCTTCTAAATAAAACAAATAACCATGCCGCCACTCAACACGACACAAGGTATAAAATATGCTCCCCAAGATAAGGGAGAAGCACTAGCAGTACACTTCGCTCAAACATTCAAGCCTAATAATACACCCGTACACCCAGACCACCAAGCAATAATTGATTCAAATGGAGCACCCAACTATGACGTCCCACAGAGATTAAAATTCATTTCACCTACTGAAGTCAAAAACCTCACAAAAAATTTGCCTAAAAGAAAAGCTCCCGGACATGACCTAATTAGCAACCAAATATTAAAAAAACCTGCCCACAACCACAATCGCATACATAAACAACATCTATAATTCATCATTCAGACTAGGCTATTTCCCACGAACTTGGAAAATATCAAATATAATCCCGATCCCTAAACCAAGCACAAATCATAGCCTTGCAGCGAATTACAGATCAATAAGTCTCCTCCTAACTATATCTAAATTATTCGAAAAAATAATTTTAAAAAGACTCAATAATCATCTAATAAAATCAAAAGCTATTCCAAACCATCAATTTGGTTTTAGAAATCGTATCTCAACCGCACATCAATTGCTAAGGATTACTGAATACATTCACACTGCTCTTCAAGAAAAGAAACACACAATAGCAATACTCTTAGATGTATCTCAAGCATTTGATAGAGTCTGGCACTCCGGATTAATGTACAAACTCAAAAGAATAGGAACACCTAAATACTTACTAAATATTATCACACAATTTATATCAGACAGATCCTTCATAGTAACTATAGATAATCATAGCTCCAACCCACGCACTATAGAAGCAGGACTTCCACAAGGCTCACCCCTATCCCCAACACTATTCAATATTTGCACAGCAGATATCCCCACCACACGCTACACACAACTTGCACAGTTTGCTGACGTTACGGCAATATTCACATCAAGTTGCACCCTAACATATAGCAACACAAAAATTCAACAACATTTGAATAAAATAGACGAATGGGCAATAAAATGGAAAATAAAACTAAATCCAAAAAAATCAAAGTCAATAATTTTTTCATTAAGACCATTCTCTGTCCCCCACCCATTACTATTAAACAATAGCCAAATAAACTGGACACCATCAAACCAACCTATAAAATACTTAGGACTAAATCTTGACAAGACTAAACTGGAAAAACCACATCAACATTAAAACACAACAGGCTAAAATCAAATTAATCCAACTCAAACTAATACTTAATAAAAACTCCAAACTATCACTAACAAATGCAATAACACTATATAAAACTACCATAAGACCCATAATGCTATACGCTTATCCCATCTGGACAAATGCTGCACCATTCAATGTATATAAAATACGAATATTACAGAACAGATTCCTCACTGTCAGAATAATCACCAACGCCCCATGGTCCATTTCAAACCATCAGCTCCATAATGAATTAAACATAAACTCAATCACCCATCAAATAGCACGCCTATCCAATAACTTCTACTCTAACATAAACTCAATAGATCAACTCAAACAAAACAATTTAGCCTCAAAAAACAACACACAGACCAGAATAAACAACAGATACCCGTTCGATTCCTTCCTAAATATATTCTCAGACAATTGTGAACGGTAGGTACTCTCATGAGGATTCTACCCCAATGTAGAAGCAATAGTAGAACTAGTTTAAGCATAGTTTAAGTTAGTAGTAAGTCATCAATACATATGAAAGAGTGTTTTACTGATCTATGTACAACCCAACAAGCAATAAATAATTTAAAAAAAGAGGTAGTCTGAGCTCTGCTGTGCGACCCTGTCAGATCTGTTGCGATAAAACCGTTTCTTCGCAGTTCGCCACTCCATTTAACGGAGTGGCGGGGAGTCACGCGTCGCTTCGCGCCAATACTGAATTATAAACAAGTGAAGTGAACCATACAAGTACTACTGATAAATAGTTCATCGAAATAACCCCGGTGAAGTGCGACTCAGTGCAAATCAGTGTGGCGATTGGCATGCAGCTATAACCCTCCAACAAGCAAAGTCGTAAGTGCTGCATTGTTTCTTCTTAATAACAGTGAGAACCAACCAGCAACAATGGAAAGTTTCATCCCAGATAATCCCAGTCAATTCACCGAAGACAAAATGGAGGTGACGTTGGAGAACAACAATCAACACAACACCCCCGGCGCTACGGACAAGGAACCGTTTCAACTCAGCTAACCCTCAACCGTTCTGCTACCAGAAAAAGACTCCACGGACTCCAGAAAAAGGTGAGTGATAGACAATGATACAGGCCGACAATCAAAAAAAAATAGTGGCAATGATAATAGTTACAATGACCAGAATACAAACTCTGACTCTCTATTAATTAATGTCCCGGTCAAAAATAGGTTCGGACCTCTGAGTGAACTTGATAAGCAAGCAACTGAAAATAGATTCGCTCATATTGACAACCTCCCTAGTGATGAAATGGAACCCCCAGAAAAATACCACCAATCATAGTAGCAGACATTACCAATTATAATGCATTCATGAAATAACTTAACCCTTTGAAGACCACAAGGGTTCCGCTTGATGAAAATTTATAATCTTCAAATTAACAACTTTAGACGCCTTACAATATCGTTTAGGATGGTTTTTGACGTCATTGCTTTTACGGTTTGTAAAATATGGTTTGGGACATATGTGTCCCTATGGACCATAAAGGATGGTTTTCAGGAAGAGAGAAAAAATAGTTAACTTTGAATGAAATTTATTTGGTTGATTTTTTTGTGGAAATATTTAAATAAACATACATTCAAAAAATATTATCTTATAATGAAATTCAGAAAACATCATTTTAATGAAATACTTCAAACATTTTTTTGAATGGAATTCCAAAACATCACTTGAATGAAAGTCCAAGAAGCAGTTACGATTTTGTGTGAAACACAAATGAACCCTGCAAATATTGCAAATGTTATTTGTCCTATTTTCTTTCTTTTTTCTTGCACATTGAGCACATCTTCTTTCTTCTATTTTTTCAATCTGATGTTTTGGGGCAGCAGATGGGGTGGATTTTCTTTTCAGGGATACTGTTTGTGGTATTGATCTTGCTCTATTTGTATATTCGCCTATTAGATCTTTGGCTACGTGCTGACGGAATGCCATCGAGCTCATTTATTTTGTTTCACCATTTGCAGTTTCAAGTTGTTGGTAAACAATGCAAGCGTTATTTACGCTAATATCCAAAAGGTCAAAAAATATTCTGAGGTAGTGCTTGATTTTCGACTTCCTGCCAACTTCATATGTAACCTTTTTCTGATCCAGGAGATCGACACCTTCCTTGAACTTGTTGTACGTCTGTACCATGAGTGGACATTCAATTTTTATTCCTTCTTTGCTTTTAGATTTTCTTCTCTCAACACATGTTTTATCTAGAGGTGACAAGTAGTTGCTAAGCAATAAAACAGATCGATTGTCATGCACTAGACACACGAAATATCGTCACCAGTAACAAATTAAATTATAAAACAATTAGTAATCAAATTATCTTCATCACCACTTTCTTCTGCCAATAAAAACTGCAATATTTCATTCTCATTTATTTGAAAAAGTTTGCACTTTCTGTTTTCCATGTCTGTGATGTATCTAAGTAATTACTCGCGTAAGAACTCGCTTACAACTAGCAGAACTGAAAATCACAGTCAGTCGAATCTGTGCATGTCTGGTCTTCTTTGATCAAGATACGGCCGACGGAAAAACCTGTACAATCTCGTTCACATTATTGTGTCTGTCTCATTCTCAGTTAACCCTACGGTCCATAGGGACACATTTGTCCCTTCTTACAAAACCGCTTATTTTATTAACATTTTCCCAAATGTTTCTCCAAATCGGATATATTTTTCATCTATGATATATATGAAACGCTAAAAAGAATTTCAGACAGATCAATATTAATATTTTGTTTAAAAATTTAATTGGCAAATGTGGGGAATGTGAAACGAACGAACAGCAATACAAAAAAATCACCAAAAAAACTAATAAAGAATAGAAACGGGTTTTGTAACTCAATACTATTAAAATATATGGTGTAAAGATTAGCATGCAAAAAACTAGATGATGTTTGAACATTTACGAAGCCTATAATTAAGAAAATTAAATAAGGGACATATATGTCCCCTGGTCGTCAAAGGGTTAAATCTAAAGTCACCTCAAACTTCATTGCAGATCCAAAAAACAATAAAATAACAATAAGTGCAAATTCAGCTACGAACTTTCAAAACTTAATTAGGTTTTTAATTCACACTCATCGAAGTTTTCACTCTTTCAAAGACCCGTTGAATAAAAACATCTGTAGTGTTCAAGAACGTCAACCAATCCATTACTGACCAAGAGATATATCAAGATCTAAAACAACGTTTTCCTTCACTGATAAAAATCACCGGACTTCACAAAGAAAACAAACCTACCCCAGTAGTTGCAGCTGTTTTTTTTCAGAACAAGAACCAATAGACAATATTCTAGCCGTTAAACAAATTTGTAACCATAGAGTAAAAACAGAAGCAAGGAAAAAAAACCAAGGTCCTATGCAATGCCTGCGGTGTATGGATTATGGCCATACAAAGAACAATTGCAACCACTCAATTATCTGCGCTTTTTGCTCGGATAATCACTGCTCGGTAACTTATCCTAGTCGTGATCAAGTACCGAAATGTCGTAACTGCCATGGCTTCTAGCCGGCCAATAATCGAGACTCCAGCTGCCTTTACCTAAAAGAATACATTGAAAAAAGAAAAATTTCAACCAAATCAACTCCCAAACTAGAAACCAAAGATCTTCCCAACAATCAATCCCACTACAATCAAACTCCACTTTCCCTTTTCTTCTCCAAACACCATTTCTCAATAATTTCACTCATATTAACAGCACCACATCCCAGTCCCATTCAAATTTCATCAACAATTCAAATTCAACCAACCTTCCCCAGGAAACACACCACAACTTTCCCATTATAAACATAATAATTAATGCAATTACATCCTATATAATCAATGTCATAAACAAATTTATACCCACGATAATAATCTCAATTCAAAATTTATTCTCCGCCTACTTTACCGACAATAATGGCAATACTACACCCTAAAAATATTACGCTCGTCAATTGGAATGCTAATTGCATAAAAAATAAAAAACAGAACTAATACACAATTAATCTTAAATTCACACCGTATAGACATAATCTGCATCACAGAAACCCACTTAACCCGTCGATGCACTTAAGGGGCCTCAGAGGACCCTTGACATCTTCTCATCGCTGTAACTCTGTTGTGTTTTGCTTGTGGCTAATAATATTTCTTGACATCTTAAAACAATCATTTTTGTTACTAATACTACAAGGAGAAGAGACGGAAAGTAATCGGTTTTTAGAAATCTAGCTTTTTCTGTAGGTAGTCGCACTTTCCACTTAAGGGGCCTGAAAGGCCCCTTTTTGTTCTGTGGCTTCGTTGAAAATATTTCTATAAAAAATATTGCACGATCGACAATGGACTACGACAGTGAAATTCCTTTATACTTTCACTTTTCACCACTATCTTTTTTGAGTTAGCAGATCTTCAATACAAAATTTAGTTTTGTATCTGTCACAAGTGTGAATACGTTCTCTAAATTGTGCGGGAAGTAGCGACATTCAAAAATTAATCTCACTTCAGTGAATATGTGTATTGAAAAATTGTATTGAAAAGAGCTTGATTATATACAGAAGGGATTTGTTTTTGAGGAAAAGAAGTGATCCGTTTTTCACAGCAACAATGAATATTCGTATTTTCGAAGACATTCGAAGTTGCATGCACTTTGATGAGAAACGAAAGGCGGTGATCTTACACAACGTCTATGAGGAATAAACCTGATAAATATGGCATAAAAAATTCTGGTGTTGTGATGTGGAGAACGGGTTTGCATTCAACTGCAGTATATATTTTGGTAGGCAAAAGGACGAGCCCTTAGTGAAAGATTTGGCTGCAAATGTGAAAGAACGGACCCAACCCTTGAGGAAAGGAGAATACAACATTTCTGTGGATTTTTTTTACGTTCTTACTCGCAGAGTTTCTGTTAAAAAAACTTACACTGCTAAGAATTCCATGTCAAAACACAAAAGAGATTCCAAATGAGCTGAAAACATAAAAAGCATGCCGATGGCCAATGCATCTCTCGTACAATGTAAACGATATTGCAGCACCAACCTAATATTTATTACACCAAGATGCCCAAAAACTAGAACGAAAATGTCACTTGGTAGCGACGGATTTTTCTAAATGAACTACCAAAAAACTTTCAAAACGAAACAAAATCAATGATTAACAATCCCAAAACACAGAAAAGAACATTGAACTGCTTAAATGTTTTCGAAAATCACAAAAGTGTATCCATAGGAGCCAGCAATAGAATTTCCACAAGTAAACGGGAAAGGTTAGTGATTTTTTAAATTAAATATTAATAAAAATGTAAAGAAATATTTTGGTTTATTACTATTTATGTATAATTTTTTGTTCTTATTTATGGCCGCACAAAATGGGCTGAAAGAGTGTGTAAGTACAAAATATGAAAGAAATATTTGAGAAGATCACTAAATATGTTATTAGTTGGAATAATTGCAAATAAAAATTACATCATAGTCAAAGTCTTACTGTTGTAAACTACGTGAAGAATAAAATACAATTATCATTAATTCTACTAAAAATTACCTCATTTTTTCCGTCGTACGTTGTAAATTTAGGAGGGGGGCCTCAGAGGCCCCTTAAGTGTTTAAGTGTAATATTCTTCATCGGTGCATCGACGGGCTAAAGGAAAAAAATAAAATTTATATCCCAAACAACTCAATTTACAGAGCCGGCAGAAATCTGAACAAAGGAGACGGAGTTCTTGTAGCCATTAATAAAAATATTCAATATTACCCAATAATTCTCCCTTGTACTGACAATATTGAAACTATTGCCATTAACTTTGAAATTAAAAATAACACATGGACTGTAATTGCAGCATACAATCCACCAAATCATAAACTAGACCTCCATAACTTTAATAAACTATTTCAACTAAATAACACCATACTTCTAGGAGATTTAAATTCCAAAAATATCAACTGGGGTTCTTGGAACCCCAACGCTAATGGGAAAATATTAGCTCAAATACTAAATCTCCTTAATCTAAATATAATTTCACCTCCAGGTCCCACATATTACCCGCCCCCCGATCTCTTAAGAAATCCCGATATCCTCATATCGGAATCACTAACACAGGAATAAAATTACACTCTACCACATTATTCGAACTAGATTCGATTTCACATTCCAATCTTAATAACCACACAACAAATACACCCACCACATGCCCAAGTACCGAATACAAATACATTAAAAGTTGACTGGAAAAAAATCCAAACGATAACCAGTTCAACAATACCTAAATTCAGAATCCTCTCAAACTCACTAGAAATAGAGCAATCAATCAACCAACTAACCTCCATAATATACACCACAATTAAAGAAACAGAACTAAAACCAAAGAGTACCAACAATGGTAAACAATACAAACTTCTCCCAGAAGTAGTGAAACTAATACAAATCAAAAACAAAACACGCAGACTATGGTCACAATTAAGAACACCAGGGCTAAAATTAGAACTTAATATACTAATAAATATTGAAAGTAAATCAGTCAAAAACTTCAACAATCAGAAATTTCAAAATCTACTTCAATCATTAAACAGTAGCAATAAATCCATTTTGCAATTCTCAAATAAAATATTAACAAAAAGAATACTATCCCTCCACTAGACACTCCCACAAGAAAAGTGGATTCGCCTGCTCAGAACGCCGAAGAGGTAGCAACGTACTTTGCATCCACATTTACCCTAAATAATACTAAATCGCACCCTAATCATCTCACAATAAACAAAAAAATAAATGAACAGACATACGGGCCACATCATAAAATAGACTACACATCACCTAAAAAAATAAACAAAACTAGCGTACCCGTGCGAGAACTCTCGCATGTTAAATCCCACCCTTTCCCTATCCATTTGTCTATCCTTTCCATAAAGGAGAGGAACTACTAATGTACTTACAGAATATCAAACAAAATAACAATGCAATTGATGTTTGAAACAAATTTTCAATTAAAGTTTATTCAACATTATAGAGAGATGATCTTGGAACAATTCATACTTCTTTAAAAACAACATTTGAAGAAATGTTTCAATCTTCCTTGAGAGTTAGCTTTTCGCTTTCCTTGATAGTCAAATAATAGAAAAGGTTTTTACTCTTGAGAAAGCCATGTAAAGTAGTGCGAAAATACCGGATCGGGCAAGGACAGACCTACTCATTGCAATATTCTTTACCTTTCCTTGATTTGTAATGAAGAACCGAGTGGGTTTTGGAGAGTCAGGGTGCCAGCTTGCTGGGGTGAGAAAATTGAAAAATTATTTGTGTACTAAAAAGTATTGAATTATTTTCTGCGTCCTTTTCAAATTATTTTCCGTCATTTCAAGAAAAGCAATTCCGAGCCAAAAAATAATCTAATGTCTTCACCTTTGAGTACTAAATACCATTTGTTAGCATTAGAAACAATTTAGTAGGCATTAGGAAGCCCACTTCGGTACATGAGAATGTTGCTCAAACGATGTTTGCATTTTTAATATCTTAACGAACCGACACCTTGAGTTTAATATCAAACGGTGTTTTATTTGCTATAAGAGTTTGCAGCTGGGCTTTGGTGTACATACTTCCAGATACCGCCAACATTTAAATCGTGCGTTTGGACTGCGATCGTTGGCAGTTGTCGGGTGACTTGCACTATTCTTTTCATAATTTTAAATTTAGTTGTTTTTAATTGATTCACGTAGTATTGTAGGCTACCGCGTTTTGATTTTTGTTTTCCATTTATTTCAAGCTATTTTACTTTAACTACTTTGAAAAGTTTCTTCTTTGTGTTGTGCCATAGCACAAGTTTTCCCCTACCACCTCTGCGTACCCGTGCGAAAACTCTCGTATGTTAGATCCCACACTCATCCCTGTCCTTCTATTTTTATTCTAAGAGGGAAAGTAGTTAACGAAACGTGATTATTTGTTTAAAATCTATAAAGGTAACTTGCAATGTAATAACACAATTACAAATAAAATAAAAAACAATGCAATTAATGTGTAAGAGAAATTTTCAATAAATATTTATTCAATATCATGGAGAATTTGCTTGGAACAATTCCCAACACTTACTTAAAGACATTTGAAGTAATTATTCAATATTTTTTGTCAGTTAGGTTTTAGTTTTTCGTGATAGTCACAAAAATATTAGCTTTTTACTTTTGAGAAAGCTACATGTCTGAACCCGTTGACTTGAAAATTTCATCGAATGATAACGAAAATATTGGTACAGGTAAAACACAAACACAGTCTTCACTCTTCACTGAACACCCACATCTCTCCACAATTAAGTACACAGCACTTATAGACCATGAAAAAACGTTAATTGAATAGTTTCACTACACGCAATCTTCACAGGTATCAAGCAACTATAATAGTACTTCTAGTTGTTGCTGGAGAGCAAATCTTGAATTAATGATTATGCAAATAAACCTCGTCAGACTGCACGAACTCCGGTGTTAACAGAAAGCGTAAATAAAGATTGTCGATTCTAAGCGTGTCGCCACAAAATGTGCTACCAGCAGGAAGGGCTGAAATATTGAGGTGGCCTTAATAATATTGATGCGTGGAACCGAAAAGTTATTTGAATGGATCGGAGAAAGTTTTATCTTGTAGATTATGATGTGAAAAACGCTTCTTTGAAGCATTTGGCCTTTGGCCTCAACATTTTACTTTTTAAGGCTCTAAAACGCTTTGTTTATGAGTTATTTGCCGATGTAGGTTGACATGTGATGCGGGTTGCATTTTCCATGAATATTTCGATGCGTTTTTTTAAAGAAATCATCCATATTTTTAAAGCCAAAGTGAAATTCGTCAAGTCTCCGTGAAATTCTATTTCTTTAGAGCCCTCATTTATAAAGATTGGTTGCGTGTGAGAGCCGCAACGCAAAGGTATACTACTGAAATAATACAGGAGACGATCATCAAATCAGTACTTGCCAAGAATGCCTCTGTACATGACAAAATTAATAATTTAATATTAAAAAACCTTCCCCAAACAACTATCTCATATTTGACTAATATCTTCAACTCATGCCTCAGACTTACTTTCCACAAGTATGGAAACATGCAATCATTCTTGCGATACAGAAACAAAATAAAAATACATCCCTAACCAACAGTTACCCACCAATCAGTCTGCTTCCCACGCTATCCAAACTTCTAGAAAAAATAATATTAAAACAATTTAAAATGCATCTCCATTACACAAAAGGTATGCCCATAGAACAAATGGGATTCACTGAAAAAATATCCACCCATCACCAACTACTTAGAATCACTGAAAACATCCATACGGCCATTCGAAAAACACTATCATACAATAGCAATCTGTCTTGACATTTCACAAGCCTTCGACAGAACATGGCACCAAGCTCTAAACTATAAAATAAAAGAAATAGGCACTCAGTGTTATCTTACACAAATCATTTCGTTTCCTCAACAATAGAACTTTTGCCGTTACAATCGATAACCATCACTCTAATCCAAAAGCGGTCAAGGCAGGCCTTCGTTAAGGCTCCCCCTTACCTTTAGCTCTTTATAACTTATACGTAGCCGACCTACCGAAATATAGTAACGTAAAAACCGCCCAATTTGCAGATGACACTTCTATTTATTCATCAGGTCTCAACATAAACACAATAAAAATAAGTCTACAGTTATACCTACACTAAAGCGATATCTGGGCAGCAAAAAACAAAATTAAAATCAACCCGTCAAAAACAGCAGCTAAAATATTTTGTCTAAGACCTTTCATCCCTCCACCCCCCCTTTCAATTGAATCAAGAATCGGTACCACGGCATCCTCATAACAAACCCATGAAACAGCTAGGCCCTCTTTTAGACACACGTCTCAACCGGAAAAAACATACAATAAAGTAATACAAGCAAAAATTAAATTACATCAACTAAAACCAATAATAAATAGATCAGCGAAGCTACCGTACAATACTGCCTTACTGCTATACAAAATGATCATACGACCGCTACTGTTATATGCATGCCCAGTATGAATCAGCGCAGCCAATTCCATGTAATTCAAAATCAGTTCCTCCGCACCATCACGAATGCCCCTTGGTACATCTCCAACGCACAACTCCATAAAGAATTCCAGCTAGAACCAATAACCAACCACCTTATATTTTTATCCACCCACTTCTTCCAAAACATCCCAAACATACCCAACCTAAACCCTCTAAGACTCTGCCAAAATCCAGTATACAGACCCCGCATCAAGAATAAATTTGCTTTCCATATATTTCTCAATAAATTCTCAGATCTCGATCCAAAATAGAGATGTTTACATAAAGATACTTCTACCACCCTATTAGTGATGTAAGTTGTATTTTAATATTATTGTAAGTTAATTGTAAGTAGATACAAGAAATCATAACAAATGTAGAGTGTACCATAAACACTGATCTTTGAATTTGCCTATCCAAAAGAAAATAAATAAAAAATGTTGAAAAGCACCTGTTGCTTTCGAGTTGTGGTTATGTAGATATAGACTTTTGTGGATAACAGTGAGAATCATGGTAAATAAGGGCTGTGTCCCCAGGTGAGGGAATTATGATAAAAAGTGAAAAGTGTAAGTTGCTAAGTTCAATGTTTACTTTCAGCTTTGTGAATTGCATTTGTGAACATGAAAAATTGTGAAGAATTCAGAGTTCTTTTGTGATAATGGACTAAAATCAGTCTTCCTTCAATACATACCAGTGCCTCTAAAATTGTCAATTCAGTTGTGATGGATAAGGAATTGAAACTCAGTATTTATTATTGTAAAATAAAGTACTAATAGTTGGAGGCACTACAATATCAGATAGTGTATGTAATACAAATGAAATTAATGGTGTTTAAGAAAATATTAGGTTAAAGTTATGTTTTAATACAAGTAGTTATAATAGTCCTCATGATAGTTTTGCTTTAATTTCAGACCTCTTACTTCAAATCGATAACACAAACTCGCCATTTAACAAAACCTGTTGTTTTTATGCAGGAAAATATGAAACTCCTTACAAAGAAAGAAGTTCATATCAGTGCAGTTCATGGTCTTTCATATTTCCTTGCATGCGATTTACCATATAATCATATTCTTATAAATATTTCAAACATTTAGGGTTCATAATATTTCCTCATCCTAGTTCAATTCATTTCGTTTAGAACCTCAAAGAAATAAATTGACAATTTTTTAAAGAATACAAGAAACAAACACATAAATTAAGTGATAGTGGTAAATTAGTGTCTCTCACGATGGATGAGATACACTTAAAATTACAACTTGCAAAATATTTTGAAAAAAAAGTATAATCAGAATAGAACAGATAGGATTTCATGTACTGTGCGTTGTAAGTGATAATAAAAGTATTAATAGAAAGTGCATTCCGCTTTTTACGCCTGAAAACGAACATATATGTGAACAATCTCTCAGCTCCTCTTTTCTTCTCATTTGATAGTGTAATTTATTGTATATATTTTCGACTGGTAAGCACAATTTGACTTAACATTTCTGTTTGTATGGCCTTCTCAGGCGGCCATCTTGAATGACTGCTCAGGCCTTGTTTGCCTAGGTGGTGTTGGTGAAACAAACATCTTGCGACCTCTGTCAAACATCGCCTGGGGGCCGTGGGCCTCAATGGCGTCACATTTAGCTGCCATCATAGTTGAATATGGTGGTGACCGAGTGGTTCGCGCGGCCACAGATCGCAGCGCTAAAAAAAGCAAAGATATTTTTGGAGAAATTTCTCAGAATTTTCTGTTCGGATCCGCAAAGAAATCATTAATTTCCCACTAGGAGGCAGGTACACTTCATTTGTCTCAATTGATGGACGGGAAGGGGTCTAACCGTAAATGACGGACAGAGGGACGGACGGAGGGACGGACGGAGGGACGGACGGAGGGACGGACGGAGGGACGGACGGAGGGACGGACGGAGGGACGGACGGAGGGACGGACGGAGGGACGGACGGAGGGACGGACGGAGGGACGGACGGAGGGACGGACGGAGGGAGGGATGGTATCTCGTCTACTACACAGAGTCGCGACAATTTGAGCCTCTCTAATCAGAGATTCCGTGTAATCCGGGACGAAAAAAGCTGATGCCAGTCACCCAAACAAGTAAGCAACCGGGGATAATCTTGCGCTGGCTCTTTACAGGTTGGCAAGAGTCGAAGGTAACGTTTGCGGCTAACGGTGCCAGTGTCAATCTGTCTGCTACATTATTGTGACCGGTTCGCGCTCTGTTTATTTATGTTCACAAGTTGTATGTATCTGCAATTTTAATAATTTTTGCACATAAAATTTGATTTCATTATAGACTGTTGTTGAAAATTTTGTTGTGTTTTACTTTTTACCGTGTAATCCGAGGTATCATCAGCCCCATGTAGCTTGAACTATTGTGACTCTACTGTTTATAAGGATTAGTTCTTTACCATATACAATTTTATTTGAATTACATTGTAATTTATTCTGGGGTTCACAGTTGACCTCACACAACATTGAAGTTCTGTGCAAAACGGAATGTTATTGGTATGCCACAGTAAAAGGTACAAAGAACTTGATACATAAAAACTAGATAATAATCTGTTCATAATATGTTGAAAACCATAATCTCCCAGGACGAAAGCGTACAGCTTTCGAAGGAACGTGAGAGGTGGCCAAAGAAGGTCGTTGAATAGGACAAGCACGAGGAGGGGAGTAGCCTCCCCTTTCTCACAATATACTGCATTCCTGCCGCCCTCGCCGCCGCCTCTCGCCGGCATTCCTGCGCGTGGTGACGTCGTTCAACACCGCTCTTCTCGGCGCCGCCGGCGGCGCTTCGCGCGAAGATACGACCCACAAAGCAGGAGCGCCTCCAGATTAATAGCTGTGGGGGACTCTTCGGCGTAAGTATATGGAGCACGATCTGTTACGCCGCGGGATAAATAGTGTAGTAAGAAAAGTGAATAGAACGCGAGTGCGCTCAATGAAAAAGAAGGAAAGACGAGTTATCGAGGTACGTGGTTGTAAGAAGACGATTTTTACTTTCCCATATACGTACGTATATACGGAGAAATATACGTAATATAGGGAAAGTTATGTAACGTTGCGCTACAAAACGGCAAATTTTCGGCAGAAAAAATTCATTGCCGGGCTTTGATAACGAAAAAATGGATAAAACCAGTTGCTAAATTAAGAAAAAAACCCTAACATGTGGTGTAGCCAGAATTCCTGTTTTTAACTCATTCATACCGAAAAACCAATTGAAAGCAAAACGTCCGTCCGTCTGTCCGTTCGTCTGTCCGTCCGTCTGTCCCTCTGTCCGTCTGTCCATGCGGTGCATGTGAACAACACTAGCGTCTAAACCATGCCTACAATTGTTTACAAATGGAAGAAACTTCTACTGATCTGGCCTGAGTCTGAGATCTGAGATTTTGAAAAACATTCTTCAAAATTTGGGAGTATTTTACATGAAGCCCCCCGGACATTTTCGAGATTTTCTCAAAAACGGCTGTAAATTTTTTCTTTAACTTTCGTATGAGAATAGAGTAAAATACACTTATTAGCTGTCATAGGTCCGATTTTCATGGTTAACTCTGAATTTTCAAAAGCTTGAATTGCCAAAGTTTGAATTTTATTCGGCGTCTGTCTACAACTACAAAATTAAAGATAGAGATTTTTCCTTCAAATAAAATTTGTTCTCCATAGTCAGTTCTTATGGTCGTGTACATTTTTTGAAAGTTTTAGTAGTTTTCGGGCAACATTGCGTGCAGTGTGAGCAATTTAAAAATTACAAAAACACAATTTTCTCAAAAACGGCTCAAGATTTTTTTTCTTTAAACTATTGGTAAGGATAGGGCTAAATGTACTCTATGAGATGATATAAACTTCATATTGCTCTTTTCTTTTATATTCTTTAAAAATTACAAAAATTAAATGTTTTGAATTGTTTCTCACGTCGTTAATATTTACACTAGCGGCAATTTGTTCACAATATTACTTTTGTAAGTACAAAGGCTTTAAATAATGGCAGATAATGTTTCTTGAAAACACAACCGTTTTATGTGAAAACTAGCTCAAAATTCCGCCTTTTCAGAAACGCTCAAACACCATTTTTTCATAAATAGCTCCAATTTTCTTCTTCAAACTTTTCGAATGGATGGTGCATATTGCGCTCTTTATTATGACGTAAAGTTCATTATAGATTATTTTTTTGTTTTTTCAAAAATTACACAAATATAATTTATTTGAAATATCTCTCACATCTTTAGTATGCGCATTACTAGAAATTTATAAACGCTATTGTATTTGTGAGTGTAAGTGCTTCAAATGGCTTTAAGTGAGGTTTTCCGAAAACTTTAAAATGTTGCCATTTAGAAATTGCCATTTAGAACGAGGTTTTTATATTCTTTAATATTTTAAAATTAATATTTCCGTTCTACATTAGGAAACAGAAACATTAAGAAAATGTGAAAAAACTGTAGTTTGGGCGGCGTTAGATGGCAGCTGGACCGAGTATGTGGCAATTCCGTATAGCATGCCGAGACCAAAGGAAATAGAAAACTAACATTGGAAAGTCTGTGTCATTCTGTTGCTCCACTAGTTACTTTCTGATATACGGAGTATGAAAAACGTCACTTGCGTAAGTATTCGACTAATTCTATTGAGCGTGAAGAAATGAAGATAAAAATTCAAATATCCATACTTCATTACTGATCAATATACATGCTTTGGAGATTGGCTACAGTAGGCGTTCCCACCGATGTGCGTTTCGACTCTCTGGGAGTAAATGAAATTTTAAACGGGGATCAATGAAGATTCCAGGTCTATTGGGAGTCTGACCGAATGTGAGCTAGTGGCTGATACGTCGATACGACTGATACGACTAAGAGCCCAATTGTTACAAAAATGTATTAATAAGATTGAAGTGTTTTTTGATTGAATATTTTCTACATCGTTAGTACATCGCACAAGAAAATATTTTCCGGAATATGCAATAGATGAATTTTAATGTCAATTCTTAATACAATAAAAACGATTAGAAACTTAACTATTAAAAAAGCAGAAGTGTCTTTAATTACTAAAAATCTCTCTTTTTACAAACAATTAGCGAATCTGTGGAATTCAGGGATATAATCAGGTAAGAGATTTGGAAAAATCGTTTCTATTCAAGATAAAAGGTGTATCGACACGTATTTGAATATTCTAATAAGGAATCAAAAATTCGAACTCTAAAATAATGTGGGCATCCTTGTTTTAAAGTTCTCCCAATAACAATGACCCTAAACACAAGGCTCTCGAGAATCAATTGTGGATCTCCTAGAACTGACCTAAATTGAATCAGTCATCATAACGTACTCCAGATCTGAATGAGATTGCCACGAGTTTGGTAAAATCTGGAATTTCAAGAACGAAATAAATGAAAAGTAAAGATTCGAAGAAGGTGCGGGCGAGTAAATGGAAAAAACATGACCTGAACAAATAAAAAATTGCTGTTTGTAAACAGTTCTTGCAGATAATAAGCAACTGTATGTCAGATTAATATTTTGTTGTATGTTAGATTATTCTTTGCTCATTACCTTTCGGGCTCACAAGAAATTCTTCAGGCGATCTTGTATTGCATTTGTCAAACCTCTGCAGAAGAAATAACACCAATTTGATAATTTTATTTTCCCATAAATCTAATGCAAATAAAGTGTAATCTAGTGAAAATTCGACCTCTTCTGAGAAGAAATGAAAAATACGTAATATGTAAAGAGTCAGAAACATCATTCACAAAGTTGGGTAGTATTGAAAGTAGATAATCAGCCGTTGAGAACAAAAGTGCTGTAAGTCACATTTTGAAAGAATTTAGTTAGATGCACTGGTAGATGGTTTGAGCATTGTTCCATCACGGGCTAAAATGATATGAGTCAAAACTTTCACCTTTCTTAGTTAGAGGCCAATACAATGCAGAAGTAACCAACAAGTTACTCATACTGCTGCATGCAGTTGTGGTGTAAGTCACAGGTGGGAAGATACAACAGCTTCCAGGGCCTCCCATGAAATTGCTTCATATTTATTTGCACCCATCACAGAAGAAACATCTCAAAAAAAAATTAATCACTTTTAATGATACATGCAGAGATCAAAATCGAAACTTGAAAATTGCTCTCTCCTGATTGAAAATCGTGACAAAGCCCTATTTTTTCCATCATTTTACTATCTCAGAAGAAAATTGTGTATGCCAATTATTTGAATGTAAGTTATAGATTTCAGAAACTGTTTATGCAAACGTGGTGAAAGTCAACAAATAGTTAGTTACTTCATTAAAAAGTAACGTTTCAGTCCAAAATATCTGTATCAAGTTAAAAGAATATCTCCTTAACACATTCATAATACTTTAGGCCGGAAAGTATGTTTTTTTAATTGCACCACTTTTGCTCTCAACCGCTGAAAATAAAGTATTCTTCCGATTTCTGGTTACATAATTTTCGAAATCTGACAATAACACTCGTGCATTGACAAATGAGAAAATAATTAGCATTTTTTCAATCATAGAACGATTCTCCAATTTTACTCTTATAAAATTAATTAAATTGTTTAAGAGTCATTGGAAAAGAAGTACTAGTAAAGTAATATTAATGATACTATTCATATTAATTTAACAGCCATTTTCAGAATTATGTAACCAATACATCTCTCAGCTAAAAATTAATGATTAAAATAGAATAATTTACTCTCCTAAGCGCTTTGCAGTGGCAAAACTAATCAATTAAAGTGCTCTCTAAATATAACTTCCCGATTACTCATTGCATAGTTCTTCGCTAGTGCATTTTATTGTCCATCTACATTACATCAAAATATTTGAAATGTGAGTTATTAGAGCATGAAATAATATCCAGCATTGTCTCTTTTCTCCTGTCATGAATATGTTCGGCATTCAATATTTCAGTCTGGTAATTCCCGTAATTGCTCCAGGGAGTGAAATGGCGTGAATTAATCCTTTTAAATAGCAACTTGATTGTGAATGTCGTTCAAAACACACGTTAAAGCTCTTTTAGCGACATATATATAAACAGGAAAACAGATTTATAGCACAAAATGGATCTGAAAAGGTATATTATATCATTAAAGGCTAGTATATTATATTTAAATCTCGAAGACTGAGAAAATTTAAAAATCAATTAATTTCTTAGCTGTATGTGTATTAAATCTGAGTATTTAAGGCGTATTCCAAAACCAAGGACTGATTGGTCATGAAATAATTAGGTCATGAGAAAAGGTTTTTATTGACAGTAATATTTTACTTTATATACTATATATCTAATTTACTTTTCCACGTAATCGCCATTCACATCTTCCATATACATTTTCTGTAACGCTGTCTAGCTGCTTTAAGTCCTCTGCAGAGAAGTCTGCGTCTGGGAATTGAATCAGTTGGCAACGCGTCTCGAGTTCATCGTTGTTTTAAAATCGTTGTCCATCCAGCCACTGTTTCAAATGCAAGAAGAGGAAATGGTCGAATCTTCTTGGTTTTGGCTGCGGTGGGAGGGCCTTGGTTGTCGTAAAGGAGGCTTATGGCAGAAGACTGTTTCCCGCGGTGTCGATTCTGGATCACGCGTCTCTGTTTGCGTTTCACAGTACACGCCAGCTGTGATTGTTGACTCACGCTACATGAAACCAATCAAATTATTTCCCTTTTCCTCCCAAAAAGAACAATAGCTATCATGTTCCGAATCGAGAATGGAGAGTGCTTAAACATTATTGATTTGTGTGAACGTGAATGGCGCCACAGCATTGACCGTTGTTTAGATTCTGCATTGGTGAATGGCATCCACATCTCGTCGCTCGTAACAATGTGTAATAACAAATGACCTCTATCTTGTCTATAGTGCTCCAAAAATTGTCTTGCACTACGCATTATTTGCTCTTTGTGCTGATCAGTGAACATTTTAGGCACCCATCTCGCACAAAGTTTCCGATATCCAAGCTGTTCAGTGACAAACCTGTAAATTGAAGTTCGACAAACATTTGAGAATTCATTAGCTAGACCACTAATCGTCAATCGCCGGTCACTTCGAAATTTTTGGTTCACTTGTTCAGCGATGTCTGTACGAATATTTGGCCTGCTACTCCGCTGTTCACCATGCACATTTGTGGGGCCATTTCGAAATTTTTGACACCATTTTCGAACTTGTTTGTCACTCATCATTGAAGGTCCATACACTAGCCATAACTCACGATGGATTTCAACAGCTGAAGATCCTCTTGCCACCAAAAATCTAATCACATCACGCACTTCACAACTGGCGGGATCTACGATTGTCTCATCGTTTGCGACCTGCTTTCACTGACCGGCAAACGACTCTGAATCAAACCAACACTGCAGCAGTTTCTTTAAGAGTTGGTGGACAGCACTACATGCTTGAATTTTTATTTAGACTTATCATCAGTTAAATATATGACACCGGACCTTAGTTTTGGATTATGCCCTATAAATATTTCTTTTATATAGCTAAAATAACCATTAGTTTCATTATTATAGGAATTGAATGATTATTCCATTATATATTTATTTAGAGTGTTCTGTTGTGTTGTAAGTGAAACATAAGTAAGAGAGACATGTAGATGGATAACATGTGGACCAAGTAGGTGGATAACATAGAAGTCACTGTACTGAATTACTTCTCATGTAATTTTATCAGTAGATTGCAGTATTAATAATAAATCTGATCTAAAAATGCTACTTATGTGCGGTGTGTTTGATTGCAGCTGCACTGTGTTGCCACGAATGATGTAATCCCCAGAACCCAGCATTCCTCGTTTGTTTGAAAGTTTGCACGGTATACTCAGCTCATTCTTTTGGACGTTTCTGCCCATTCCTTTTCCGTTCCTTTCTGCCCACCCTTTTCCCTTCTTCTTTAAGAAAATGAATACCACTATGGAGCTCGCACTTGGTGGAAGGGACAACTGTATCAGTCTTCATTTTTTATAGATTTTGTTTAGCTTACACTGGCGTTATGATTATGGTAAAAAGAAAGCGCAACTGCCCATTAGGCATCACCAAATTCTCCTACTTGCCTAGCGGTTTAAAGGATCGATCGGAGATTGGAAAAGAAAACGCCCCTCGTATATTAGTGACGAGTGGCGAAGGTCGTTAAGGCCCGAGCACAGCGTACTCCGTTCACACTAGCCATACTTACAGGCCCACGGTCCCTCCACGAGATGTATTACGGGTTGGCGCATACGGGCTCACGCGCTGCACCATACGAATCTATTAACTCATTAACACCAACATAACTTTATTTCTACTGGTACGTTATAGCTTCTAAGGCCTTCGATACAGAGCTCGATATACACTCCATAACCTATCTGGATCGAAAGGATCGTGGTTACGAGGGAAATATGAAAACAGTTGAATGGTGCTCCATGTTATCTTATGGACGATAATTATGAAAGGGAATTACGGGAGAGAAATATAAGACAAACTGAGTCAAATTAACATCTATTTAATTAAGGGACAAGGAAATCTCAATCAATAAATTTAAGTAAAAAGTAAAATAATGTAGCGTTAACTGGTTCTAATTGCTGTGTTCAGCGTTTTGAAGCTGGCGCGCGCGCAGCTGTACGCCGTGCGCCACGGAACTCGCTGGCGCGGAACGCTGGCCAGCGAGCGGGAAAGCCTAGAGGCGAGGCTACCCTGGGCAGCGCCGCCCCTACTTAAACGGGAGCAGGTGACGGCCACGGCAGTCACAGAGTCACAGCAGAGAGTGAGTGAGTTGCCTAGAGGCAGTCACGGCAGAGAGTCGGTGAGTCGCCGAGAGACAGCACAGCAGTGAGAGAGTGAGTCGCGACGGGCAGCCTAGGGGCCGGCGGGAAGCAAGGGAGGATAGCGTGTCAAGGGACACACGCGGAGAGGCCGCACCAGTAGTCGTGCGGAATACGTCGCGACTGCCAGGCTATGGCGCCGTGCTGAGTAACGCACGGCGAGATTGCGTGCCGGAGCACGCGGTGGAGTCGCACAGTCAGGCGTGTGGAAGAGGAGCGGTGCCAAGTGACGCACTAGAGGGATCTGGGCTTGGACGTTAATGCCAGCCGGAAGAGAGTAACTCCTGTATACTTTATTGTTTAGTGTAAATAAAATGATTGAAGGAATAAATAACAATTTATTAAGATGACGTGCTTTCTTTCACTGGTAAACATAACACTAATGACCTCGGACGCTATAAAGCCCTCGGGCGTTTTGCCACCGTTCTATCATTAGAACCCTTATAACGCCCTTGGTGCATAAATAACTATTGTTCACACAGATGTCAAGTGCCTGATGCTCACACATGTCGGGAATCCAATCGCAAGCTTAGAGCGTCTTCCGGCTGGGGTGGTGCCTCACTGTTTGAATTAGTGCCATATTTTACGTGGCGAGACTCAGACCATGAGGCCTGCTCTTCCATCTGACCACGCAAATTTCGCTACGCTCCTTTCACCAACTAGCGGAGAAAGAAAGTATTCCATGGGCGACGAAACAGGCGATTTTGAATTTAGCTCAGAGGCGTCATTTAGGCTTCACTGGTGGAGGCGCGTGGAGTAGGGAACCCCTTGCTGGTCAACATGTAGGTCGACGACGTACCTCACTTTCCAGCGGGGAAGGAATGCCCACACCTCGCGTAATAAAAACCTTTACAACACTGGCGGGAATAATGACCGTAGCAATGTCGTGCGCGGTGTGGTCAATGATAGAAGCTCAGCGGAGAGGAGCGGATTCGGACATTGTGGAGTGCAAGCAGCTTGAGAGGGGTAGTACCAGCGTCGTTAGTCGCTCTCGTGTTCCATCTCTTGTGTTCCGTTCTTCGCTCTTCCTATGGTCGTTTCGCCCCATGTGAAAGCTGTCGGTCTACGGTCCATGCAAGATCTTTCCTTCTTCGTCCGTGTCCCTACCGCTTCCCTTGAACACACACACACTCACACAAATCAACACTTACAAGCACTACACTACCATACATGTTGAGAAACCATTCGGTACCGTAGAGCGTGTCTAATCTCTCTCGGTGCCCCGCTGAGGGAGACACATATAGAAAGAATCCCCTATCCCAGTGGTGTCAAGGTCTTCTACTGGTGGCAGTGGCACACTTCGTGGCACCGTAGAATGCCACGAGCTTCTCTGCGCCACTAGCGTCGGCAAAGGGAAATATTAGTAACCCCGCCGTTTTACATTAGGGATGGCGTTGTCTCTGGTGGTGGGGTGGCGAACTACGTGAAGGGGCGATTTCTTCATGGTGTAATGGTTAATGCACCTTCATATAAGAGTATGTAAAGCATTGCGTAACAGAAGCAATGGATATTTCCTCATACATGTACCCGAGAGAAATATCGTTTCTTTACATTATCTAAACTGGAGTGGCGTCCGGACCGGGCGCTCGAAGGCTTATCTTTATCTTTAAGTATATTGATGAGAGGGGTCAAAACCGCTGTCAGCGTTAATGAGGACGCAGATTGTGGAAGCGGGGGTGTAGCGAGACTTATGAGAAAGTGATCTCAAAAAGGCGAAAGCATTCCGACAGTAATGTTTGTTTATTACATCCGAGACATGTACAATTCAGGCGGGGGTGGCGTAATGGCCGCATAAATTTCCCTGTTTTCTATAAAAGGATCCTCTAGCGCTGATAACGGGACAGACAACCCAGAGACACTGTTGTAGCAACTTCACGCTGCTCTGCAGCTCTATTTTTTATTAAACTTATTTTCATAGTTCATCGGACTTGGTCTCTGTACTTGAAACCTCGCTCACCATCACGCTCCTCCAGGGAACTTAGCTTCCCTGCGAACTCAGTATTTGCATCCTGTATTGGAAGCATTTGTAATTGCCTGTAAGCACTGCTAGCACATCACACCTGCAGCGAAAGGCATTACAATGGCTCTCGTGCCACGGACTTCTGCTCGTGGCACCGACCTTGACAACATTGCCCTAATCCGACGGGTAGGTCGGCGCCGGATCTCGGGTTCCAGCGGGCAGGAACATTGCCACCTCCCGGGATGTAACCCGCACTACGCTAATCAGGTTAATGACCATAGCAGTTAACACATAATGAAAAACAAAAAAAATCAATAAATCAATGAGTGTTTTTCAGATTTAATTAAATAAACCAATTGAATCACAAGTAAGGGATGCTAATAGACCGCTGGGAGGTGTGGTGATCGGAGCCGGGCGCATTGGAACGCAGCCGGTCCACCGAGCGCCTCCCTTCCTCGAGGCCCTGCGTCGTCGGTGGCCCTTCCGTTCGATCGACCCTCTTCCGCGGGGTCGTTCCGCCCCGGCTGGAAGCCGAAGGGAATTTTTCGTCGCCGGCGGCGGCGGCGGCGGCGGCGGCGGCGGCGGCGGCGGCGGCGGTTTAGTGGCGCGCGGGGCGGCCCGCGGCCGCAGCGCCGCCCCGCGCCTTCCCGGCCGGAACGAGCGCGCCCGCTGCCGGCCGGCCGCCGCTGAAATATTCAGGCGCGCCGCCGGCTGCGCTGGCCCTAAAGGGACCGCGAGAGCGACGGCCGCCTTCAGTGGGCGGCAACGAGGGCTCGCGGCGATTTTTCGTGGCTCGGTTGCGCATTTGCCACCCGTTCCAGTGGAACATTACGTGCATTTTACACATCAACTTCTAGTTCATGATATGAATCTTATTATTTACTTCCATTACGTGAATTATATCCAAAATGTAAAATATCATTATAAGCATGAGTTACATATTACGTAATATGAGAATAATATTAAAGAGAAAGAATGTACCTTTTTGAAAGGCAGATGATATAAATTGGTAAAGTTAGGATATCATATATGTAGCTATAATCACTGTCTGGAAGAGGCATTAATTCGGAAATTGTTTCAAACTGGACAGTTAATCAAAGTTTTAGTTGTAAACGTTGTTTTTGATGTATTGATAATTGTGTCCTACATCCAAATTTGTGTCCTACAGGTCGAAATTGGTGTTTTTGATGAGCAGAATTTTACTGTATACTGATAGAAGTGAAATAAATGTCGAGATTTCAAGTACCAGTAAATACCGAAAAAAATTGTTATTACCGACAATAAAAGTAGAATTTGGATATTAAAAATCAAAAGAAAGAGACAAAATATATCCAATACAAACGTAAAGGTAAATTTCTTTATTGAACAGAAACAATTGTTTAAGAAAATAAACCATTTTGCCAAAAAAGTATGAACTTCTTGATTAATATGAAAACATATTACTCTACATATCTTTTAGACCAATCGGATTGTAGAAGGCATAAAATTGGTATGTAATGTTTTGATGACAATTACGATCTTTTCTTTGTAATAAATCATATTCAAGAGAAAAAAATATATTCATAATTTAGAGCCATTTGATTAACATCGGAATGAAATAGAATGTTTCAATAAAGTAATTTCTTTTCACAATCTCAAAATAACTATTTTTTTATGTTTTTAAAGAATGTTTGAGAAAAAAATATTCTATAGCAATTTCTACAGAAGACAATTTAAAGTAGGAATAAATTATTTGTAACCTAGTAAAACCCGTAATAAGTCACTTCTTATTTCAATATTTATCATTTTCATAATTTTCTAAATCGGTAATTTCCGTTAAAAAATGTATTTTAATGCGCTACTTGAATCCCCTACGAAGAATAAGCACTGCCCTACGCTAGTGGCAGGCACTCGGAAAAGCGAAAACCGCCTGAGAGAATACCACTGGCAATGTAAATTCTGTCCATAACATCGAAATTGTGTTATATCAACGCATCTCGTGAAGTAATGAGAATATTGACACACGAAAAAGTTCTTAGATTTATTCAAAGTTCTATTGAGTATAAGTCTATTCAATGAATTACAATGATAATATAAAACAAACATGTAATGCAGTACCATTCTCAAATATATAACATTACGAGTAACAATTAATATTAAAACGGTAATTGTAGTATGTATGGTAAGTTGATAAAATGCAGTGATGAAACTGAGCCAAAATTTTGTATCCTAAACCTCAAAGTGACTTGGTGATCTGACTGCATCGCAGTTGTAGTTTAAAGATTCTTTCACGAAAAACCGTTCCATTTGGATATCGCTGGGTGAAATAAATTAAAGAAAACGTTTTGGAGAGAAACATCTTTGTAACAAAGTTCGTCCAGGGAAATGAAAAAACAAATGTTGGAAAATTTTTATTTAGTAACAAAATAATTAGAGATTTCAAGGTTTTTCTCGCAACAACGTTTAAAACCTTTTCTCTAAGTATCCGCAATTAGAATTAGCAGCAATTAAAATAAGTTATACGAGTAATGATGCTATTAAGTGCTAAATAGTGTATTGCAATGAAAAATTGTGCAGTATAGTACCCTGAAGTGCAGAATATGTGGCCAACTCAATTTTGTGACCTGAATTATCCAAATACAAACTTTGTAGCCGGTATTCGTTATTACTTCTACTTCCATTTAACCGCTATGTACTAGTGTTAGCACTACATATCAACTCAAGGAACAGAAGAACGGATGTACTCTTCTATCTTGTGTATATTTAAGTATTAAAGAATGGTTAAGGTCATAAATGCTGACAGCTTTTAAAGTTCATACATTTTGGCACAACAACTATTCTCAATATTATTTACAGATTATAAAACTTTATTTTTTGACCAATATATCATGTTGAGAATCTTTATGTTGTGACATAACCTAAAAAATGTATTACATTTTGTATATTTTCTGCATCTACGGCCTTAACTCTTCTTCAAAAGAACTGATAGACAAGGACGTCCCGAGAAGGCGAAATGAGGCCGCTGCCATTCGAGTTTCCGACCACTGTGCGGCAGCAACGGCACTTCCCCGGCGGAGCGGCCGTTGCCTGGTCGTGCAGCGAACTCTTCTGTCGCGTCCGCGATTGCGCGATCGCCTTTGTTGGGAGCGGCGCGCAAAGCGTTTGCTTCGGCCGAAGGGGCAGATTGCGCCGTGGAATTAAACATGAGGCCTCTGAGCGATCGGGGATTCTGCTTGCGTTCAGTTTCTGCACCGCGAGCGGATTTGTCCTGGATGTGGACACAGGCGGTTTAATGTCGAGAATATAATCGAGATATATTTGATGGTGAAGTACATATTAACGCAAGCAATAAGCAATTTACTTATAAATATTAAAATGTGGCAAATGGATTCAAATGTAATTGAAAATCATGGCGGAAATAAATTCTTGCTAATGTATAGTATTGTGCTGTGTATAATCAGTAATTGAAAAGGCAGCAATATTTTAATGCACAGAGCTCTTTCGGGGACGTCGGAATTATTTTTAATTTTTATAACTGAACAAACCAACAAAATTTTGATTAATTCAATCACTCTATTTGCTTTAGTAAATAAAATTCAAATGTATTATTTTTTAGATAGCCACTGGCTCTAAAAGTTCAATTTGTAGCACTGGTGCTGAAAATAAGACGATGCTCAAATGTGTAGAAAAACTGTGAATGCACCAAAGAGAAAAATATTTTGTCTAACCACATCAGCTAGTATTGAACTTGAATTAAATACTATATACTTGAATTAAAATAAACTGAAAGGCCATTAAAAATATGTATGACACAGTGGTAAAAGTGATTTTATTTTCTTGTAAGATTGGACCAATCGGTCTATTTGCTTGGTGCCATAACCATTTCTACATGTAACACAAAATGTTGCTTTTACCACTCGTATCATAAATAACAACTATTGGTTTTGATTATTATCTAAAGTCAAAATTTACGAAACTAAGATGTTTGAAAACAAGATTTATTAGTGTCATATCATGTAATAATTCATGGCTTCCTGTTAAATACTATCGTTATCAGTCTGCCGTCTTTCACTGGATAAATAATCAAATTTAATTTGAAAATAGTATATTTTCGTTTTTCCATAGTGGACTCGTATGGTCGCATTAGTAGAAAATTCGATTGGTTATCGAACTTGGTTCTGCAGGTTTTGCTTGCTAATTTGGTACTATAAAAATATGTTTTACGATACTTATTGCGTAGATAACTATTACATGCTTTAAAAACGTCGGCAATGGCGACGAATGAGCTTACCACAAAAACATTGTAATTAGTCAAATTAAACATTTTCATTTACCTTATTAGTAGTTGTTGGCAACATTTAGAGAATTCAAAAGTGGAAAAAATAGTAAATAAGTTCAAAGATTCTTTATAGTAAATAATTAGTTTAGCACTAAAAAACGCGATTTAAAAGTGGACTCATGGTAAATAGTAATTACGTTTGATTTTGATATCCCACGCCAAATTGTAATTTATGTTATATGATTGCCTTATTCTGATGTAGACTATACTCATTTTGGTTCATGAAGCGAGCAGCAAGTCTTTAAATATATTTATATATAAATCGTATTTATTCAATTTGTATTTTATAGATAATCTACAAATCTCTTTATCTCGTTTCTGTTATTTTTTTCATCGGATTCACGCCTAATCTCGGCAGTAGTTCTCCTCAGCGCTTATCTCAGTATCTGTTCCAGAGTCAATAATCAAGACTAAATAATCAATTTCGTATATTTTGGGTGAATCTTTTTTACCCCAGAAGTACTTCAAGGGAGAATTTAACTTCGGACCCCTCCATAGATATTTTGTTAAAGGGAGATTTTTATTTCTTATCTTGGAATTTAAAAGTGTATGTGCATAATAGAAATACCTCCTTGAATCATATAAGATCAATGCATGAACATGGTTAGTAATAATATAAGTAAAATTCCAACAAATGTCTTTGGATAGTGACCATTGTGTCCTCCTGAATCTACCATTGCTTATGTTTTCGTTGCGCACCATCTCAGCTACTTAACAGTTTCACGCACCATCTCAGCTACTTAACAGTTAATATCAACATGGAAAATGTTAAATATATACATGTTGAATGTCGCAACCTGCGGAATAGATATAATGAGTGTTATATCACATCATTACGTCCATTATGTCATTATTAGCATGTCGGCAGGGCTTTTGTTGACAATAAATATGGGTACTGATAAATTTTGTTTTTAAGTAACGTAAGACTGTTTTAATTTTACATTTCTTCGAATTACGGCCAAATTATGTTCGCATCGGTACTATTTTGCATTTTACTGCATCTTCAGGTTTGGTATCCATAACCACTACCTTTGAGTATGTGCTACACATTTTCCATTACACCAACATTCCTTTTTCCATAAATTTAGGCGCACCGAGAATATTCATTAAAAGGTTCCTTTGTCTTTCTTTGCCTGTACCATTTTATACCAACCGAAAAATCGTAATTAGTAGTACAGATCTTGATATTCAAACTCACGATCTGCCCCGAAGTATACATGGCAACGCCTGAACCAATGTTTGATTTAACATGTTTTCCATTCTGACGGAAAATATCCAACATCTTAAAAAGAGTAAGTTTAACTTGTCAATAACGACCATTTAAATAAGGAAAATACGACAAATATACATTTCTCAAGTATACATTTAAAATGATTTTAAATGTTAAGTATGGGAGATTCGACGTAAAGCCGCTAAGGAGGCTTAGGTGAATAAGTACTAATATACAACTTCATTCGCAATAATCCATACCCAAAGCAGTATGAAATGCAACCAGGTAGCCGAAGCGCTCCGTCTCACACTGGCCTCTTTAAGTACTTTTTTATTCCCTTTAATTATTTGCACGACTTTAATACGTTTTTTGTGGTTTTTGTGCTTAATGATTGATTGTTTCGTGCATCAGCAAATTTCGCTTCAACTACAATGACATTAATTCCGAAAGTTTATTGCACGTTATCTTTCGGGAGGTGGCGGTGTTCCGCCCCGCGGGAGCGTCAGATCCGGCGCAGACATACGTGACGGGTGGCGGGAGCTTTCCCTCCAGGTGTCTTCGCCACCGCGGCGCCGCGCCAGCCAGCACTAGCCCTAAGCTCCCGATTGATTTCCCGAGATGGAGCTGTGTAGTAGTGTAATGCATGTGAGTGTAGGGGTGATGATAGGACAAGGAAGAGGAAGGAACGATCGAGAACGATCAGCTTAGTCGGCTTCTAGATTTCTACTCCAGACACTTACTAAATTCCATCTATCAATGTTGCAGTATTCCATCTATCAATCCATATATTCCATCTATCCATGTGTTCCATCTATCAATGAGCACAGTCCGTGGCCTGTTTGTTAGGGTACTGCTCCGGCAATCGCTTGTGTTTGTTGATCGGATAAACCACGGAAAAGTACGGATTAGCGTAGTCGGCTTCTGGATTTCTACTCCAGACACCCACTGAATTCACCGGGAGAGCTGGCTCAGTGCATCAACCTGATGTCACTGCAGTCCCTCTGACCGGGAGGTCCTAGGTTCGAGTCCCGACGGCGGCAGAATTTTCGACATTAGCTTGTCAGCTAGGTTGAATTCAGTCGCTGTCTGGAGGATAATTCTAGCGGCCGACTGCTCTGATCGGTAGTTTTCCGTGGTTTCTCCGATCAACTCCAGGCGAATGCCGGAGCAGTACCCTAACAAACGGACGGCGCGCGATCTTTCCTTCCTCATCCTCGTCCTATCCTCTTACAAACACACTTACACTAACATGCACTACACTACCACACATACCGGGAGACCGGTCGGGAGGTTACAATAGCTGGTGATGTTGTCCATAAGATTAGGCAGAAATTAAGAACAGCAAGCGTTTACATAAATGCACTTTTTCTTTGATTCAATGGAGTTTATTTGTTCGAAAGTTTCATTTACTTTCTTCATAGCCGCAAATTGAAGTGCATAGAATCACTCCTGATCACCTGCTTGATTCCTCTTTCGAGTCCATTTTCGAATTAAACTGCGGTCAGTGTGTAAAGGTTACTTGTAGCTTGGTTGTGTTTAGTGAACTCAGGAAAACAGAAACACCATTTGTTGGATTGCTTTCCTGATTTGCTGTTGCCACAGTCGTTGAAAAGCTCTTTTGCCCTTTGTTTCTTGTCATTATAATGATTGCCTCTTTTCATAATTATACTTTCTCTTTAACTGATATATTGTGATAAATATGGATTGATTTTTTTTCAGTTAAAAGTTCGTCTGAACTATTTCATGTGGGTCCTCTTTAAAAGCTCAGAGATGAATTCCCTTTAATAAGCTCGGATCCCTCGCGAATAAAATTAGGACTGCATTGGACGTCTCCAAATTAGCAAATTTAACGAATCGTAATTAATAAATTGCCCCAGGCAAAGAGACTGAGGATGGTACCGATCATGAAAAAGAACCTAATTGGCACGATGAATATTTTGGATGATAATGCATGGAGAAAATCACAATAACGTAGTTTTCGTAAATTGTGTAGAGCACATAAAAACGTTTTTGTTTGCAGTACATATTTTAAAAGAATATTTAACACGTTGAAAATACGATTATCTGAAAAACTACTGTTAGTCAGAATTTGAAAAATACTTTTAATTCGGATATTTCAGCTCTGTGAAACATTACTGTGCAATATTATTATTCAGCATGAAAACTAAAAATGAGACTACTCCAAGACACTTCTTATGATTGGTTTGGTTGAAAAGTTATGAAAATGGGAGAAAGTAAAAGCTATGGAGAGAAATATAGATCAACATTCTTCCCGTAATCATAAAAAAAATGAAAAAAATTATAAGTGACACCCTTGAAATTGCGAAAAAGACTATTTACTTGATGTAATAGTAAACCGAAAATCAACTTTGAGAAGTGTGAAAGAAGTTAATGAAAAGTGGTAGCAGACTCATTGTTTGTTAAATCTTGAGAATAACAAAATAAATGCATTGAATCAGACAATCATCCTAAACTAAAATAATGATCTGATTATACTGTATAATAACAATAATGATATAATTATGCTATAATTATAATTCAATACCCATAGGTTTATATTTTTTAAATTATCAAATTTAATACTCGAGGCTACACTTTGCAGTTCAAGAGTGCCAATCTGCTGAAATGGCTCAAAGCATCTGACCGGGACGTGTGATGTCACTGGATTGTCTCTGACTGGAGGTCCTATAGTTTAAGTCCCGACTGTGGCAGGATTTTCGACACTAGCTAGGTCTTCCAGGTAAATACTGGGGCACGAGGTGAATACGGGAGCATATAGACCATGGAACGCACGCGATCTTTCCTTCCACTTCCTTGTCCTTTTCCTTAAACCTTACTTTTATCCACACTTAGCACTAAACCATTTCACATGTCGGAAGACCAGTCGAAGTCGAGATATGGTCCCTGCTGTGGCGGTCCCCTGCTGGCAGGAGATACCTGGACGGGGAAACCTCCGCAAACTGAAGTGTGAATCGCCGCCGTATCTCTCTGTCCAACAGGGGAGAAACACCGCCACCTCCCAGAAAAAACCATTAACTACACATACGGGACAACTGTCCGTAGCAGTTGACGTGCCCGGAGACATCAGTCAATCATTGAATTCTGGATTCATTGAAAGTTCACTGAAATTGGTTGGAGCGACGGCGTCGCAATGCTATACTGCGATTTTTCTAGGAAGAGCTCTCAAGATAACTCAAATCCCATCTTCGCGATGGAATATGTCACGGCATTTCGCGTCTTTTCTCGGTCTTACCGGTAGAAGTCGCATGATCGCAAGCACTGCTTCATACGGTCGCGATCGTGCGAAATCTAGCGGAAAGACTGTGAATGATACGAAATGCCGTGACATATTCCATCGCGAAGATGGGATTTGAGTTATCTTGAGAGCTCTTCCTACAAAAATCGCAGTATAAGCGACCGCGACCGGAAGGGTCTCGCTCGCCCGCGTATTGTCAGCTAGCTTCCGACCTTGACAATGGCGGCGGCTGCGCCGAGTGCCTTCTCGGGCTTTCTCCGAGCGCTCACCAGGTTGGATCGCGAGCAGCGTTCGTCTGTTTTTTCCCAAAATACAGAGACCCGCAGCACAGGCCGGTGGCCTTTCAAACCAGGAGGAGGAGGAGTCCGCGAATCGTTTTGAAGATTTCTCCCTTCGTGATCGTTTCACGACTTCTTCGCTTTTCTGGCATGCTGTTGTATCATAAAAAGGTCATTTTAAGGCGAAGTGGGAATAAATGAACTTTATGTGGAACAAAACGACTAATTTCCGCTTACATATTTTTTTCATGGACGTAGATCGGCATTTTCTTTTAAGGATTATTATCGCGACTACAAAGTTTGCAGCAAAAAATCTGTAGTGTTGTATTTGTATTCTAGCGTTACATTTATTAATTTTTTAAGGAATACCGATGTATTTAACCTACAGTTGGTCGGCTCGGTAGTCAAGATTCAGTAGCGAACTCGCTTCGGCGGGTCGTGGGTTTGAGTCCCGCGTAGGCATTGTTGTATGCCTTTGTTGTTCGCCCGTTCGGGTGACGTAGAATCATGCGGTAGAGGCATGTGAGCGTTACTCCTGGACGGCAGCATTACCTTGTACGTAACCTCCTGCCGGTTACCATGTGGAACTGGCAACGCCAGACGGGTGGCTATGGTCCCTCCAACGTCTGCTTACCGGCTTGCAGCACCGTAGGTACTCGAGGATTAACTAACAACCGTGAAGTCTTGATGGAGACTCATCTCTGGTGGTGGGGGATGCACGAAAAGCGTCGGCCGCTCGGACACCATTTGCTTCAGCGACATTATCAGTAAATAACGTATCTCCATATTTTTGGCCAATAACGATACGCATGCACGTACTTGGCCAACGCCATTTACACTTTAGTGCGTGAGTATAAATGGCGGTTCCATTGACCGCACGATGAAGCAAATGTGTGCCCGATTAGCTGCCGACGTTTTTCGTACCATGCCGTCAACCCAGTATTTTTGATTGATTAGTGATTTCCAGGCGCATCAACTGCTAAGGTCATTAGTCCCATGAGTGTAGTACGTGTTTTCGTCAGAACCTCGCGGATGGTGAGATCCGGCACCTACCTACCGTCGTCTAGCGAGGTTTTCCCAGCCAGGTTTCTCCCACACGTGGGTCACTGACCCAGCCGGAATAAGATCCCGGACGGTCTCCCGGCATGTGTGTTAGTGGAGCGCTTGTAAGTGTGTCTATTAATAAGGGGTCAGGGTAGGAAAAAGGAAGGGGAAGGAATGATCGCGCACGGTCCGTGGCCCAATTTTTTAGGGTATTGCCCCGGCATTCCCCTGGTATTGATTGCAAAAACCAGGAAAAATTGCTGATCAGGCAGGCAACAAGGAAAATTTGCTGATCAGAAACATTGCAGCAGGTCGCTAGAATTCTCCTCTAGGTAGCGACTGAATTCGACCTAGCTACTTTTCCATACATTCCACTGTTTCAATATTCATCGCACTACGCTCAACAGAGAGCATTCCCCTTGGTAATTCACATAGATTTTATGTATTTTTAACTCAAATAAAACAATCAAATAAATAAAATCTTGTTATAAGAAAAAAATATATAAACACTAAATACTACTTCTTGGATTAAGTGCCGACGTCCGTTAGCCGAATTGCTTAACTGTGCTCTATGGGAAGTTCTCTAACGGAAGTTAAGCGATTCGAGACACGTCGGATTCCTAGGCGGGTGTCCATCTGGGGAACTCTGATACTAAGGGCGCCGGGCCCCTAGCCGAAGGAGTAAACGGCACTGACTGCGACGTGACAAAACTTGGCAAAAAGAAATTGACGGAGGATTACTTCAGGTGCTCACCGCCCAATCAAGGCTTTAGAGACGCGTTCCGTCGACGAACATGCAACAAATTTGCTAAAAATAAAAAAAATGTACTAATACACAACTTTTATTCTATTGTTTCGATTCTTCTTACACGACGGTGGACTGCTAAATCCATGACGGACACCGCCCGTCCAGAGAGACTTTCCTTTCTGTTTAGTTGTGTTAAGTCTATATAACAGTATAGTATTACCAAACAGTCCTAAAATTCCCCAGACATTTTCCAAAAACGTGGCGCCCTACAGTAGTAAGCGGATCAACGATTCTCTAAGCCAACCCCTCGCTCTGCTCTTTTCGCGGCCAATGAAAGTGGAAATAAATCGGCACGTCAAACCTGCAGACGTTCGGAGTGGGGCGTCCATTTGGGCTGGAGGTGAACTTCCTGCACTGGCTCGGGGAACGTCGACTTCCACGAAGTGTCGAGTCAACGACGAGAGCAGACGCGGATGATCGATCATCGCTTCGACAAGGAAGAGTGCGCGGGCGGGGGCGCTTTCCACCGCTCTCTCGCGGACGATATCTCCGAAACTCCGTCGAACAGATCTTGATCGTAGCGGAGGGATGCCAACGACATAGTACACCTATTTTTCTTTTAAGGGGGAGTCATCTCTCTCATGTCAATTTTGCTTTAAGGGTGACCCATTATCTCAGAAACTATTTAACCCAGTGCTGTAAAATTTGAGAAGCAGCTTGGTGCATTTGTTTTAAGTAATTAGTAAATATATTTTTGAAATGTTTTCTTAATATCAAAATTTTTCGCTTTATTCAGAAATTACTAAGGTAAAATATGTTTAGCTTTTATACTTAAAGTATACTATGTTTAGCTTCCCAAACTGAAAATTATATCTTGAAAAGTTTTAAGAGATAACGAGGCAAATTACTTATAAAACGTCAATTTTACAAAAATACCGGAAGGAATCAGTATCGTTTACGAAATTAGTCACTTGGTAATTGTAACAATTAAACAAAACCCTTTCGCCGCGTGAATAGCCACATGTAGTGAAACTAAGACAGAAACAGACGGTTCTGTGACAAATTATCAGAGCACGTTAACAACAACAACAACAACAACAACAACATAATAATAATAATAATAATAATAATAATAATATATTACGTAAATATTATATGTATATGTATTATATATATTAAATATTTAATTCCGAAAGTAACAACATGGTAAACAGTTGAGAGAGAAAGAGAGAGAAGAATATACACCGTTTTTCTACCTAAATCAAGCCAAATCTGATAGAAGTGATCAGTAATAAATGTGACGCACGCTGATTAGGAAAAGAGCACGTGGACTACATCAACATACTTTATATATTGTATTTTGGCGACGAAAATGAAGATAATCTAACGTGAAAGACAGTTGAAAGGGTGAGGTCGAACTATTTTATGAGACGAAACTCAGTTCTAAAAAGATTAAGGGAAAAAACAAAAAATTCTGGATGGAATTATACGAAAAAAACATTTTGGATGATAGTAGAAATTATTGACACTCTATGTTATAAATAAAATGAATAGTAAAAAAATCTGCAGAACTGTCGACAATATGGAAACGATAGATTATTTTAGTTTTTATTTTAGCTAGCAGTGAAAAAAGACAGGAGAATTGTGTTCGACAGCAAAGGGCGACGACAGCAAAGTGGACGGCGAAGTGAATCGCAGCTGCGAGTTGGTGCGTTTTTTGAAAATTTTAATTTACATTGAAAGTTTTATTGGGTAAATGCATTTGTTATGGAATGAAGGTGGAGATATGGAATAATGGAGAACAGTGACGATTCCTGAGGGGTAGTGGAACGATGAATGGTGGAACATATGCTTAGCATCGCTGCAGTACAGGGAAGTGAATAATTTTGAACTTTACTTGAACTTTTTACTGGAAATTAATACGACAAGGCGAAGATTATATAGTAATTAAAAGAAAGAATTAGATTTTAAAATTATATGGCCATAACAGCATGCATACGTGGTAGAAGAGTATGTGTGAATGAGGAATTGCGGATAAGAAACGGTCAGCGTTTCGGCCGGTTGTTCTCAGGGTAGCGGGTTCAACTCAATTGAAGCTGTGAATTTTTAAGGGCACAAAAACCCTTCGTATGCCTTCCTTCGGAAGGAGGTAAAGCCGTCTGTCTCCCATGTAGTAGATTTATTGCAAGTAAAAGATCCTTAAGCCTAAAAGCAGCCTCCGAGCTAAATTCAAATCGCCCGTTTCGAAGCCCCAGATAATACCTTCTTTCTCTATTAGAACAACCGTTTTCCAAAACTGCATGCTGCTCGATTGTTAAGTACGTTTGGATCAACATACAACTGTGAGCAATTTTTTGCTGCTTTGAAAATTTGTAAATCTCGAATGAGAAGTACAATTACAGATTACAATCTGAAATGCATGTTACGGCTCAATAGCACCATGTCATCTCTTCCAAATATAAGAAAGTATATTGCGAGAAAAAACACTTAAAAGGTGTAATAAGAGTATTTGATTTTGCAATCAACTTCATTTTTTAATTTTAATTTCCTTTACTTTTAGTATTTTTATTATTAGTTTATACAATCACATTTTTGTGCAACCTTTATAATACTTTTCATACTCACAGCATGATAAACTATGTAATGTCACCGCTATTAAATTTCTTTATGTTATTGAGCACTTTTTTGCAACTAAACAATTGGCATTGCCGGCCCAATCTGCAAAAAGATACTTTTCTTTCCATGCTGCATTGCAAATTGTAGTTTTTTTAAATTTCCAAATTACACTAATACGTTTATATCTCGAAACTGTTCCAATTAATGTTACAAAAGTATCCTACTGTTTTTTCTATCGTAATATCCTTCCCCAGAGCTGTGAGATTTTTTCATTCCGAACAACAGAAAATACCCCGTAGAAATACGACGCGACCCACTGTGCCACATGCCGCCGATCGATATTTGATGACGTCATTTGCTCTTTCTGCGGCGAAAGAGAAGAGAGCAACCGGCCGGTCCTCCTCGGAGCAAATGGTTGAGCGGCCCTGCATTAGATGGTGAAAGGAGCGTTGCGAAATTTGCTTGGTCAGACGGAAGAGCGGGCCTGATGGCCCGCGTCTCACCACGTAAAATTAGGCATTAACTTAACTTAACTAAGTTATTAAATTAACATGATGTAAATAAGTGTATAATTCAGGTTTGTTATCCTTTAGGATATGTAATATTTTCGCGTGTGTATTGTTGTTGTCGTGGATTATATAGATGGACTCGCGAAGGGAAGACGCCATGAAAACGAACAAAATATTGTTTAGAGTAAAATAAATCAGAGTTGCGTCTATTATTGTAGTCACAACATTAAAATTCAAACTTTACGTTTTGTTATTAAGGTGCGAGACTATGATCGCTACAAAAATAAGCCAGTTATCTTATCCCTATCAAAATGGATGAGCACATCTCGCATTTCGCATGGAACGGCTTTGCGAACCATGACCCGAATATACATTTTCTGATCCGGTGAATTAATTGTAAAATTAATAGCAGGGTTGAAAACTGGTCACGTTGACGCCCACTATAAGATAATTTTTTCAGTGTCAAATAATTAAATTAAAGATAAGAAATTTGTAAGATTGAATACAGTGGAGGTAAACGAGAGGCGAAAATTGATACAATGATTTTTTTTTATTTTTAAATTTTAAACAAGTTATTTGGTTTGCAGAAACGCCCATGCATGTGGCAATAGGAAAATTATTCAAATTAAATTAATAATATGCGATTAATCTAACAGAGAAAGGTTTCAATAATGCCTAGTGTGGGGTAGAGATATGCAAGATTATATACAAATTATTATTAATTAATCCACAAGAGAAAGTTTACAGTTCCTTGAAAAACATTTCCATCTTGACAGGTTGCCGTTTTAGAGAGAGTTGCCAAAATTCACCGTATTACTTAAATACAGTATTTTTTATATAATTTTGTCCTCTTGAGCATTCATTTTGAATATTGTTCTTACTTAGTGAAATGTCATAAATTTGAGTGTACTCACTTTGAATTTCTCAACTAGTGTTTTTCTCCTAGTGTTCATCAATCATTTTCATTTTCTTCCGTAGAGGAAGTGTTTTGCACGTACGCTTTAAAGATTTTTCTGTCTCACGAGCACATAGCTTTCTTACACATTCAATTGTGAGGTCTGCGCCTACGACTTTTCGTAAACGCTAGAATGACAAAACGGCCATCCCGGAATTCCATTGTCAACTGATGGAAACATGGTGACGCTTTTTGGAATTGAACGGGATGCTTTAACGGTAATGATTTTGAATGACTGCGACGAAATCGCGAATGTGGAGACTATCACACTAAAGAATCAAACTATCACACTAATGTGAAAATCACACTGAAGAATAAGAAAGTTGCAGAGAAATAGTCTCTGTATTCGCCAAAGTTTCCCCTTTATACTATTACAATGATAGTGCCTCAAATTTAAAAAAAAATCTTAGCCAGGTAATAATCTATTTCTCTACAACCACTTAATAATATAAATATTCCTGCTGTATATTTAATCGACTAATGACATCGATTACACCCCCCGTGGTTCCAACCCCACCCTGTCCATAGAGGCAGACCTGATGTGGCGGGCGGAGCAGAGCGGAGGGGAGTGGTGGGTAAGGTGGCAAGGCGGGGCGGGTGGAGAGCGGTGGCGGGGAGGAGAGCAGGGACGTGAAGAGAGCGGGGGTGGAGAGGAGGGCGGGGGGAGGAGAGGAGAGCGGGGGTAGCGAGGAGAGCGAGGGTGGAGAGGAGAGAGGTGTTGGAGAGGAAAGCGGGGGTGGAGAGGAGGGCGGGGCGGAGAGAAGAGCGGGGTGGAGAGGAGAGCGGGGTGGAGAGGAGAGCGGGGGTGGGGAAGAGAGCGGGGGTAGAGAGGAGAGCGAGGGTGGTGAGGAGAGCGAGGGTGGAGCGGAGAGCGAGGGTGGGGTTGTGAGGGAGAGAGGGGCGAAGGCGGGCTGATGGATGGGGCTTCTTCGCTCGCGGGGCGAAGCGGGGCGGAGCGGGGCGCCTGCCAGAGGCACTCCCCGGACCAGGCCGGGCAGAGCAAGGCAGGCGCCGCGCCACCGCGTGATCGAAAGCCAAACAAGCGACGATTTGTCAACGCCCTTTTTCCCTTTCGCCCTTTCGCCCCGCTCGGCTGCTAATGGCGCTGACGCCCGCGGGCCGATGCTTGCAACTCATGTTAAAAAGTGGTATTGGCTAGGAGCCGGTACCGCTAGAAGCTGTTGCCATAATGAGTGCGAAATAATTTTTACTTCCTCGCCCTTAAGAAGGTACTTCTTCAGAAGAGGAAGTTACGTCATATAAAAAGCGGCGAATGTTCGGAAGAAAAACGCTTATTGACTGACCCTGCTAACGAAGAAGTGGATAAATTCTGATGTTAAATTTTCAAAAAAATCCTCTAATACGTGGTGTATCTAGAATGTTTTGTGAGTCCTTGATGCCGAAAAATTGAATGACATCAAAACGTCTTCCTGCCCGTCCGTCTGTGAACAACAGCAGCAGCTAAACCGTCCACCCAATTTTCTTCAAAAAAGACATTCGCCAATGGATATGGCGGATGCCGCAGTCCATTGAAATTGATACCGAAATTTTAATTTTAGGGGGTAGTTTACATTAATTCCCTGGGACATTTTCAAAATTTTCAAAAAAATGACTCGAACTTTTTTATTAAACTTTGTTATTGGATAGTGTAAAGCATGTTTGGTGCAGGTAGTAATGGTGCAGGTCTCATGTTCATTGAAAACCCTGCTTTTTCGAAGATTGCTTAAGTTCAAACATTATCGGCGTCTTCCTACAACTAAAAAAATAAAGATAGAGATTTTTCTCTAAATGAAATGTGTTCTTTAAAGATATATTTTGAAATAAGGCCAAGTACAATTCTGTGAAAATTTTAGTTTTACAAAAAGTGAGTAAGATACTTTAATTCGGAGATAAATTGTAATAATATTACGTAAACATTACTAAGCGTGAGAAAGTATGTACTGTTTTAGCACCACTGTCATTTATACATATATTCAACAACTTAATTCTTTTTTTAATTAGTATAAAATTAATGTAGTCTTTCGTCGTTAATGGTCGAAGTTTGATGGAATCGGATTCCCGTTGAAACGTTTGGTGTTTCAATAAACTCTTCTCTGCTTCTTCAGAGATCGTAATTCAAATCCTCTGCGTTTCACTGAAACAGGCACTGCAGTGTCCCGTCTACGGGCAACAAACCACCTAAACCGTTCACAGGGTTTTCTTCTTAGTGATTATTGGGCGTTTGATCTTGTCTAACTGAAAGAACAACGAATCTTAAAAGGATCTGTTAATTTTGGGGTTAATATTCATAAAAAATCAATTCCAAAATGTACGCTTTAATTGTTGATTTGTGCAAAGATAGAGTACTTAGAATGCTCTAAATATTCTAGACCGTCATTTTCATTAAAACGTTTGAATTTTCATTAAAACGTTTGAATTTTCAAATTCTAGTATTTATTTATGCACCAAGGACGTTTCTAATGACGGAGCGGTGACAAATAATGTCCGAGGGTTTTTTGTCGTCTGAGACCATGAGAACCAGGTAACGACCATGGTACATTAATAATTTTATTTTTTATCTAATTTTATTGATTCAGATTTGGTTATTTAGTAATTAGGTAGATGTTAACTTGACTTCGTTTATCTTTTTAAATTTCCCTTCCATAATTCCCTTTCATAATTTTCTACATAATAAAACATGGAACATATTTCCCTAGTAACCACGATCGTTTCAATCCAGGCAAGTTATGCCATGTGTATCAAGCTCCGTATCGAAGGCAATAACAGTCTATAACGTCTATCTGTAACAAATAAGAATTATTTTATTCCGAAGCCCCCATGATTTGTGTAGTTGTGTTTAAGGTTGTTGTTTAAGTTGTAGAAGGCTGAAGATTCAGTGTGGTATACAAGGTGTGTCCTGAAAGTAAATGGAATTTTTTTTGTACGGGTAGATAAAATGGCCGCATTGCTACCATCGGTTGGATTAAGTAGGCGGGACTCTCAGCTTTAAAGTAATGCCTTTGCCAGTCTGCTCCGTGCATTTGGGGCGCCAGGATCGCTGGCTCCACATACCTCTTTTTTGTGCTCGTGTCACGAAAAACGCAAGGGTAACGTCACTCAAGCAACATTATGTCGTAAACGTTTGTTCTAAATTCAACAAATCTTTTGCGGAGACCCTCCACTTGATTGTTTAAGCTTTTAGGATCAATGCACTATCATATTCCTAAGTTTCGAGGTGGTTGAATGCGTTTAAGGAAGGCCGGGAAGATGTGTTCGACAAACCTCGCGGTGGATGACCTTCAACCACCACAGCCGACGCCAATTTGGCCCGTGTGCGCGATATGTTAAATTCTGACTGTCAATTGAGTGTCCGGATGATTACTAAGTCACTTAACACATCCAAAATAATTGTACTGAAACTGGCGACCGATAAATCGAACATGATTTAGGAGTGTGTTAAGCTTCTTCCCACGCTGCAGACGGACGATCAGAAGAATCATCGCGTTCGTATCTTCGTTCGAATCATCGCATTCGTACTTCACCTGAAGCACAGCTTGACAACACTGCTCCAGTCTCCCTACAGTCCGAACATGGCTCTGACCGATTTCTTTCTCTTTCCGAGGATCAAAACCGCCCTGAAAGAATTCCATTTCGATCGATTGATGCCATCCAAGACGCCGTCACTAGGGCCCTTCCCGAGGTCGCCGTTGAATCCTTCCATGACGCGTACCGCGGGTGGCAGGGTCGCTGGAAAATGGAATGAATGCCCAACGGATCCACTTCGAAGAGTATTAAACGTTTGTTACAATATCTTCAATCAATATATTGGTTTTAAAAAATTTCATTACTTTCCCGACACACCTTGTAGTTCGCAATGTCGCAAAATTTACTACGAGTAACAGTTACAGTCGATTTGATGTATATGTTGTTGTAGCATCAATAGATTATGAGATACCTTCAGTGAGGTGTCGAGCAGGAATCCCGCTCAGTGCCACTTTCACTGAGCCAATGACAGCGATCGATTCTGCCCTGGGGCGGCGCGCGCGTCTTTCCGAATGCGCTTTGCCCAATCGGAGCCGAGGGACAGGTGACGGGCGGGTGCCGGCGAAGCGTTGGCAGCCGCAGGAATCGGGATTCCAGCGGAGCGCAGTCATTGCACCGATGCAGAGGGTTGGAGCCTTCTCTCTGCCCGCGGAGTCGACGGCTGCGAAGTCCGTTCCCAGGTGTCTGCATGGCTATGTTCTCGTACAACCAAATCTGGCCTTAATAGCGGAGATGTAAGCAAGCTTCGAGAATAAAGTTGAACTTTGAATGTTTCAAATTTAGATAGGTTTTAATAAAAATAGGAATCATACAATTATAAATGCACACTCTTCTTTTCTAGCAAAACATTTAAATTAAAAATATTGCAGCCATTTTCCAAACACTTTGAAATAGTCAGAGGGGGAATGGTGTAATGTACCCCCCAAAATTTAAATATCTGAATGATATACGGATCGACGCAAGTAGATCTTACTCCTGACATATTTACTAAGTTCCTGTTCAAAAGAATGTTAGACATGGATTTTACGAACTAAAATTCGAGATCGTATAATTGAGGTGCTACCAATAATTTTCCCCCTCTACTAAATTACTGTACAGAGAGAAAACAAATATGAGATCATGGTAGCATTTACGAGTTACGTTTGCAACCGTTGGTCCTGAATTTAAATTCGTGTATAGTTAGTGATCTTCTCTTCACTTTTGGTCTTCCAGAGCGATTCAGAGGTCCACTTTCTTTCCTTTCGGAAAGGGAACCAATATTTACTGGCTTTATGAACAGTAAATATGAGGATGAAAAACACCGATCTTCTCTCCCCTTCCGAAAATGTCAGTCCTTTGACCCGTTACTTCTACAGACAGCACTAGAAATGGGTCACAACTGCCAGCAAAGGCTAAACTAGAGAAAACCTGTCCTCCTAAAAAGGTCTCAACTTCACTTGCGTAAACCTTTATTTGGGCAAAAAAGCAATTATTAGCAAACATCGTAACTTTACTTCATTTCCTCCATTTTTACTTTCTCGCCATACGAATTCTTCGTAAGAAGAGAAAGTTATGTAATCGTGCGGCGGAAAACGGAGAATTTTCGCCAGAAAATCTCTTATAGCAGGGGTCTGGTGACAGAAAAGTTGATAAAATCTGTTGCTAAATTAAGAAAAAAAATCCTCTATCTCGTGGTGTAGTCAAAATCCATGATTTGTTGCTTCTTCATACTTCAAAATCGATTGACGGCATTCCGTCCGTCTGTCCGTCTGTGGTCAACGCTAGCGCCTAAACCGTTCGGTCGATTTTCTTCAAAATTGATATTCCCCGATGGTTTTGACTCGTCTCAAGGCCTCTTGAATTTGAAACCGATATCTTAGTATTTGAGGATACTTTACATGAAGCCCATTTTGAGATTTTATGAATTTGAAAAAAATGGCTCCAAATTTTTTGATTATATTTTGTTGTTGAATAGTGCAAAGAATGATCTAGGCTGTCCGGGTGACGCCGCGTCGAAGGCTGAGGTGCCCTTGTTGGCACCTCAGCCTTCGACGCGGCGTCACCCGGACAGCCTAGATCATGACTCTGGCCGCGGAAGCCTTCGATACCATAGTGCAAAGAACGTTGAAGGGAATGACGTAGGCATCATTTTCGTTGATAGGCCCTATTTTTCGAAAATTGCAAAAAACTGTTTAAAAACGGCAAAATTGAAGATAGAGATTTTCGCCTCAGACAAAGTCGGTTGTACAAAATAAGCACTTCAAATAAGGTCATGTACCATTTTTTGGAAAAACGAATAGTTTTTGCGTAAATTGCGATTCAAATTTACAAAAAAAATTTATCTCAAAAACCGCTCCAAATTTTTTCTTTAAATTTTCTGCACGTGTGTAAGAAGGGAAGGTAATGTATAAATAAACTAGTGGTGTTGTAGAATGGCACATACTTTCTCGCAGTAGTTATTTTCCAAATGCTGATCATCCGATAAATTATGTGGAGTAAGCAGTTCACCGCTGCCTTTCTTGGTCATGTTTTTTGAAAGACAAGTTTTTCGCATGTTGACAATTACCGGTATCGTAATGATAGAAGTACGTTTTGACTGAAATATAAGGAGTTGTCCCGCAAGTCGATTTCGTAGCGCGGTTGGTTAGTGCTCCTTCGGGTTGTGATCTACAATAAGGAAGGTACCGAGTTCGATCCCGCGAGGGAAATTTTAATTTGATGAATGTGATGTTGCAGGAAAAAAACATTGAAGAGAGTAGATACTTTATTGAAAATCATTTGAAGTATTTCTACTCACGAATAGATTCAATATAGAAAAATAGACAGGACTTGTCTGTGTTTTCCCTAACTGCGTTTTGTAAACAATTTTTCAACTCTGTTATTCGATTTCTGAAGCGTATGACATGTCAAATGATCAGTTGCCTAGTATATATCTGTATGAACCGATTTAAGTAAAATCATGAGCATTTCGGTCGGTTCTATTCTTTTATGGCTCTGTTCGACAGAGGTGGTGTTGGTGTTACGTAGTGGTATAAGTGCCGGTTCGTTGAATTTGAGTTTCGTTTGTCGGGTCTGGGTACCGAAATGGTTTGCTGGTATAGTACACTTTTGCTGGTTTATGGAGTAGTGGAATAGCAATAAGGACCGTATAGAAGCAGAGCGAGAAAGTATGTGCGTTGGAAGCACCACTAGTTCATTTCTTGATAATGTCTAATTAGGAAAAATATAATAAATGAAAATAAAGAAGCAATCAAGCGCCTTAGATAATTCGGTTCCCTGAAATTCATGATTTCTACAAGAAAGGAAACTAACCTTTAGTTAAACGAAAGGCAATGTTCTTCTTCCCTGTGTAAAATTGCCCACCATTAAGTTACATGGTATGCTGATTAGATGATAATATTTTTTTATCGTAATTACTGGGCAGCATACATTTTTTCGAAATTTACGTACGTTTATTTAAATAATTTAATAAGATTATTTTTATAAGATTATTATTTATTTTTATAATATTATTTCATGTTCCTGGGCGAGTCATCTCATATAGTCATTAGTCATTAAATGTATTGCACGTTCTTATCAGAAAAGATGGTGGTGTTCTTCCTCATCTGGATAATGATAACCGGCGCGGACCTGCACGTCGGCTTATGGGGTTATCCTCAACCAGGTTTCATGTGGTGCATCGCCCCAGCCTGGATAAGCTCTAAACTCCCGACTGCTCTCCCGACATGTGTGGTGGTGTAATCGATGTCAATGTACCTGTGCAAATAAGGGGTGAGGATACGACAAGGAAGAGGAAGGAAAGATTGCGCGCGGTCCATGGCCCGTTTGTTAGGGTATTGCTCCGGCATTCTTCTGGTGTTGATCGGAGAAACCACTGAAAATTACCGATCAGAGCAGCCGTCCGCTAGAATTTTCCTCCATTCAAAGGCTGAGTTCGCCCTAGCTGTCCACCTAGGAAAATCCCGCCACAGTGGGAACTCGAACCTTAGGTCTTCCAGATAAGAAGCACTGCAGTGACTACAGTAGATGACCTTCCCCCCACAGCGGGTCCAGTAATTAAAAAGTCGTTCCCTTCTGCTCTCGCAGGCGCAAGCGATGCGCCGCCGGTGTGGCTGGTAGAGGGCATGTGGGAGGGGCGAAAGAGCGGGAGGGCTGTTGGACTGGCGCGGAGTGCCGCTGAGCTGCGCTGTGGAATCCAATATCGAGAACGGCCGCCCTGCAGCGTCGCCAGCGGTGCATTCCGAAGTCTTGCCCTCTCATCGCCTCCGTACGATGCATTCGAAAGCGCCCACCCGCCAAATTCGCACCTACCTCGGATGGCCGAATCGCTTTGGCCTTTTCTCACTCTTCCAATTTCTGCTCCTCTTTTTGTTTTCCTCTTCACTGCTGTGTATAAGAAATAAAGTATTGTCATCCTGCAGCCAAAGGTGGCAATGTTTCGGCCGAAAAACTCGTGCTATGTGTCCCTGATAACCCAAAAATTGAGTGATTCTTGCTGCTACATGTTGTAAATTACTTTTTATAATACATTGTGTATTCAGAATGTTCGAATTTCTTATTGAAGCGTTGCAAATGCTACGAAAACTTTGCTTGATGGTGTAGTGGCCAATTTCATTGGTTACGGAACCTAACTACCGGTGTTCAATTCGCAGCCAAAGGAAACTTTTTTGCTGATAGGAAACACTTTTGCGTGTTCAAGTAGTATTGTAACGTAACGTAACGTAACTGCTACAGATAATGTCAAAAAATGTGTGCTATTGTATCACCACTAGCTTATATCTTTTCATCTTCATTTTCTTTGCAATGTCGGAATCTGTATGCAACAGTTAGGTTGTGTTTGTTAATAGTAACAAGTATTTCTTACATCATTCGTACAATACCATCACGAACAGCCATTACAATATGGTGGGGCGGGGTGTGGCGGCGCGAGGCATGGAATGGCGTGGCGGGGTGGAATCCAGACGCTGGACCGTTTTCTAGTCACGCACAACTCGCGGCGCCGTCAGCGGTCCTGCGGCACTGGTGCTGAGAACCGACGCTCACCGCAACGTGACAACGCACAGACCTGGCAGGCAGACGATACGACTCGGCTCCAAAAAAGTTGACAATGACCTATATTCTGAGCTAGATACACTAGCTCGGAAACCCAAAGAAAGCAAGAGGAGAAAATTGAACAAAAATCTCACATTAAAAAAATATTACTTAAAGATTATATAATTTACTATACTTACTTTTATATACTCTCGCATTACAATCTAGTTCGACTATACCCATGTCACCACACTTCGTCTTCTGTGATGGCTCGGGTGGCTTGTAGTAAACATGTCGCCACCTCTTACGCCGTTTGTATTTAGCATTCTCTTCCTGAGAGAAGCGTTCATTATCATCGAAATTCTGTGAACTGCGATATGACATTGAAAGAGACATTGCTTGGAAACTAGTCTGGAGCTTAGAGCTTTTAGCAACTGGGGCAGTGTCCCATTGGGGAAGATACCCAGAGGAGGAAATTCCTCTCATACGTCGTCTTCAGATCTCACCATCCAACGGGGTAGGAACCTTTTGCGGTAAAACACTAACTATACTGACGGGACTCATGAGAGTTGCAGCAGTTGAAGTGCCTGAAACATCTGCTAATTTTTCTAGCTTTCCTAGTCTCTTTTCACCATATGGGCGTCCACTTTTATTAAAATATTTCAAGACTATAATTTTCTCTTTGAAAACTCACTCATCTCGTATACATTTCTCGTTCTCAAACACATCGTCTTAGATATATTTCCTTCTTTTATAATCATTGTAGGTATTTTTTGTTCTCAAACAACATTTTTGTAAACGATAACTTTAATAACAATATTACCCTACAGAACCTATATTATAACCCTAAAGAACGATTCAGATTTAGGCATATCTCTATGTCAGTAGTTCTCAGTTCAGAGTTCGTCTTCTTGGTTCAATTTCCTGTTGATTAATCGATTCCATTACCGTGGGATCTCTTTCGAAGTGCGTTGGATCAACCTTTCTCCAAAACGCCTGGAATCTCTTTTCCGACACCGAAGGCACTTCTCAGACCATGCGGAAAATTGCGTTTCTCCTGTTTTCTTTCAGAAGATGAGATATTTTACTCGCATTGGAAAGTACCCTGTAGTTTGTAGAAGAGACTTCACAAGAATATTAAGCATTTCAAGATTTCTATTAGTGGATATTTAGAACGCTCTTCTAACTATAATTTCACATCTCGACAATTGATAAAATCTTTTAACTTTGTAATAGTTGCTGGAGCAATGAAAGTCATAAACAACAGAATATGTTAACCCATGTTAAAAAGAATTATTTGAGAAAAATGTTGACTATCATGCATCACTTTATTCCCATATTATTTCCAGTAGCTTTTAACACATTTTTCTGAAGTTTTCCACTAATCAAGTTGGGGAAGTCTTAAAATTTCATCATAAACTATTGAAATGTACCAACAATGTCTCGTCATAAACTATTACGAGATCGTTGACGTCATTCACCTTAGGACGGTTATAATCGTGACCCGTTCCGAATTTATAGTAAAATTTTGGGCGCCAGGAACAGGTTACGATAATTGAAACCAATACTTCCACGGCTAATTTTAACGAATGGATAAATGTCCGGCTAGCTGGGTCAATGGGTCCCGTAATAGATAATCGCTATCGTCTAGATAGCCGATTACTTGATCTGCCAACTGTACAGCATGGCGAGGAATCTGAAAGGAAATAATTATATATCTCTAACTACTTAACAATTGTGATTGACCAAATGAAAATCTTTTCATTTCCAAAAGAAAAATTTAACAATTTATTTAACAATTGTTCTGCCTTCAGGTCATGACCTTTTAAAATAAAACCTTTGTACTGCAGTACTTATCCAACGTGGTCTTGATCGCCGACGCCCCGCAGTATCTTCCCACTTGAATGCAGATAATCCCAAGGCCAGATTCTTTCTTCTGATCTTGCGACACGGCCGACGAATCCAGCCCTTACTGCCTAGAATATCTACTGGTCCTTACGTGATATTTACAGTTTCCAGTTCTCCCTAACTACGTGTTAAAACATTAAAGTCCAAACCGCAATATAAAAATAAACTTTCAAAGTCCTAATCGAATTTACTTCTGCCCATCAACTTTCAGAGTCCGAAAGCTATTGAGTCTCACGTCAAAACTTACAAGTCCCACTCCCCTTATGTTAATCTCGCGAGCGATCTGTACTACTCGACGACCTCTATCAGAATGTCCTTTCCTCCACCGTTTTTCGCCCTCAACGCCTCGGTATCCATCCTTCGTTCTTATTTTTTTTAAACAAAACGATAAAATTCGGCAGTCTATTCTCCCTTAGCCAATCCATTCACTTCTTGCCAAATCAAGTAGCCACGACCTCGATAGTCATTCCTTTTCAGACCAATCCCACATTATTTTATATGTCTTTCTAGCCAGCGCCCCCACCTATTCAAGGCCTGAATGCAGTTTATTGACCTTGCCAACCACTACGCCGGCGTTGCTAAGGCTGTATATTGCCATTTGCAGACCCTTTTACCCAACCCATTTACAGCAAATGTTATTGACAAAATATATAATATTTTGGTATATGACACTATCATTAACTATATCATTAAAAACTATCATTTCAGCATAATACAAAGACGTAAACTTGATTAAGATGTGAAATGAAGATGAAAATATCGCTGGCAGAGGTTACAGAATAAGTCTTATAAATCCTTTCTGAAGCCACTAGTGATCATATTGTTATTTTGTTAAGAATAATAAACCAACAATGTTTGGAGAATCGTGGTAAAAGATTAAAATAAGTTTTGATTGCAACGTTCCAAAGATGATACTTATGCAAGTAATTTACAATTACTTTAATGTCAAACGATAAGTGCTCCTTAAACTCAAAGATTAAAAAAATTCAAAATTTCATGTTGTAAAATATTGCATTACTATTCAATTCAACTTTTATTTAATTCATTCGGTATCAGTGGTCGAGGCAACATCATGTGCTCCGCCCATTATAGCTCCGCGGTCTGTGACTAGTTTGCGTGTTATCATCGAACTCAAGAAGTTTAAGTGTCAGTGTAAAGTGAGCAGTTTACTTCAGTTCTAAGAACTGTTCTGATTAATACATACCTGTTTTGTTCGACCACAACGATTTTTCCGCCTAGTCACATCACGTATGCATCAAAAATTTCAAATAATAGAGTGTGTGTATTTTTGAGCAGTAAGCAGTTAGTAGATGAATTAACAGAGAAGCACAAGACTATTAATATTGAGGGTCAAAATATTCTGTCTCTTGTATATAAACAAGCGTATTGTAATTTCAAATGATCCCTATGATCCCTAACGCAGTAATTGAAAATGAACTAGACAAACTAAAAGGGATATGCAGTTCTCAAGTGTCATTTCTTAGAGCTGGTTTTGGTAAAGAACAGTTAACTCATATCTTAAGTTTCCGTAGACAGGTGTTTTATTAAACACAATTTAAATGTTGGCGGTATCTGAAAGTATGTACATCGATGCCCAGCTGCAAACTCATATTTTAAATAAAACACCGTTTGATATTAAACTCAAGGTGTCGGTGCGTTAAGATATTAAAAATGCAAACATCGTTTGAGCAACATTCCTATGAACCGAAGTGGACCTACTAATGCCTACTAAATTGTTTCTAATGCTAACAAATGGTATTTAGTACTAAAAGGTGAAAATATTAATTTGATTATTTTTTGGCTCGGAATTACTTTTCTTGAGGTAAGTAAGGACGCAGAAAATAATTCAATACTTTTTAGTATACAAATAATTTTTCAATTTTCGCACCCCAGCAAGCTGGCATCTTGACTCTTTAAAACTCACTCGGTTCTTCATAACAAATCAAGGAAAGTTAAATAATATTGCAATGAGTAGGTCTGTACTTGCCCGATCCGGTATTTTCGCACTACTTTACTTGGCTTTCTCAAGAGTAAAAACATTTTCTATTATTTTTGTGATTATCAAGGAAAGCGAAAAGCTAACTCTCAAGGAAGATTGAAATATTTCTTCAAATGTTGTTTTTAAAGAAGTATAAATTGTTCCAAGAACATCTCTCTATAATGCTGAATAAACATTTATTGAAAATTTGTTTAAAACATCAATTGCATTGTTATTTTGTTTGATATTCTGTAAGTACATTAGTAGTTCTCCTTTGTGGAAAGGATAGACAAATGGATAGGGAAAGGGTGGGATTTAACATGCGCGAGTTCTCGCACGGTTACGCTAGTTAAGTAAACTTGATGATACGCTACAACCTTATCTACCACAACCATCTACCCTTATCTACCCTCGGTTAATTTTGAATTCCTCCGATAATTTTCCATTTAAATCGAATACATTTATAGTTATGTAATTACCTAACAAAGGTTATGTAATGACAAATAAATATTTTAAAATTATGTCGACGAAGTATTTTACGTTTCAATAAAAGCCCTCTCTACATGGATTAAACTGGACCAAAAGTTAGAAATATTAAAATATTATTTGAGAAAACAAGTGCATATTTTTATATCGAATAAGAAACCACAAAAGCTTATAAAAATACAGTTATTTTAAAATGATACATCCTTCAATTTATTAATATGAATTCATTTTGGATACACAGCCTTTGATCAAAATGTGTGTGAATATCCATTATCCACGTGAATGTGTGTGAATACCGTATTCTACAGAACCAAGAATGTCACTACTGTCATTTTGTCATGGTAGTAAACAATAGACAAAGTTCTCAATGTAAAAGCAAACACTTTTTTAAAATCGGCGAGACAAGTTGCACGGTTCAAAGTGACTTAAACATTTCACGTTGGAAAGTTGGTAATAAATATTACAACACTACGTGAACTACAAAGGACACGATACAAATTGTATCTCACACATAAACTGAAATTATGGTCCAGCTTGATACAACAGAGCAGCGCTGTTCATTTTTTAAGAGCTTCGCTTAACCGCCACTGCTAATCCCTTTTATTACTTTTTTCCTCAACATCTCCATTAAGAGTACAGACAAAGGTGACAACTTAAACCGCTTAAAAATGTTACTTGGAGGCATATTTTTTATGTGAAACCTTAAAACATTTCTTTTGTTGGTGTTACTCTCAACGTCAGACTTGATGTTTCATTTTTCTCATTTGGAGTTCTCATAAAATATCCTCATATTGAACGTGTTCTTTGGTTTCTTTCTATCGAGAAAGTTACAAGTAAAATGACCTAAAAACCCTTAAAAATATTTATAACAAAGCTAAAAGGAAGAAATATATCTGTAAGTGTTTGTAGTGGTGTTCACACTCTGACGGACGGACAGACAGAGAAACGGACGGACGGATAGACATTTTGACGTCAATCGACTTTTCGGTATCAAGCACCCAAAAACATGGATTCAGGCTACACCACCTGTTAGAGGATTTTTTCCCAAATTAAGCAATTGCATTTATCCATTTTTTCGTTTTAACGGCCCGGTAATATTTGGTTTTCTTCTGAAAATTCGCCGTTGTTTCGCATTACATAACTCTATGTACGTGGTAGCGAGAATGTGAGAAGTGGATTTTGCATTTGGTGTGTGTTTATTGATATTTTCTTTTCCAATCTTTGTTATTCCTGAATTGTTTACGACGAGTTGCTGAATATATCCTTATTTTACAAGTAGTTTAACATATAAGACAATATTGGAAATTCAATATAGCAAACACACCCAACCTAAATGAATTAAACGATTTAATAGATGTACGCAGATTTACATAATGTAGTAAGATTTGTTTTAAGAAGCAGAGATCTGACGTAGAAGACTGCCATTTTGTGTTTTGGAGGGGTTTGTATGAAATTTTTTTTTAAAATTTATTTTATTTTATGTCGCATCAACTACAAAGGTTATTAGCGACAGACACAATAACATTAATATTTCTTTGATGTGTACATTAATATACGTATAATGTTGTGACACAGAAAATGAGCATTCATATCACGTTATTAATCAATTTATATATTTTTCTTATATTTCACTGAACAGATTAATGCCCTTCAAAAAATTGAGAAACCGGCTGCATTTTTCTTTGTCCTTTATCACAATTGACATGTCACATCTACACAACGTTCTGGAAACATCGATTGTTACGATTCAACCACACTTAGCTCAGAATCTGAGTTGAGTGGTTTTGCTCTGGCCATAAGCAACGAATATTTCCAATATAGAAATGTTTTTTTCTTTAGGGGAATGACTCATTCCCTTGATTCCATGGAATGCACGCCACTGACAAATGTATTTTATAGGGTCACGATTATAGACGAGAATTCTAAACCTACTCTGCCAAAATACTCTACTCACTACAAATGAAACAGCATTTGGTGCAAAAACTAAATATTTTCATGCCGATATCAACATAAATTTGACAATTATAACTTCATTTCATACATCGACATCAGGTTACAACAATGACACGTAATTCACAGAAATTCGCGACCGTGAAATGGAATTTCATTGTTGCATTCCCCACATTGTTCACACTCTCTTAACGAGCAAGCAATTTTTATTTTAAATATTTCAAAATAAATAATTTCTAAACGGTTAATGTGTAAATCTATAAAAAAATGGCCGAGTGTAAGAAACGAACAAAGTAATATACAAAATTGAAAATTCTAATTTACGACATATCCAGCTGTCTGAAGCGCAGTAAATTTGCAGCGGGCTATTATTTGTCAGGAAAATATAAATTGCATATGTTGCACACAAAATTTCTCAAAAAATACTCATGTTTTTGAATAAGTTAACAGGCTGTTTTTACTTTCTCGCCTTACGAATACTTCGTAAGAAGAGAAAGTTATGTAATCGGGCGGCGGAAAACGGAGAATTTTTGCCAGAAAATCTCTTATAGCAGGGGTCTGGTGACAAAAAAGTGGATAAAACCTGTTGCTAAATTAAGAAAAAAAATTCTCTATCTCGTGGTGTAGTAAAAATCCATGATTTGTTGTTTCTTCATACTTCAAAATCGATTGACGGCATTCCGTCCGTCTGTCCGTCTGTGGTCAACGCTAGCGCCTAAACCGTTCGGTCGATTTTCTTCAAAATTGATATTCCTTGATGTTTTGTATTCGTCTCAAGGGCTCTTGAATTTGAAACCGATATCTTAGTATTTGAGGATACTTTACATGAAGCCCATTTTGAGATTTTGTAAATAAAAAAAAATGGCTCCAAATTTTTTTAGATGTTTTTCGTGAATACATTTCATTAAAAAAAATATCTTTATTATTATAGTTGTAGAAAGTCGTCGAAAAGATTTCGAATTTTTTCAATTTTTGAAAAATCATTTTCAACGAACGTGAGATCTATGCAATTTTCTTAAATGTCCTTCAGACTATGCAAAAAAAAATATAATTGGTTGACTCGGTAGCTTAGTGGCCAGAGCAGGTGGGCGTAAACCAGAAGGCCCGGTTTCGAATCCCACCAATTCTTTGAACAAATTTTTAAAAAATTAATCAAAATGGATGGCGTCATTTTTTGAAAGTTTTGAAAATGTCCCAGGAGCATTGTGTACCCCCAAAATTAATATAGCGGTTTCAAATTCAAGGGGCCGCGACATCAGCCAGTTCGATTGGAGAATATCAATTTTCAGAAAACCAGTTAAAAGGTTTAGCCGCTTGCGTTGATCACAGACAGGCGAACGGACGAACAGACGTTTTACTGACATTCGACTTTTCAGTACCAAGGACACAAAACATGGATTCTGGAACACTGCTTGTTAGAGAATTTTTTCCTATGTTTAGCCACATTTTCGTTGCCACATTTTCGTTGCAAGATCCTTGTAATACTGGGTTTTCTACCGAAAATACAGTATATATTTCACACAAAATTACCCGATATTATTCGTAATTTTGGAAAATTGAACTTGGTCCGTGGACCGTTTGTTAACGATACTTGTTCGGCATTCGCAATGTGTAAATCGTGGAAAGCACGAATAACCACTGATCGGAGCAGCCGGCCGCTAGAAGTTTCCTTCAGACAGCGACCAGTTTCGACCCAGCTATCTTGCTGGTGTCGAAAATCCTGCCACCGTCGGGTCTCGAAATAATCACTGTAGTGGACATCAGTAGACTCCCTGAGCCACCTCAGCCAGCGAAACGCTAAAAGGAGGCCACAGAGTCCTCGTCCACTCACAGGCGCCGTTTGCGCCGCCCATGACCTTGCCTCCCCTGCTCTATGAACTGCGCCGGTAGAAGTCCACCAGCGGCAGCCACATTCCCTCGCCGCAGGAAACATTCCGCAAGCCATCAGCGCGGCCAGTGGCGTGAGGCGAAACTACTGCTGCCGAGGGTCGTGGTCCCGAATTGCCGCCCACGCAATTCCCCCAACACCCAAGCCTACCTCCCTTCTCACTCCAGCCTTGGCAAAGGGCGCTGCAACCCAAAGTAAAGGGGCGCTGGAAAAAGTTTTGGTTACAACAGGCGTAGAATCACAGCCAGTCTTTCACAGACACAGACTTTCCCTTATGAGTATTCTATTTTTTGTGGTCTCGGCTAGCTATTCGGACTTGCCTTATACTCTTGCCAGGTGCCATCTATCGCCGCCCTAATTACTTTTTTAAACATTTTCTTAATTTGTCGGTTTCTTAATAATAGAACGAAAATATTGTTTTAAACATTTTAAAGAACAGTGAAACCTCGTCCTAAAAAGTAATTTTCCTTAAAAAAATTTGAGCATTTTTTAAGAGGATAGAGTTTAGGCGCTACTGGAAATGCGAAATTTGAAGCTCTTTTTCACAGGAATCTTTTGTGTTTTTGAAAATCTTTATATGAAGTCATTTAAAGCACTTACACTCACAAATTCAATAGTGTTTATAAAATGCTGGTAATTTGCATATTAAAAGTGTGAAAGATCTTTAAAAAAATTTTTATTTGTGTAATTTTTGAAAAAATTAAAAAATATCTTAAAACTAACTTTACGTCATAATAAAGAGTGTAATTAGTAGCACTATTACACAATAAAGAGTAGCACTATTTGTTCGAAAAGTTTAAAGAAAAAATGTGGATCCATTTTTGAGAAAATGGCGTTTGTGAGTTTCTGAAAATGCGGAATTTTGAACTGGTTTTCACAGAAAACGGTTGAGTTTTCGAGAAACTTTATACAACATTATTTAAAGCATATATACTCATAAATCTAATAATGTGAACAATTTGCCTCTAATGTAAATATTGACGACGTGAGAGGCAAACCAAAAAAAAGCATTTTTGTAATTTTTGAAAAAACAAAAGAATAGAGCAAGATGACGTTTATGTCATCTCATAGGGTACATTAGGCACCATCCCTGCCAAAAGTTTAAAGAAAAAATTTGGAGCCGTGTTTCAGAAAATCTAATATTTTTTAAAATTGCAAATATTGCGCGAAGCTACTAAAATGTACAAAAAACTGTACATGACCTTAATGAACTAATTTTAGGGAACGAATTTTATTTGAAGGAAAAACTTTTATCTTTAATTTTGAAGGTTTAGGAAGCCGCCATTGTAAATTCAAAGTTTTGCAATTTAAGTTAGCCGTAAATTAACCGTGAAATTTGGATTTATGCCACCTTCATAAGTGTATTTTACTTTATTCTTACAAGAAATTTAAATAAAACAATTGGAGCCGTTTTTGAGAAAATTTTGAAAATGTCCGAAGGCCTCATGTAAACTACCCCATAATTTTAGAGAATCTTTTCCAAAATCTCAAAGCTTCAATTTGAGTCAGATGGACAGGATATCTTCAATTTGAACGAATCCTACGCATTGTTTAGGGGCTAGTGATGTTCACAGACGGACAGACACACGGAGAGGCAGATTGACGTTTCGCCGTCATTTGGTTTTTCGGTTTCAATTGCTCACAAAACAGGGATTCTGGCTACACCACGTATTAGAGGATTTTTTTCTTAATTTAGAAACTAGATTTATCCACTTTCTCGTTATCTGACCCAGCATAAATTTTTCTGCCGAAAATCCGCCGTTTTTTCGCACAGCATTACATAAGTTTCCCTCTACTACGCATATTACTCCTTATAAACGTACTTATGTGTACGGGAAAGTAACCGTTTTAGAACTCTTTACATCATCCGAGAGCAAGGTTTAGTAAAAAACATGGTGCTATTTCTGAGAAAATTTCGAGAATGTTTTTAAGTTGTCATATAATCAATCTCCAAAAGTGAAAATGTTCCTTTGATTTCGTTCAGATCGTTTCAGAAATATCAATTTTTGAGAAAATCTTTTCTACAGATTAGGCGTTAGCGTTGAGTATATAAACGCAGACAGAGCAATTTTGGCGTTAATAGACCACATGGTATTAAGAATAGACAAAACATGGATTCTAACAACAGAACTTGTTAGATGAAGTAATTTTCGTCATACTGGAACTCGATTTATTCACTTTTTATAAGGGTCCAGCTATATTTTTTCTGATTAATCGCCGATTTGCAACGCACATTACAATACTTCCTCTTGTTACGAAGCAAGGTGAGAAAATAAAAACAAAGATTCATTTGAAATTCGTAGTCTTGAATGTGTCCAAAACTATCCAGGAATGTTCGTTTTGGAGAGAATCTTGTTAACAATTTATGTGCTAGTTTTGTTTATAAACATACGTTTTTGTATGAATCACTTTCTCGGTATCAGATATCTTGAGTCCAGAGAAACTGAATTTTCCGTTGACTGAGCTGTCACAGTGAAAATTAGGGCGCGTTTCAAGATGTTCATTTAACATAGTGATTGGGTTGTCAGAGTAACGACTTTACGCATCCTAATTCAAGGTTTTTGCTGTTGAGGAAAAAGGAAAAAAGACAAAATGGTGGGAAACATTTGGAGGATTTTTTGTATTATTAAATTTTCAAATTTGCATTTTTATATTGGTGAGATATAAGTAAAATATTATTTTAGTTACTCGCTACAAAACTTGGTTTTAAATAATACAAAATTGCGCTCTCTTGTAACTTAATTTCGCGGTAATGCGATATGAGAATAAAATCAATCGTATTACATTGATCTGATATAATTTGTAGCAGCAATTTCTCTCTCATTTATTCACAACGCAAAGAGATTGCTGCAACTTTCACACGGGTTGGTCGGCATCGTTTATACCAGGAACCGCGATGCCCAGTCTCCGCGTTCGCAGAAAGCGAGGGGCTGTAGCACTTGACGGAAAGCCACGCAACGCATCCTTAGGACCAGTTCTGGCTTATTCGGGGCGCGAGCATTCAAGCACTTCTAAGGAAATCTTAGCGAACACCAGCCGCTACCCCCTCCCCGGAGCCGTACGCACAAGTAGATCCAGGAAGGAATTGGCGCCCTTTTATATTTTAAAAGAGGTTTGAATGCCCTACGTAATGAAAATTTATTTCAGTAATTAGTTAAATACTTCAAAAAACGTTAAGTATTTTATATTATAACGACCGATTTAACTGTAACACTTCATCTGTATCAATTTAATATCGGACTGTCACAACAACAACAACTGTCCCAATTTATTAAACATTAGATACTACAAAGTCATGTTAAGTCTCTGAAGAGGTCAAATTTTAGTTTGTGAAGAAAGACGGACATTTTAGTTCATCCGTTTATTGTTACCGAATCTAAGTTTCTGTATATTTTTCTTTATTGTCTAGTGATATAAAATTTGGAAAATATTTTTCGTATAACGTAGTAACATTGGAAAAGGGAACACATGTTATCCTGCTATCTATTAAATTGTTGACTCCCTACTTTTCAATAATTAAAATTCATTTTTATTTCACTCAAGCACACGTCTGAAAAAACTTTCGAAACTCAATAGATAGCCAATATTAACCAGATTCTCCATAGAAATTCCAAAAATACGTAACAAAAGTCCAAAATATTTAAAAAACACACAAAATATCAATAAATGATAGAAACTGTCTCGAATATAAGCGACCAAGTCCGAGTAGATCGCTTCTACAATCAAACAATAATACATTTTAAATTTTCAAAAGCAGGCTGCAAATTGTTGTGGAGGTAAAATGTCAAATCGAAATGAAAACTCTTATTAGATAAGAGGGTCTTAGATATGGATGTTGGTCCCCTCTCTTTTTATAGGCTGCGCACCCCTGTAGTCTCACAGTATTCTGCTTAACGCAAGGAAGAATTTCTACGCGGGAACAGAGCGCCCCTGCAAAGCAACAGCCCTCCGCACCAGGAGTCCCCTCCAGACTTTCCGGAACCCTTCAACAACAGCCACTCTCAGAAACGGCCCACCGTGTCCACACACGCGGATGACGCTTGTCAGCTGTACGCTCACATCTTCAAATGCGATTGGACCCTGCCGGTCTCTTACACAATCCTGCGTTGGAATTTCGCGAATGGAAAGGTGGAATGTACACTCAGGCGAAAAAAGTCATGGGATACCTCCTAATATCGTGTTTGACCTCCTTTATCCGGAAAAACTGCAGCAGCTCGATATGGTATGGACTCAAGTTGTTAGAAATTTCCTGCAGGAATATTGAGCCTTGCTGCCTCTGTAGCCGTCTATAATTGTCGAAGTGTTGCCTGAGCAGGATTTTGCGTTCGAACTGACCTCTCCCTTAAATGACCGATGGGTTTCATGTCAGGCGATCTGGGTGACCAAACAAATAGCTCGAATTGTCCAGAACGTACTTCAAACAAATCGCGAACAGTTGTGTCTCGGTGATACGGCGCATTTTGATCTATAAAATAGTGGTGCTACAGAATGGCAGAGACTTTCTTGTACTAATTAGTTTCTGATTTCTTTAGTCTGGGCTAGCTTTATGGACTTGACATACTCATGAGAGGTGCCATCTATCGCCGGACAAAAATATTTTTTTTACTTTTAATTTTACTTTCCCGCATACGTAGTACGTATAGTATACGAAGTAGTTTAGTACATTTAGTGCACGTACGTATAGTATACGAAAAGGAATTCGTGCTCGTATGAATGAGTTCTGTAATTGTTATGTGTAAATATTATTTGTTTTAAGGATAAAATATTTGGGTTTTGGTATATGTTCGTGTGTTATTTTGTGGAATGTTTTTGTTTAGACAGGAGCGGCGACAAAGAGGCAGCAACAATTAATTTTTAAAAATTTGATGTTTTATTTGACCCAGCGAGAGAAGGATAAATTACGTGTCCATTTTCGAAACAACCGTTAATACGCATCGCGTCTCCTGGATAGGAGGGGCTTCGCGTACCCACGCCCTAAAATAAATTTATTGAACGGTAAATAAATAGTTATATTATTTTGAGTTATTATTATTATTATTCCTCTATATCACGACTAAAGATGTTATGTGTCGGCTGAATATAAAATCTACTCCAGGTCGAAACCAGCTGCCTAAGGAGCAGATCCAACTAAAACTTCCCAGTCTTTTGAATTACCTGGGAGTTTAGACAAGTTCTTACACAAATTTTGAGGAACAAATACCAGAGCTCCGATAACTATCGGGACGATCTGTGCTTTTACGCCCCACATTCGGCTGATCTCGATTTCCAAACTTTTGTATTTAAGACGTTTCTCTGCCTCCTTCGTAATACGTACGTTTTGATCGTACGTACGTTTTGATCGCAAGGTGAAGCAACATCGACGAGTAAACACGATTTGTTCTCCAAATCCCGGATAACTATATCCGGTTTGTTTGCCGCTATCATGCGATCAGTTTGAATTTGTTGGTCGTACAATATCGTACACAATCCAACAGACGTCACCGGGTTCGGTGAGTGTTCGTACCACTTGGGGCATGTGTTCAGAACTTCGAGGGCGGTACAGATCTGCCAGTGAAGGTAGCTACACACCCTGTCGTGTCTTTTCCAGTATTCGGTCTTTGGCAGGATTGGACAAACTGAGACAATATAATCAATGGTTTCTACGTGTTCCTGACAAATGCGGCATTTATCATCTTGGGAAATTTCGAGAACCGTTTTATCATAATGTCGTGTTCTCAACGCTTGATCGTGGGCAGCTATTACAAGTGCTTCCGATTCTGGCTTCATTCTTCCCCTCTTAAGCCACATAAATGATTGACCTTTATTGATCTGCACCTTCTCCATTCTTTTTAGATATTGTCCGTGGAGTGGTTTGTCTCTCCACGATTTCTTTAACATTTTTTGAGTCTCAAATTTCATGTTAAGTAGCATCAGAAGTTCAGTGTCTCTGTCATTCTGGGTGTCTTGCATAGATCTGTCTCATTACAGAGTCATCTTGATGGCTGACTACATACTTTCCCATCCCGGTTATTGCATTGTGCCAGGAGGCTTCAATTCGTCTAAAGTCTCTTCCTCCTTCCTTACGTGACACATAAACTCTATGTACATCAGCTCGAGGGTGGGCAACATGATGCATTGTAAGCAGTTTTCTGGTTTTCGATCCATGATGCGAATTTCCTGCTCAGTCCACTAGTCCGAAACTGTATTCGGCTACAGGCACCGGCAAACTACCTATTGCTGATATTTTATTCCTTGAGTTCAGAGCAGATTGTAGGACAATGCAAACAATAATAATAATAATAATTATTATTATTATTATTATTGGAGAGATAGGAAACTGTTTCACTTGACTGTCGAATGCTTATCAGAATTTTTATTTTATTTAATGTTGTTACGTACAATGATTAACATCTCATTTTAAATAATTTTAAATTTAAATGTGTATATTAGAGGAATTGTTCTGCTATATTTTGATAAAATATTATCAATTACGTAATATGATTCGAAATGAAGACCCGAGTGCTAAAGAAAGTCTGGGAAAATCGAGAACCTTCCACGCCGAAGAGCGTGTAAAGGTTACAAAATTGATACTACAAAGTGTCTCATTTATTAAGTTTTCGGAGAATACAGTTACAAAATCAAAAAACCTTCTTTCAAATAACTCAGTACACAAACACCTCGTTCAGGAATAAGAAGTAAAGAGGTAGAAAATAGAGCATTTTGAGGCTGGGAACTGCAAGCGTCTCAGGGAATGTCACAAATCACAGGGAATGTGCAAATGATGAGGACCGAATCTACATAGATCTGGTTGTAGAAAAGCCAGAAAACAGCGGTTCACACAAGTCCAGCTGCGATGGATTAGCATCAACATCTTTGTCACTGCAGTGTTTTTGCCCGGAGGTCCTAGGTTTCCGATGTTGAAGAACCGCACACACTCACTCGTATAGACCCATACACCATACAGACCCATACACCTCGAACACTTCGCACACTGCGATTTGTGGAACGAAGGGAAACGTCGATCATCGTAGTTTCAGTATTCCGGGGCCCACGGCAGGAAGTCAATAAGATTTTGAAGCAAAACCACACATGAAAGTTTTTACCTTCTAATGATTAAAACTTTAAAGTGTCCCTCACAATTAAATATCGCAAAACAACAGGGTTTTCGTGTCATATTCGTCTTCAGACATTTCATTTCAGTGGTTATTATTTTTCACTCTTCCGCGGGAGTAGTTCTCAAATCCATTAAAATCCTTTGCCATGCCATTTACGGTTCATGAAATAATTTAAGAACTACTGATATAGAGCAACTAATATATAACTACTGATGTAGAGCATTGAATCACATCAGATCTGACCCTTGTTGATTCTGGGCTGCTTATTCGTGACAGTGACCCATTCACTACACCAATGAGAGCAGGGAGAACACTGAGGTGCTGACTCTCCGTGTTCGTAATCTCTCAAGGGAAGGCAGTCCATTTGGAAGCTCTTGCGAGAGCAGGAAGCCAGTTCCCATATTGGCATTACATTAACCAATGACGTGACGTCCCCTGGGTAGCAGTGTGGGAGCTGATCGTGTACTAAAATATCACCTCTCAATTTACTTGGCAGTCAATTTGTAAGTTTCACGACATGAGGCAATTCTGGAAGGGAATGATAATGACTTTTCGTAATATTCATTTTTATATCGACGTAAGGCATTCTCAAAGGAAAAGCCACTCTTAAAGTCAGGCGTTCGTAAAGAATAATCGAAAAAAAAGAGTTGTAGTTAAGATGTCTTTTTCCAAAAAATGAGCAGTGTGAATGTATTTGCTGGGACGTTAAAGCATGCTCATTCAATCTGATGGTTCAAGCACTTGCGGAAGATACGCAGAGGATCTCCGTGAGTTCAAATCACGCATCATGTTTTAAGCTGTGTCATGAGACGCACTCCTTGTACATCATTGTTTTGTGAAACAAGTATAATATCGTAATGAATCAATTTGTTTAGATCTTCTTGGCAATATTCTCATTTAAGCACGGAAAGATGTGTTGAGCTCACGCGCAATAGTAAAATAATGAAGCAAATACAGTATTTCTCGCTTTGTTCACGCCATGAGAAAAATAAGTATATCCCTTCGAGAGTAAATAGGATATAATGAAACGCAGGTTTGCTGATGATATTAACACCCTAGTGGTGATACTACGAAATGAACGAGAGAGCATTGTAAAAACTATTCGAGTGAATTAATATGCATTACATCGAGTTTCAATAGAGTGCATTTTCTACGACTAACGATTATTATAGTTAATAATGTGTCTTTATATATTATTATAGATATAGGTTAACGTAAAATACGGCTGCTTCTAGTATTATTAAACAACTACGCTAGGGATGTCTTTCTGCTTGCTACAATTTTATAGTTCAAAAGAGAGTTGAATAAACTCATCTCTTTTGTTGAGAGACAATCGATTTTCTCCCTTTCTAATTATCAGGCCTAAGAATTTTAACTGTCCTTGGTAGTCCGACTGCAGGTCAAAATGAGATAAGCGTGCTGCGTTGCCTTTGGTAATGAAAGAAAAATCAATATTTTCACTCACAGCCAAGTAAACGGAACTTTCAACCCCCATTCATGTTTCGACTACGCTCACCATGCAAACGAGAGCGAGTTATCGCATTAGTGGGAGAGACACCTATTTGTCTCGGAGGTGGCGTTTTTGGTTTCCATATTAGTAATGTGTTCCCTATGTTCCCTAGCATAAAATAACTATACAGAAAATAGAAAAATACAAAATATATTTCGTAGAAAGATAAATACCTCTTTTCAGGACTACTATGATTTAAAATAAAAATAAAAATTTAATTACGCTAAGAAATGCGTACTGCAATACGTTAATTTGACAAAAAAATGAAGAATAAGCAAAGTGTCTTTCACCGGATTCAATCCTGCTGCCTAAGGTGCCAGAAGAAAGCTTTCTATCATTGAGACAAACGAATAGTTATGTTACCATTCATCAGCTTGCTTATTGTGCCACACTTTTGTCAATGTTTGAAAATCCTCCGAGATATTTAGATATTTATAAATAATGCTGATATGTGGCATGACGTTTATTAAACGGAATTAAATATAGAGGTATTTAGAGATTTGTTTTAATTCAATATTCTGAGTATATTCTTCCCTCAAAAGCGACGATTGGGTGACGGGTGCTAGATCTTGGAAATTAATTCATATTCGAGTTGCTAGAATTCTTTCTTGTTAAGTGATTCCCTTCCCGAGGTATTATTTTGTTTTGATATTGTTTAGAATATGAAAAATCTTTAAAAAACGAAAGCAATCTCTAGATGCATTTAATGGCAATGCTATTGAAATAAATGCTGAATTGTTCTAACATTCCAAGTATCGATGAGTTAAGTGTTAACATTTAATTTTTACGTATGTTGATTGTTTCACGGCATTGGATGAATTTTTCTGTTTAGTTTTTAAACAGAAACAATTTTTTTAATGCTTTGGGGTTTTTTGTCCCGCTTATGCTGGCTGAACTCTTTTAAAAATCTCCAAAAAGGTCTAAACTCTGTCATGCGAGCTGAATCGTTATAAAAAATGTGCGCGCGGTGAGGGTTAAAATCTATTATTGTTATCTTCACACTTATATTACGAATATTTTTCATTTCAAATACAAGCGATCAATTTTCTACTTTCTTCAGATTTTCAAATGTTCTCATATATTCGGCTTCTTCGCGAAAGCGAAGACTGATTTATGCATATCATTGTCAAGAAAAATGTAGAATGTTGTAATTTAGACGATCTTGTGGCAATGTAGAATTAATAAAATATCGTCCTAGACGCGAAATCGAACCCACCACTTCTTCAATTCTGGAACAACACTTTGGCACTGAGCTGTCTATTTGCTGCTCCATTACTCTTCTTATAACAACACATTTTAAATTAACGAAACTTGAATGCAAGATTACATATATAATATAATTATAAAAAATTGTCAATTTAGCTTCATAGTTATTAATCATGGAAGCCTTTTACCTCTGTACTACTACAGTTAGCTCCCAATGAACGTTAAACTATTTTATATGCTCGTTAATCCAATAAATTTAATCTTCATAGTTCGGTCTAGAGAACGTGCTTTTCAAACCCACCAATAGATCTCATCGTCGGCGGTCAGGGATGCCCATCGCCATCAAGCCCGCGGGCCAAGGCATTTTCGACGCGAAATTTTGTTTCCACGAGGGTACATATTTGGAAAACGAGTAGCGAAGCGAGTTTTCAAACTTGTACGAATGTAATAAAGAAACGTTATAAACGATTTGCGTACTTAATTTTATGTATAAAATCGTTATAAATTGATAAGAGAAAGTAATTTTTGGAAACAACTTTATTCTGACGTCACAAGTATTCGACATCCGTGCGAAAAAACGATGGTCGGAAGTCGGTTTACCACTAACTCCCCATGTTTCTCTCACTGTGATTGCCTGAATGTAATTCGTGCCACAAACCGAAAAAACAGTCTTACTCTGACCCATAATATGATATTTTATGAACGATTTTTTGTAACAAGAAAGGTCGTTTATAATGCTGGAATTAAAATAAAATATTAAATCCCTTCGTCTTCTTTGCATTCAGGACTAAATGTTCTTACTCCTGAATATATTATTTTTAAATACTTTTCCATGCTACTTACGAGTAAACAGAAAGTATTATAATGCTGAAGCATAAAGGAATAGTTTTTATTTAAAAAATCATTTTGGGGGTCCTTGAGACCAAAAAGTGGATAATTGATTATTTAACACGCTGTGTAGTCAGAACTAACGCCAGGAGGCTTTATCATTACAAAAATTGATATACCGATCAATATAGCTGAAGGAATGATTGATCTTGTTTCTTGAATTGCAAATTGTTATTTTTATTTTTGGGGGCACTAGGAGAAGGTAGGGTGATATCGGACAACGGATGGTATCGGACAAAATTAGTTTAGGATACTGGGGACTGGTGGTAGCACGTGCCACACTGTCAGTGGGTTCCTGGAAACGAATAAACTTTGCAAACGCCATATTATGTGAATATATCAATCAGTTTGGATTTTGCGACATGCATTATGTTTTTTTATGTTGACCAGTGTACGAAGATAACTTTGAAGCCTTGAAACTTCTCTTTGGATACGTTTAAAAATACATTATATTGTGACTATGTTTACTTAGGTGTATTTGTTACGTTACAGCAGTACAAGGTTGTTTCTACAATTTATATGTGTTGTATTCTTCTGAAGTATGAGAATCATTCGAGTGGTATCGGACAAAGTAGAATCAGATGGTACCGGACAGTTACTTCTTCGCCTTCTCTTCACTTTTCGGTATTTCTTGTGTGTAGGTTGTTAGGAGGGAATATTCAAAAACTAATGTGGATTTTGTCCGTGTTTCAGGAAACTATAGGCAAAATTCGCAGTAAATGAGAGGAAGTAATATGACGATAGCCATTATTAAGGTCTTTTGAAATAAAAATAACCTTCAAAAATGATAGTTGTGAAGTTATAAATTGAACATAATAGTTTAGTTCTTGTTTTTTAATTCAAGAACTGTTTTTTCTCATGTAACCAAATACTCATTTTTTCTTTGCATTAAGCAATGAAATATTTGTTCCAATAGTGAGCATGTCTTTGGTGAATTGCTGTAAAAATCTCCATTAAAATTATTTTACCATTATTTATTTAGTTGTCCGGTACCACTCTTTACTTATGAGGCATGTAAATTGTCAACAATTTTTACTATCCCCAAATAATCATATTATTTTACTTTCAAATCAAATAACTTTCTTAGAGTGTGTGAGTAAGAGATTGAAGTTTCGTATTCTGTATTTTACAAATAATTTTAACTAACTTTAATTAAGAAATCATATTTCAAGCTAAGGTGGGTCGGGTATACCAATCGACCTTCCCCTAATCCAAAGCTCCAACAATATTTTCAATTCTGTTTTGTCCCAAAGTGCACAGTTACGACTTTTATTGAACTCTAATTTCGAATATTGAAAAATTAAAATTTTTCGCTGTTTTCCGGCACTTGCAATACTGCAACTATAAGAAGAGATTTTTCTTAATGAAATTTCTATATCAAAACTAAATTTTAAAACAAAGTCACTGACATTTTGTTAGAAATGGAGTTTTGCGTAATTTTAGGTGGACAAAAGGCCATTAGAAAATTCTCAAAAAGGGCTCCAAATTTTTTCTACAATTTTTTCTCGTATAATGCGACACACGCTGATGAAAATGGAGCAGGTAAAAATTTCGTTGAACCCTGTGAATTTTGAAATTTGAGAGAAAGTATGTGCTGTTGTAGTTTCATTAGTTTTACATTCTTGTCTCAAAAATTACTAGTGACCCTAAACACACCAACGTGTCTCTTTGTAGGAAAATGCAAACAATTTGGTCTATTGTGCCAATCTATTCAATCCCTACTAAGCAAATATAAATTTACAAAGTAGGGATGGAATAGATTAATAGAAATTACAAATGTCAATAATGGATAATAATTGCAAAAAATATAGAAAATGATAGGGACGTAATATCTAAAAATTCCATGTTTTAATTACATCTTTTGTTTTGTTTCAGGTAAGATAACAGCGTTCGACTCGTGGTTCATTCCTTCGTCGCAGGGTCGCTGGCAGAGATGAGTGCCTAATATGGAGAATGATGTGAAAAATGCACGAAGAGGTGAAACATCAATATTATTATTCCTCTGAGAAAAATTACAATATTTTAAGAGCTCGTTTAGAATACTTTTGTATTGCGTATTAAATCGATCAACAATAATGACAATTACATGTAGTAAATCATCATTACGTTTTTTTGTCGTACGTACTAGACATTCATATTAGTTCTTTCCTTTGACATATTTTCGTAATTCCACATTTTTAGAAATTAGAAAAGGAGAGTAAATTAACCGTAGGACTATTTCACCTAATAATGTGTTGTTTGTTGTTTTCGTTCTATGGAAAATTATTCATACTTTTTCACTTTATATTTGTGTTAGTGTTATACGTCGAAAGTTGGTTTTCCGAGGAATTTAATTAAAATAAAATCCATTTTTTTTGTTTTTATTTGAACCTTCGTGATCTAAAGTGATCAGTACGAACAGTACCAAGCTGCTGGATTATCGAAAATATTTTGTGAAATTGCAATGATGATCCTCGTTTAAACGGACTACTTTAACGAATAATTTTTTACCTAATTTTCGTATAAATTGATCGTATTTTCTTCACTCGTATTATTAATTACATCTCAAAAGATCTTTTTATTCAAAATGTAAGTGTCATTGATTGACCAAGTTTCTAAAATATTTTCCACTTGTACTAGTTTAATCATTAACATATTGCAGTTTGGTAGCTACTGGCAGTTGCCACCAGAAAGCAGTGGCAGTTGCCACCATAGAATTTTAATGAAGAACCTTTACAGGTCGAAACATTTATTATTTTGATGACAGTTATTTATTGCTTTAAGGACGATAAATGAATGATTTTGGATGAGGTGTTTACCAACTTAGGCGGAGCATAATTGTCCCGAGGTTGGTAAATTACAGAGTCCAAAATCATTTATTTTCATCCCGAGGAAAAACAGAGTGCCCTACACAGAAGTGTGTGTTTTTCATAGTAATCTGTTCTATATTACACATTTCAAGTATTTGAAAACTAATCTTATAATCAAAGTATTAAAATGTTATCTTTCCACCATAACGATTCACGAGTGTATTGTATTTAACACAAAAATGGAGACCTTGATAAAGTACATTTTGTCAAAAATATTTATAACGTTTGAAAATAAGATGTTGAATGAGGGAAAAAAGTAGTTTTGAGTTTACCTGTTTCTCTGACGTTTATTTACGATAAGAATAGAGATAAGGATATGAATTCAGAGGTCGATTGATGAATCGTATTGAAATGACCTAAACCCAACAATCGATTTGCCTATCACATTTAGAGATATTTCTTGAATTGGGAGATACATTCGTCTATTTAAACTAACACAGTTCATTGGAAACTAATTATTCGTGATGTTAATAGTATAATGATTTTCGTACATCTGATTTGTTGAAACGTATGCTATATCAGATATACTGTAAAACAAAATAGCATAGAAATACTATACATTTGAATAGCACGAACAATTATCTTAGGTATGTTATAGTATATTAAGAGTTCTTATATATATTGCTTAATGTTTTCTAAACTACCTTTGTAAGCATTTATGACGCATTTTAATCGGAAGAGCTCTGAAAAGTGGTAGGGGTTGTTAGGCCGTTCCTCGGCCGATCGCTCCACAGGCGGCCGCACGTCATCGTATGGGCCGGAGGCGGCGGCCTCTATCGGCGATGGGTTCAATTATCGCTCAACCTGGCCCCCAGCTCCTGCCCCCCTCCACTCGCCACCTCTGGCCCCGTTCCAATCTGTCCTACCTCCTCCCCATAATTTCCCCGCCCACACTGCCCCTCCCCCCACTTCCCAACGCTTCCCCCCCAACCCCACCCTTCACAAGCACCTCTCTTCTCTATCCCTTACCATTCTCTTTCGCTCCCATTCTTTACCGCCACCCCTCAACCCCACCCTCCAGCCCCGCTCTTGACGCCTGCTCTTCATCTCCGCCCTTTACCCAAACCCTTCATCTCTGCTCTGTCTTTCCCCTCACTCCCGTCCTATCCATCACGGTTACTGTTTTCTCTCCGCCACCACCCCGACCCTCCCCAGCGCGGCCAAGCCAAATGTTGCTCCCGAGAGAAATCTGTATCTGTTCCTGTACACTGGTCTCCCGCTGACCTCCTGCAGCTGCTGTGATGGATGGGCGAGTAGCGGCTATCGATAGAGAAGTGATGAATCGCACCTTAATTGGCTTTCGATTCGCGAGTTTAGATTCTTTTTTGTTGCGGGTGCCAGTGCTCGCAATTTCCGCTTTGTAACCGAAGCAGTAAAAAAAGAACATCAATGAATGAAAAGAACTTCGTCACGAAGCGGGGGCAAGGAACTTGCTAATGGATGTTTGCGTAGTGAAAAAAGGTCTTTTATTTGGCCGCCAGATCTCAGATGGCTAATCAATATTCAAGCTCGTAAATCTGTGTAAACACGATAACGACGTTCTTTGCAAAAGAACAATTGAGTTTAAAGAAAGAAATATCACGTTACTTTACTTTGAAGAATTGAGAAGCGAGGTCTTTGTAATAAGCGAATAACGACATTATACCTAAGGTCGGAATGCAAATTTAAAATAAGTAATTACACAGGAGTCAATATTCACTGAGGGCAGAAGTTTGTAAGAAGTAGTGTTTTAAAGTTTAACTCTGATAGATTATTTTAATGAAAGAATGTTGCGTAATTTAGAGAAAAGAAAATTAAAACCTTTTAAAGGAACCACATGCTCGTACTTAAAAACTTGCTCGTAATTGAATGATTTAATACAATTAAAAGCTGAAGAGAGGAGTTTCATAATTTAATATATTTGTAGAAAGTTAACCCGGGCTTTTGCCTACTTAACTGACAAAAAAGTTAATTACGAGACTCGGAGTTACTGCAAAATTTACTACCGTCTAAGTTGGTGCCATATATTAAATAAAAATACTTTTGTAATATTTATAGGCAGTGTGTCAATCATGGAGATCCACGTCCCGTAATAAAAACCTAAGCCCTACTAAGTTGATGTTGCAAAAATCATCAGAAGCACTTTAACATCTGACTAGGACCACGAAAAAACTTGTCCTTCGCCCTTGCCCTTCTCCATCTCTTCTTTCTCTTTCTCCCTCTCATATCCCTGTCCTACTTCTTCCTTTTCCCTTCCTTCCTTTCACCATCGCCCTCTCTCCCCCCTCTCTCCCTTTCTCCCTCCCCCTGACTCATCCCCCTTCTTTCTTTCTTTCGCCCTCTTTATTTCACTCTTTCTTTGTTTCTCTCGCTTTTTCTAGCTCTCTTTCTCATTCTATCCCTCTGTCTTACTCTCTCGGATTGAAGAGGTCTGTGACTTGATGTCACCGTACTATTCGGTAAACAGGAAACTTCGAAAGGTAATTCTTTCCTTCTTTGAACACTGAGAGCTGTTATCGTTCATGGACCGCAACACTTACAATAACTGTTCTAAACCCATTTCCTATGGAACACGAGCGTATTATGCGATTTGAACAGAAACTGTTACTTTATTTAATATGATACGAAACACGAAATTATTTTTTAAAAGATTCCTCCGAAAATATTTCTGCATTATGTCAGGTCACCACATTCCACAAAATGCATGCTATCTCTATTGACAAGTTCATCCTGAATCAACCTTCTTATTTTTATTCTAGAAACGGTGATTCAGGCTTGGAAATCTGCAATTAACTAGTTGGAAATCAGTCATTAACTAGCCAAATAAAATCGTAGAGTTTCATTAATATTTTATTTTTAGAGTTAATAAATCTATGTTCTTGCATATTTGAGTCATTTTGTCGACATACTCGTATGTGGTCATACGTGAGCCAATCGTAGTGTCTGACAGTATGAAAATAGTAGTCTTTTAAATACTTCTGTGTGAAAGATGTATCAAAAACAACTGCAATATGGAAAGAATAATTCTCTCGCATGCTGTGGCGTGTGCAGTTCATTTCAGGTAGATAGTCATCACATTGCAATTTCGTACGAAACATGAAATGTCAGTTACCATTATTTAGTAAATTGTTATATTTACAATAGAATCAAATATTTTAGGATATTTTTCAGTAAAATCAATGTGAATTCTACGAAATCCTTACGACAATTTACTGGCTTAACGAGAAAGATGAAAACGTTTGATGCATTGCAGAAACTTTAATTAATATTAACTCTAATCAAATTAATCACATTTCTTAAATTGTTAAAAATCTACTAACTTCAGATAAATGGTGTTGTGTTTAGAGATATCCGTTGCCTTAATTTACTTTGCATGTATTCATCTTCGTTATCCATGAATACCTTATTTTCTTCATAACAGCAGTTATTGTATAAACGTAACTACACAAAGAACAAGTAAGAAAAAACATTTTAGAACAACCTGACGGCTTGATATCGGGTCGACGTGAACGAGTATTATTCCATAAATTCGTTTTGCATGTTAACATTATTAATTCTGTCAATCATTTAGCTATCTTTACTCTTGAAAGTGCTGTACTTATAAAAGGCATTATTCTTTCATCTCTTTTGAAAAACAAAATTTGTGACATGATCTTTGAGAATTCTGGATATGTTTTTTAAAGATATTTGTTTTTAATGGTAATGCATTTCAAACAAACTAGTGGTAATGTTTTTTCTTAATTTTTTCTTCTTCGTATATTTTGTATGTATGTCATTAAATACACATTTTTGTCTGTATGAAAAGATGGTTACCGATAATACGACAAAAATAAATTAAGTATGTGTCCATTATATTTCAGGTATATATTTGAACGTTTATAACGTTTTTATTTTCGTTTGACGTTTGAATATTTCAGGTCACGTATTTTCACTTTGAGTGTGTATTTGAAATGCAAATGATAACAATTTTTAAGAAAATTTCAGTTGGAAAATTGTATTACGAGTTTTCAAACCAGCAATGTTTAAAATTACATTGCGAAAATTATTCTCTAACAAATTACACACATTTTGTTAAGAAAAAATCTGTATATATGAGAGGACTTAATTATTATGGAATGCTATTGAATTCAATGGCCCAGGCAAGCAACACGCTTTCAATGTTAATTTAAAAATTCCGAGGAAATAAATAGAATGTAAAATGAAAAACACGAAACTAAAATTAATTAATGACATTCCTGAAGATGCTGTCCATTTCATTACAGAACCGCAATTTTGACTACTTTACTATTCTCACTTCACGTTCTTATTATTCTTTCTATAATCTTGCCCTCAGCTTTTATCATCAATTAAGAGTATAAAGAATGTTTGTAAAGTCATATTAAATAATGTTAACAAACTCCATAGGTAGATCTCCAGGGTCTTCAGAATCCAATCGTGGTGGTACACTATCAAAGACCTTTTGATAGTCAATCCAAGCCATGCTCAAATTACGTTTGCGTTTCTTTACATCATTCAAGATGACTTTACTCAGTAGCAAGATTTCCTTACAGCCATAAAACCTTTACGACATCCTTTTTGTTCTGCTGGCATCAGATGATTCTTCTCTAGATGTCTGTACATTTTGTCAGCTATGGCTGCAGTTATAACTTTGTACAGTACTGGCAGACAAGTGATTGTCCTGTAGTTCTTTGCCAAAGAACTGTCTCCCAATTTGGGTAGCAAATACGTGGTGCCGCGTGTGATCCATTCCGAGAGTTCCTTTGGGTCTTCTAAAATTTTATTAACAGCCTTTGCTAGATGGTAATGTATTGCTGTTAATTTCTTAATCCAATAAATCTGGATCTTATCAATACCGGGGGATTTCCAGTTTCCCATGTTCTTAATTGCTTGGAAGAGGTCCTCTTCCAAGAATTCGTGAACATCTTCCACTGTTTCCCCAAGTTCATCCGCAGCATCAACTTCAGATAGAATCCAAGATGCGTCTTTATTGTAGGATCTGTTCTCCTCCCAGATTCCTGGCCAAAATGCCTCGAAGTCGTCTTTTGAAGGAGTGACAGCATTGCCATTCGGTTTTTGAGTCAGACTGTGATAGAATCCCTTCGCGTCTGTTTCAAACAACCGGTTCTGCACTCGGAAATCACGTCTGTACCATCTAATTCGTTGAGCCCATTCTTTAATTTTCTCTTTTAGCTTCTCAACTACTATTAGCCTGCTTGTGTCATTTTCAATTATCATTTTATGATGATGATAATGATTATTGTTATTATTAAATTCAATTTCCCCATCAATTTATCGTGTTTACAATACCGCTATTTTCTGGTAAATTTTATTACCGTACTATTATTCTGTATATTGATTTATTTAGTCTAATGCAGATCTATTGAAGGGCACACCTTTGTAGAGTAAACTTTCTCGTTGGGTGTGAAAAGTCTGACATCCGAATGTACGCACATTCTTCTATGTGTCTCTCAATTTAAATATTTTGTTAGTAATTAGTTTCTAGATTTTCATTTAAATCATTCGCATATCTAAATTTTGCATTTGGGAAGTTAAAAGTGGATAAGTTTCACAATCGCATTTCCTGTTGTATTTTCTCTGAAAATATTTTTAGAGCATTTCACATTTAAAGAAAAAATTAAGCGCCTCATGCCAATGGAGAAGGTCAACAACAGAATCCTGCGTAGTCTTTTGCTCTATATTTCTTAACCCGAGAGAGTTGGGGCGGGGTCTCTTGTGACCCCACGTATTTTTGCTTAGCTGCAGTTGCCTAATTTTGCGAGTCAGAGGCTTTAAATTTCACATACATTTCATCACATTCTTTAGCTTTTGTCTGATAGATTTTCAAAATTTTATATGCAATTATACATTTATAAATATTTGTGAAACCAATACAAACATCTTAAATTTCGGACTTTTTCTAAGTTGTATTTTTTCCTAGCATAGCCTTTTTTCAAAAATTTAATTGTTGATAATTCCTACTACAGGTTCCAGTGAGTATCAAATCGACAGTTATTTGTTTATAATGTCCAAACCCCTGAAAGACAAACATGTCGAACAGGTAGAAATATTTTTTTTAAAAAAGGAAAATGTAAATGGAGTCACTACATAAAATGAAAGATAAATGATAATTTTGCCCTTTTATTTGTTTCAATTTCTCGTTTGCACGTTTGTTTATAATAGTTCATTAAATTCATACGACCTTATAAATGACTAATTATTATTAAAATAACTAATTTCGCACTTATTTCTCGCTAAACATAATTTTATAAAGCAATAACTTAAAGGGGTCAGAAATAACCCCGCGCCACCTCTAATGTAACTCTGGGAACCCCCACCTCTCCAGGGTAAGGCAATGGGTTACTGCTTCACTGCTTAAATATTTAAGTATTTGAATGTTTCTTGAGTCTCAATAGTATTGTCATATTTCAACGCTTATCGATTGTTAACAAAACAATTCGAAAGCATCGCTCGCCGCGCTCTACCTCTTCATGGGATCTCCAGCATGGGACATGCCCCTAAACCTTTTGGAATCTTATTTTACTACCTGTTGATGTAGGAAACAGTTCTGCATATGGAGCAAAATAGTGAATGTTGAACTACTTATTTTAAAGAAAGGACCGCATATACGTGTTCCCACGTAAAGAACTGAAAGTACTGAAAATGTCTAAAAAGTGTTTGTACCCTGGTCCTAGCTGAAAATGGTATATATTCCAATCCAAACATGCAGAAAAGTATTGTGAAATATTGTAATGTGATATGTGATATATTATAATGTAATATTATAATATAATGGTATAATATTCTTAAACATGTGAATAATATTTTCCTTCAACTATTTTGGAATTTATTGTTGGGGTCCGCCTTTAACTCACTCTATTGGTGTTCTCCAGTTCCTCGTATGATATTTGTATGCGAAAGTTGAATAAATGCCAGATTTGAATCTCTTTTATACTTTGATCCGTTGCTTCTCATTTATTAAAAGTCGTGTTGGCGCTCCAACTATTTGCCAGCGAGCTCAAGCCCCGTGTCCCCGAAAAGCCCTCCGGACTTGTCGCTCTCGCCCTATTTCATATTCGATCGCGGGCCATCGCCGGATCCCCCTTTACGCAGAGCCCTAGCAGCTGTTTTACTTTTCGTCGCCCTGCCTCTGGCTGCTACCAAGCCCGTTCTGCCCCTCCACCCGCACATCCCCTCCCCCCGCCCCCGCCCTCGCCCCGCGGAGAGCTCGCGACGCGACAACCGCGCATCGACAGACCGCCCTTAAAGCGGAAGGGCCACCACAGGCGCCGCACCCGCCCTGGGGCCAAGGGCGGGGACCTCCTCCTGCCTTAATACCTATTAACCCTAACAGATCGAATCGTAATTTACACACAAGCATACTAACCATGAGGGAAATATTCTCACTTTTTCATTCGCGTTTCCATTTGACCATTACTTTGTTATAACATGTTATTCTGTTTGTAAGTGATATTAGCAAGAAATATTAAGTAAAATCAAATTCGAAAATCATTTTAAGCATCATTTGTATTTACATAAATCACGGAATAACGATCAAAGCGATGTGAAATGGAGTACGAACAACAAAGAAACCTATGAAAAATCATATTAAGAAAGAATTTAGGGACTTTGAATTGTTAGGAACAGTTTCTTTTCGTGTCTGTTATTCACTATGTTTCTTTTTGAAATTCGATCTGAGTTGAGTTCCTAGGTATTTATCAAAACTGTAGACCCCACGCCCTTTTCCCGAGACAGCATAGTTTTTACTTGATCGCGTTTAAGAAGGACCTTCTTAAAAAGAGAAAGTTATGTAATGCTGTTTTCAATTTCTGCATGTGATGGAAATTAGTAATACTAGTAACTTGCAACAGCAAAAATTCTGCCCACACACTTCAGAAGAAAAATAAAATAATCTCTTAAAATAATCTTGTCTAACATTGTAATCAATGTCTACGTAGTAATACAGTTATTTACAAATCTTCTTCTTTTACTGCCATACACTTATTAATGTATGGCAGTGCAGTATTTGCACTTGAAAAAACTTTTATTTTTCACTGTTCGCCCTAACGGCCGATTGTCCGGCAAGTAGTGCAACTGAAGACACTACCTCTTGAGTATGTCTTGGGATCGCAAATAACTACTATTTTAGTGTGTTTACAAAAGGCAGCATCACACTCCTCATGGCAGACACGAACAATTACTTAAAGAATATGAAAGAAGAGTAATACCTTCTCCTAGGTGGCAATTTTCATTCAACAATTTAGAACCTTTTTAAGAAAGTGGCGCTTAAGCTTTACTGTAAATGTGAAATTTGAAACTTTTTTGGCAGATAATTTTTGAGTTTTCAAAAAGCTTAATTAGATATCATTTAAAGCACTTTAATTTGCAAATACAATAGTGTTAACAAATTGCTGGAAATGTGCATATTAACGGCCTGAGAAATCTTTAAAACTGGTGGTGCTACAGAATGGCACAGACTTTCCCAAATTAGTTTTTCTATTTCCTTGGGTCTCGGCTAGATATTCGGAATTGCCAAATACTTGAGCCAGCTGCCATCTATCACCGCCCATTTTTTGACATTTTCTTAATTTTTCAGTTTCGTAATGGTAGAACGGATACATTAATTTTAGAATATTAAAAAATCGTAAAACCACATTATAAACGGCAAATTTGTATGGAAAATTTGGAACCGTTTTTAAGAAAATGGCGTTTGCGAAATTTGAAGATTATTTTCACAGAGAACATTTGAGTTTTTGAAAAACGTCATTAGAAGTCATTTGAAGCATTTACATTCACAAATACAATAGTGTTTAAAATTGCAGTAAATGTGCATGTTAAAGGTGTGAGAAATGAAATTTACATTATATTAAAGAGTGCAATTAGCACTATCCATTCGAAAAGTTTGAAGAAAAAATTTGGAGCCGTTTTTATGAAGATGGCGGTTAAGCTTTTCTGAAAATGCGGAATGTCGTGCTAATTTGCACAGAAAACGGTTGAGTTTCCAAGAAACTTCTTCTGACATTAAATAAATCACATGAACTCATAAATACAATAATGATAACAAATTGACGTTAATGTAAATATTAAAGACGTGAGCGACAAATCAAAAAAATTACATCTGTGTAATTTTTGAAAAAAAACAACAACAAAAGAATTGAGCAATATGGCGTGTATGTCATCTCATAGAGTATATTAGGCACCAAAAGTTTAAAGAAAAAATTTGGAGCCGTTTTTGAGAAAACCTTTTTTTAATATTTTTTTAAATTGTACATATTGCACACAATATTGCGTGAAAACTACTAAAATTATCAAAAAATGTACATGACCTTAATGAAAGAACTCAATACCGACAATAAACTTTATTTTATGGAAAAATCTCTATTTTAATTTTGGACTTCTAGGAAGAGACCGCAGCAAATTCAAACTTTTGCAATTTTCAAAAATTCAGAGAGGAACGTTAATATTGGACATATGCTACCTTCGTAAGTGTATTTTACTCTATTGATACAAGATATTTAAAGAAAAAAATTGGAGCCGCATTTGAAAAAAGTTTGAAAATGTCCCTGGGGCTTCATATAAAGTTCTCCGAATTTTGAATAATCTTTTTCAAAATCTAAGAGCGTTGACTCAAGCCAGGTCGACAGGCTGATCTTCAATTTGGAAAAAAATACTGCGCATAGTTTAGGCGCTAGCGATGATCACAGACGGACAGACGGACGGACGGGCGGACGGGCGGACGTTTTGCATTGGTTTCGGTACAAAGGACTCACAAAAGTGGGATTCAGGCTGCACCACATATTAGGGGATTTTTTCCTTAAATTTTTTTACTTGTCCACATTTGCGTTATCAGAGCCTGGCAATGAATTTTTCTGCCGAAAATATGCTGTTTTTTTGCGTAGCATTTATAACTTTCCCTATTCTACGTATATACGTAGTATACTCCGCATATACGTACGTATGCGGCAAAGTAAAAATATATTTGTGTCATTTTTGAAAAATCAAAAAATATCTCAAAATAACTTTACATCATATTAAAGTATGCTATTATCACTATCCGTTGGAAAAGATTGAAGAACGTAATTGGAGCCATTTATGGGAAATGGTATTTGAATGTTTCTTAAACATGTGGAATTCTGAGTTAGTTTTCATAGAACACGGTTGAGTTTTCGAGACACCTTAAATGACATTATTTAAAGATCATGTACTCATAAATATAATAATGTGAACCTGTGATAAATATAACTCATAAATATAATAATGTAATAAATTATCGCTAATGTAAGTATTAGCAACCCGAGAGAAGAGTAAACCATTACATTTTTTTAATTTTTGAAGAAACAAAAGAATAGAGCAAACTAGTGTTTATGTCATATTATAGAGCATATTTTGTACTGTCGGTACCAGAAGTGTCAAAAAAATTGGACATTTTTGGGAAAATCTTGTTTTTGTAAATTTTTAAAATTGCACAATTTGCACCTCAATTTCCGCAAAAACTACTAAAATTTTAAAAACATACGGGATCTAAATAAAAAAACTAATTATGGGCAACAAATTTTATTTTAAGGAAAAAACTAAAAACTTTTCAATTTTGTAGTTGTAGGATTTCGCCGTTTTAAATTCACAAATTAACAATTTTCGATAATTTTGCAATCATCGAAAATTCAGTGTTAACCACGAAAAATCAGACTTTTGCCTCGTTTACAAGTGTATTTTATCCTATTCTTACAACGAATTTAAAGAAAAAATTTGGAGAGTTTTTTGAGAAAATTTTTAAATGTTCGAGATTACCCCTGAATTTTGAAGAAAGTTTCACAAAATCGCGGCCCCTCGAGAGAAGCCAGATCGATTGGGGGAGATCCATTTTCGAAAACATTCGACGTATGTTTTAGACTCTAGTGATGTTGTACAAACATAATGTATATATGTATTATTATTATTATTATTATTATTATTATTATTATTATTATTATTATTAACCTATAGAATCCCATGTAGGGCTAAGGCCACCTGATTTCTCAAGGAAGATTTGTGATGTCAGTTACTTGTAGCCTTGTACATAGCTAGTAAAAAAATTATTTTTCTTAAATTACTTATGTTAGGTCTTTTTCAAATCAATCACACCAAAAAAATGAACAGTATCATGACAGAAATATAGGCCTATGCTTTCATCAAATTTAATTTTTAATTCATGTTAAAGAATTGTTGTTCATTAGAAGTTCAGTGTCGGTGTCTGTGTTGTTCGGTGTGTCTTGCATAGTTTTCTTTGCAATGCTCTTTGCTACACTAACAATGCCTCTGTTTCCCATTCTTCGGTCAGATTTCATGACCTGCCTCATTAGAAGCTCATCTTGATGGCTGACCACACACTTTCCCATCCCGACTATTGCGTTGTGCCAGGAGGCCTCAAATTGTCTGAGGCCTCTTCCTCCTTTCTTACGTGACTCATAAAGTCTATGTATATCAGCTCGAGGGTAGGGAACATGATGCATGGTCAGCAGTTTTCTGGACTTTCGATCCATGATGCGAATTTGTTGCTCAGTTCAGTCCACTAGCCCGTACCTGTACTCGACTAACTACACCGCCAAACTACTAATTGCAGATATTATATTCCTGGAGTTTAGAGCAGACTGCAGGACAAGTCTTCTGTAATACTCCTTGTGAATTCTCTCTTTCATTGTGTCGTTCGAAATGGTTTAACATTCTTCAATGCCCAGATATTTGTAAGTTTTACGTGGCTCAAGATCTTGAATCACAGTGTGCGTATCAACTTCAATGCTCTCTGACGTTGTAAGTTTGTCTTATTTTAAATTGATTTTTGCACACTTGTCAAGACCAAACTTCATGCAGATGTCATTGTTAAAGTCATTCACGACAGACGGCATTAGGGAGAGAACCGCTTCGTTCTTAGCAAACACTTTCAGATCATCCATGTAAAACAAATGTGATACTGGCCTTTCATCACCATGGAGCTTGTAACCAAAGTCAGCTTGCGACAACCGTCTCGATAGTGGGATCAAACTAATGCAAAACAGCAGAGGGGATAGTGAATCTCCTCGAAAAATACCCCTGTTGATCTGAGTACTTCTGATTTCTACTGCTTCCTTTTCGCTGTGTATTAGTAACCTGGTACTCCACGACTTCATACTAGCCTTGCAAAACTCAATACGTCTAGGATGAAATCGATAGATTTCGAGGGTCTTCAAAATCCAATCGTGGGTACACTGTAAAAAGCCTTTTGGTAGTCAATCCAAGCCATGCTTTAATTACGTTTTCGTTTGCTTACATCATTCAAGATGGCTTTATTCAGAAGCAAGAATTCCTTACAGACATGGGAACCTTCAGAACATCTGTTGAGGCAGCAAAATAAGCTTCAAAATGATGTGCTGGGAGAGCTATGTTTTGGGATTTTGCTACATAGGTTTCGGAATGTTTGGCCGATTTCTGCAAAACACACAATGGATTCCTTTTTTGTTAGAAGATGTATATGAAGTAATAAGCAACCCTTGAATAAATCGTTTATCTTTTTTACCTGTTTCTCACGGGAATGCAACCTCATTTTGTTAATTTTTCTGTAAGAAGTTTCGCTCCTTCTTAGATCTCATTTCGCGTCGAAAATGTAAGTATTCTTTGAGGAAAAGTTCTTGGCCAAAGAGCTGTCTCCCGCTTTAGGTAGCAAATACGTGATGCCGCGAGTGCGCCATTCGGGGATTTCCTTAAGGTTTTCTAAAATTTTATTATCAGCCTTTGCCAGATTAGAATGTAAATACTGTTAATTTCTTAATCCAATAGATCTTACAAATCCCGGGGGATTTCCAGTTTCTCATCTTCTTAATTGCTTGGCCGATGTCCTTTCCCAAGAATCCGTGAACATATTCCACTGTTTCCACGAGTCCATTGGCAGCATCAACTTCATATTGAAGCCGTCTTTGTTGTAGGATCTGGTTTCCTCCCAGATTCCTGCCCAAAATGTTTCGACGTCATCTTTTGAAGGAGGGGCAACATTGCCATTCGGTTTTTGAGTCAGACTGCGATAGAATCTCTTCGCGTCTGTTTCAAACAATCGGTTCTGAACACGGAAATCTCTCCGTTTGTACCGTCTAATTCGTTGAGCCCAATGTTGGATTTTATCTTTTTTCTTTTCAGCTACCATTAGCCTTGGGTCATTTTCAATTAGATATTTTTCTTTAACATAGAGTATTTTTTGTTGAACTTTAGAAGTGTGATTTGATTTAGAAGATGCCTCGGCTAGGAGTGATATTTCACGTCAACTATCCGTTTCATAATTCTTTTCGCCCATTGAAGTACCGAGCTGTTTACTTTGTCTGGTTGTCGGCCATCGGTGTTCTTGGGTGGCCCCAAAATTACCTGAGATACTAGATATCCAGTTGCAAATACGATGTGATTGATTTCAGTAATATCTAGATCTCTACTTGAGGTCCGTACAACCTCATTTAAAACAGAATTCGCTGTTTCAATCCCTCTCTTAGCTTTAGCATTTTCGTAAATTCTCCTCAACGTTGCACGAGATTCGAATGGAAGTAGATGAACTCCTTCTATCTCGCGTCGGAAGAGGTCCCGCATCATGTCCTTATCGTGTGATTCATGACCAGATGTATTTTCACAACTGACGTGTGTATCATTTGGAAGAGATGAACCTTCAAGAGGACAATCGTTTCCAGGGATATTAGAGGCTTCTAAATGTTCGTCATGTGGATGGTTTGATCGAAGAACATACTCCGTGTTTCTCTGAATATCTGCAAGTTGTTCTGCTGTGAATTTTCCACTGCTGAGTATGTATGGTCGTTGACCGGCAAGCTTCTTTGAGTCTAGGGTAGGTGTCATATCTATGTTCCGATCTCTCCATATCTTTAAAACTTATATTTCTGAGCCTCCATTTTTACTTTCTCGCCTTACGAATACTTCGTAAGAAGAGAAAGTTATGTAATAGTGCGCCGGAAAACGGCTAATTTTTCGCTTTTGTATAGTAAAAGCACCATATCCCTTCCTTTATATCATCCCAGGTCCATCTGTGACGATGGCTTCAACAGACTCTGCATGCCGACTCTGGGTCCCTGGGACTAACTTCCGTGGGATGGCCAGACGTCGACAAGGTGACATTAGCTCGGTTTCTGAGCAGGTATGGAACATTAGGGTGTCCCTTATATTGCCCGAAAAATTTTTTTGCAATTTTTTGGGGGCTCTAAATATTTTCCATTTGGTCAAATTAACTCGAAAATAAAATTTCATCACAATATGTCGATATTAACCCATGCCGACTTGAGCGCGAAATTTGAATGTTAGGAATCATTGGTTTTGTTGGGTTAAGTTAGTGGAAAACTACTGATACATTTTAATATAAAATTTTATATTACAATTTAATTCATTTTCAATCTTTAGACTGTGTTTCATTCTTGCAATATGCGTACAGTGAACGATGTTCTTGAACAGCACAAAAAATTGCTTTCGCTCCTCATGAAAGTCGTCCAGTAGCCCATGAAAATCTTTCATTAATTCAATAGGCCTTTCAGCGTAGACATTCACAGCTTACAACTTTATAAATAACCTTTTAGCTTCTAAATATGAAGAGTTGCATTACCAGGTCAATGGGCAGTTTTGAATAAAACTAGTATCTATCTTCAAGCAGCAGAACATATCTGCTTTTGGTTGACACAAATTCGGCTATTGTTTTTATTGAAATTAAGATTAACGTGAATTAGGAGATATATTTACATAAACGAATTAATAATTAAAGAACTGGCCGGCGTCATGGCCGAAATCGCTAAAGCAGTAGTGTCGGCGCTCTTGCACCGCAGGGTCGTGGGTTCGAGTCCCGCCTCGGTCATGGGTGTACTTGTGTATGTCATATGTGTGTCCTTTCACCCCTCACTATCATCATCATTCATTTTCCATACCTAGAGCTAACAACCCTGGGAAGTAACAATCGGATCCAGGGTAATGCTCATCCCCCCTGATGATCCCCCCCATTACTTTGTCTCCTGATTTACGAATCTGTAGTTTTTGTCAAAAATGACTTACTTAAGGGCGGGAATATATTTTCAACAAACGCCGATGGCTATAAGTATAACACACGACGTAGTAATCATATTCATCAGGTGGCAGTATCAACTGCTCACTATAAAAAATTCACATACAATTCATGTGCATTACTCTACAACAATTGGCCAGAAGACATTAAACGATTAAATTCGATAGAAAAGTTTAAATCCCAAGTAAAATCTTTTCTGCTGCATAACTGTTTCTATACAATTCGAGACTATACCGAGCATCAAAAGGAAAGTAGCATTAATTTTAACAATCATAGTTAATGTAATTATTTATCAGTTGGACTGTATAATTCTAAAGAACCTGTAACAAGTATTGTACCACAGTTTTTGGGTTGATGGCCCCAATCTCGATCAGGTTTTTCGCCCAGTTTCCCTGATCCTTGAGAAAATGTTGAGATGGTCCCTTTTTTTGCTTCTGGACATAAATGTAACTTCATTATTTGTGCACGTCTTCTGAATTTCAGTGGGAAATATAGTTATTCAAATTATCGTTTTCCATATTATCGCGGCAAAAAGTATCATTCTTTCATGAAGAACATGAGGTTTCAGGGCAGGAATTTATAGCTAATTTACATTTGAAAATATATTTCATTATATAGGAGCGAATATTTTGTCAACAAAACTTGAAAAAAAGGCTCATTTCTGTATTCAAAATTCGACTAGAATATGGTTTCGGATAGAGATCACAGAATGATGAAAACGTGCACAAAATTCACTTCACCCCATTGCTCGTCACACAGTTTTTAACTGTTTTTGACGTAAATAAATAAATAAGTAAATAAATAAATAAACTGTATTCTCAGTATCTCTGCGTGGTCCGAAGTGGCCTGCTCGAAATAGAAATTAAAGAACGGTCATGGGGTGCAATTGAGCTTACCATATTGTTCTCCATCCAATTTTTCACAAAAAGGAATATAACACTCTTCCATGTGTTGATATACTCAGGCTAAATTCACTACCATTTGGATTTTGATTCTTAACGTCTACTTCATCATCAGAAAGCGACGTCAGGTACGACAGACAATTCTTCTAAGAAATACTACATACGGAGTCTACATTTTTTAAATGCTTTTGAAATTATGGAATCTATCCTTTCAAGTGAGTTTAGAAATTTTATAAAGCATCTCGATGAGGAGTTTTTACAGCTGCACTGTTCTAAAGCCACGGTTTTACATAAACAGTTACAATCAAAAGAGAGATACTATTTAAGGAATTTTTAATTACACAAGGTAGTTTAGATTCTGATCTTAGCAGAAACGTTTAAAATATCAAATATCTCTTGCCATCTATTGAGCTAGATGCATTACTCCGGGAAAATGTATCTTTAGTTTGTTACTTTCATAAAAGTTCAACATTTCTTTAATTTCGGACTCATTAAAGAACATTCTCATATTCTCTTTGCCACTTTTAAAATTAATGGCATTAAATTTTTTCTAGATTTCCTTAAAATGCAGAAAAAGTGGTGGCAGGATTGCTTGCTACATTACGTATTTTACATTTAAACACACATTGTAAAATAAGTTTGAATATGTGATGACGGCACGGAAAGAACAATGCCCTGTTCAAATTTTCTTCAAGAAAGACGTATACTCAAAACGTTAAGTGTTTGTTGTAGTTTTATCACAGCAATGAATTTGTAATCTTTTTTCTTATTGTATTGATCTTTGTTGCACACTTTCTTCTCTATCCGCGAGATGTTTGTCTAGTCCTGCAAGATATCTTTTACATCCTGACTCTTTCTCGCGAAATAAAAACATCCTGTTTTCTTCCAACTTAATCATTTGTAAAGCATTCGGATGTGCAATATCCAATAGATTGTAAAAATTATTTCTTAACTTTCCACGGTGCTTCGAAATATCTTCACACTTACTTGCATTTTTTGTAATTTTCTTCACTCCGAATAATGTAAGTTAGGTTTTGGCGAACAATGCTGATTAGCTCTTGTAAGAATTCTTGCTTTCTTCCAAAATATCATGCACTCACGAACCACACGTTTACTGCTTGCACTAACTGTTCATTTTACTTCCTAAATGCTATAAAATAAAACTTCAAGCACTTGTTGATTTCATGGTAAATTGTGTCCAGTTATTTGGAGTTTTATATAAAAAATTAATACTATCTCCTATTAAAAACATATGATCTTCGGCATTGCATATGACACACATGACATTCTGTTAGATTAGCAACCTTAAACACGAGTGACACGATCGATTAAAATTCATGTATTATTGTGCTCATGCCTGACTCAGCGGTTGGTGATAGCTCTGGACATGTCCGTCACGCGAATTCGGGCTCAAGTCGGCACGGTTTAGAATGCTCCGATCTCAACAAAATTTTGTATATGCATGTTTTAAGGTCATTCGAACAAAATTGAGGGGTGAGCGGTCAAAAATTTGAAAGTCGGAAAATAAGGGACACCCTATGGAACATTGGTAGAACAAGGCACATTAAGATTCATTACATTTCTTGTTCTATCCATTTTGCTCGTTGCTTTTTAAGTGAATATTCGCAGGTAGCAAGTTCGAGTTCGCGGATCACACTGAACCTTTGGGGTGTTTCCTGTCATCCGTTACTGCGACCCACAGTGGCCTCGGGACATCCACCGCAAGGCCCAGCAAGGGGTCACTCCGATCGCCAGTCGGCATTACTAAACCCTACGGAATTCTGACTGACTGCTGAAAGCAGCCTTCTTTGCTGGCTAATGCAAGGTTCGGGCCCCCAATCCAATCAGTGGCTTAGTGTGCCAACCCAGTTTCTCTGTACCCTCTAGAGTACCCCCTGTACCCTCTATGGGCTGATAACAGGAAGTCCAAAGGTTCATGAACTTCCTTCTCTACTTACTTCCCACTCTCCTCAAAATGGAGTTCTTCTTCGTCGGACGCCTCACCTTCAACCTATTCAGCAAGGCAGGCCCTACCAGTAGCTAGACTACCACTGATATAGCTTTCAGGCTCATGGGGGTTCTCAAGTTCCACTACCAACTGCGAGGTCGTGTACTCCCTAGGTGGAGTTACTATTACTTTCCCGTATACGTACGTATATACGGAGTAATATACGTAGTACAGGAAAAGTTATGTAATGCTGCGGAAAATGGATTTCGAGATTTCAACAGAAATACACGTTTTGGGGTCCCCTGATACCGAAATAGTGGGCCTTTTCAAAACGTCGATCCGTCCGTACGTCTGTCTGTCCGTCTGTCTGACCGTCTGTGAACAAAACTAGTGCGTAAACCATACGTGCGATTTCTTCCAAAATGGATATTCCCCGATCGATTTGCGACCACTCATGGCGCCACAAGTTTGAAAAGCTTTTTTCAAAATTTGAGGGTACTTTACACGAAACCCTTCGGACATGTTCAAAATTTTCTCAAAAACGGCTCCAAATTTTTTCTTTAAATTTCTTGTAAGAATAGAGTAAAATTCACTTATTAAGGTAACGTAGGTCCCATTTTCACGGTTAACTCTGAATTTTCGAAAATTGCGAAAATTTGAAATTTTTTGGGCGTTTTCCTAGAACTACAAAATTGACGATAGAGATTTTTCCTTCAAATAAAATTTTTTGTCCAAAGTAAGTTCTTTCATTAAATTTATGCACATTTTTTTGAAAATTTTACTACATTTTGCGCAATATTGCACGCTATATTTAAAATTTTAAAAAATTACAAAAACCAGATTTTCTCAAAAACGACTTGCAATTTTTTCTTGAAACCTTTGGTAAAGTTAGTGCTAAATATGCTCTATGAGGTGACATTAATGCCATATTCCTCTCGTTTTTTCAAAAATTGCAAAAATGTAATTTTTTTCTTCTCTCTTACGTTGTTAATATTTACATTAGCGGCCATTTTTTCAAAATATTATATTAATGAGTAGATGTGCTTTAAATAATGTCAAATAAAGTTTCTCGAGGATTGAATAGTTTTCTGTGAAAACTAGCTCAAAATTGCGCATTTTCAGAAACGTTCAAACGCAATTTTCTCAAAAATGGTTTCAAATTTTTTTTTGTTCAAACTTTTAGAACGGATAGTGCTAATTCACTCTTTAATATGGCGTAAAGTTAATTTTGTGATACTTTTTTGTTTTTTGAAAAATTACAAAAATATCATTTTTTTTTAAAGTTCTCTCATACGGTTAAAATGCACATTTCCAGCAATTTGTAAACACTATTGAATTTGTGAGTGTAAGTTCTTAAAATGACTTCAAATGAAGTTTCTCGAAAATTCAAAACTTTTCTATAAAAAAGAGCTTCAAATTTCGCATTTACAGTAGCGCTTAAACGCCATTTTCTTGAAACGCCTCCAAATTTTTCCACGAAAATTGCCATTTAGGGCAAGGCTTAATTGTTTTTTATATTCTTAAAATTATAGTTTTTTCTACTATTGCTAAACAGAAAACTTAAGAATTTGTCGAAAAAATGTAGTTTGGGCGGCGATAGATGGCAGAAGTCAAGAGTACTGGCAAATCCGAATAGCTAGCCTAGACCAAACGTAACAGAAAACTAATACGGGAAAGTCTGTGCCATTTTGTAACACTACTAATTATTATTATTATTATTATTATTATTATTATTATTATTATTATTATTATTAAAATTAACATTAGCATTTGTATCATGCTTATATACTATTTCTGATATTTTTATGTGCAACTATAAAGTGAAAAAATCAATATTTTAACCACGTTCCCTGTTCTCGGTCATCTCTTCGGGGCATTGAGGAAACTGTTTTGTGGTAGGCAATTCAACGACTATATATGGTGATGCAAGCTGTCGTTCAATTTTGGATTCGATTTTATTCAAGCTGGAATGGATACCTAGATTTATCAGTGGAAAAAAACGTTGGAGGAGTATACGTCGATGTTGAGAAGAAATGAATTCCAATATCTTCTTATTTTAAATGATGTACCTCGTTTTAAACGCAACAATGTTCGCTTTTTTTCGGGTATTAAGGTGTTGGTACATTGGCAATCTTGACTTACATGTAAATCATACCTGTGTAATATCCCGGGTTTCTTAAAACTTCCCGTAAAGTAAGATATTTTTTATAATGAAAATCGTAAACAATATTACAATCAGCAATTTCCAAAAATCGGTTGTTTCGGAGATGAAATTCTCCCAAAACACCGATTAAAGAAAAAAGAGTTTTCTGCTTGAGTTTCCGCGTGGAATCTGTGCACGCAACGAACGTTAAAGTGCGAGCGAAACACATGAGAATAGAGTCACTGCGCATGGGCAGAAGAGCTAAATACGCGTACTATCGATCATACACTGCGTAGACAATACAGGATTTTGAACCTTTCTAATACCTTTAATAGTGACAACTGATCACTAGCGAAGCTAGTGACGTGACCTGGAAAATTTGCGACTATTTCAAATTTACATACCTAGGCTATAACTTTCGAATCATTCTGCGAAACATAAGTAAACATAATTTTATGTAAACTAAAAAAAATTCAAACTTATACCCTTCGTACTTGATATCAGAATGGTAATGACAGGTCGGGCCACTAGGATCGCCAGTTTTAAGTGTCTCCCGTTATATCGCCAAGTGCCCTGTATTGTCTCTATTAGTCTGTAGTATATGTCTATGTCTAGTACTACTAGTATATGTCTCTATTGGTATTTGCTATTCATGTCCAAAAAATGTTGGATGGCCTAATTGTAGCTAGGAATTATAATCACACAGAAATTCGTTTTGGCTGCGTTAGTAAATTGTTACATTGGTTTTAATATGTGATTTCTTACACGAATGTTAATGTAGTACTTGTTCTTTGCCTCAGCCAAGGCACATAACAAAGAATCGTTGAAAAGCCGAAAGTCGAAAGAAATAGTCGAAAAGTTAGGAAGTCTATGTTTTTCAGACGGCATTCGCAACCGTTTCCCTTCTCTGTGATGACACCGAGTGCATAGATATCACGCGCAACTTTACATTGCAGTTACACTTTTATTGCATAATAATAATAATAACAATAATAATAATAACAATAATAATAATAATAATAATAATAATAATAATATTCCCTTAAAACTTCACAAAGACCAAGTTACTTCTCAAAGCGACAGCAATATTCTGAACAAATAAAATAGGTACGGTCTAAGGCAACTAAGGCAACTATAGCGCCAAGTCTCTCTCAAACCCACTCCATATTTGTTAATCAAATCCACAATTCATTTCGAAATCAACACTCAATTACCTTAAACTAAAAAAATGTATTTTAAATACAAATTATACGATTTTAACATGGTTTACTGCAAATATGTAAAATGAAATATGAACATTTTCATTCAAATGATCGTTGAAACTAAAAAAAAAATTGGTCAAACGAGTTTCGGCATCGGTAGCCAGATCGAATAACTTCTGCGTTCGATATCTGATAATCGTTAGTGTTAATACGTAAGTGTTAAGTGGTTTATTAAATATAGTCTAGTAAATTTATAAAACTAGATGTACAATATTCCTGATTTCCTTTTCACCCATGATTACGCACGTAAGGAACATCAATAATCCATCAATCCAAATGTAGCTGTAATTATTTTCCAGTGGAGAGGAAGTCGGAAACTCAATTCAAAAACCGTTATTTGATAATCGATAATCACGTTAACATCTATCAGAAAGGAAACAGAATCTGACCACAGTTGCCAATGTAATTTTGTGAAATTACTGCGAAGGTTTAATGCAAGTACGCGAGTGTTATGCGCTGCTATTTCATAATTGGCTTACAGAGCCCCACGTAATGAAACATGAAGCACAATAACGGCCAAGTGGGATAAACAACGCTCGACGAATATGAATCGAATTATTTAATTTTGAAGATGCCTTCAGCAGTTAAATTGGTATTAATTAGTTACAAATTATGATATAGGTTTTCAAAAAAATAACAACAAAAAAGAAAAGTGTTTGAAATGAATTCAAATATCTAGTATGAGAGATACCAAGATTAAAGTATTTTGTTAAAATTTTAACAATTATAAAATGTTTGACAAAAGAATCTCAATAATTCAACATAAATGTAAGTATGTATAGGTTGCTAAGTGTATTAATAGTATAAGTGTAATTCTGACCTGGATGATCAACATTGAAAATGTTTTGAAGTTACTGCAAAACTGAAGATTTGCTCTGTCTCATTGGGTAAAGATAAAAAGTAAGATTTTGTTTTAAAATACAAAATGAACTAGAATTCACGGTAGGTTAATGAACTAGTGAGTTAAAACAATTTTAACTTATCTTACATTTACGCTTACACTTAATATAAAATATGTATAATTTCCAAATACGGACAAACCTAGTTACTGATATTGTAATAATGATATCTAAGAGAGAACTACAAACGTAAACCTTAATAAATAACCTTTTTAAAGTGCTAATTTGCAGCATATTAAAAGATTCTCTCAATTTTACATAATAACGAAATACTTTGAAATCGTGCGCAATTAATTCTAAAATCACTGTGATGTTTTTTCTTCAATGTTTTGTCATCAAACACTCGTTACAGAAAAAGGTATTGCCTAGATGACATTTTGAAAATTAATTTAAAAAAGCATAAGTCATTGGGACTTTTCCTGTTTAAAATCTCAGAGAACAAGGGCGTAATTAATTTTGATAAATATGCATTTTAAAAGAAAAAGTGCGTACCTAACTTAGTGTGTATACGGTTTAACATGACGTTTAGACGAGCTCGAGTCTAAGCCTAATGTTTGCCAACCACAATACTCATCAGAACTATAATTCAATATTTTTTAAAAATAATGATGCTATAACAGCACATTCTTTCTCGCAATATTTCTAAATTGGCAATTTTCGAAACTTCAGAGAGTGTAAATTTAGTATAGTCTGAACAACGTAGAATATTAATACTTGAAATGGTTACACGATATGTCAGGTGTTTAAAAATAAGTTTTCTTTGTTTAAAAAGACAGGCTACAGCGAAAATGTAAGAAGAACTTTAGTAAGTTGGGTGATTGTGAAAATAAATACCCGGACATCGACGGAAAATCAACTGGTAAAACCGAAACATGTGTCAGCGTTAATAAAGGAGACATGTTCATTTTGGTCATTTGATTGTCATTTAAATGATTGTAAATGAAAGATCAGTATTCATTTCACCAAGGTTATTTCTGACTAATCTGCTCTTGATGTATTTTTCTTCTCAAAATGGACTGGGTCCAATGTTTTGCCATTTTGCAAGCGTAGCAGTTTTCGTTATTTTCATCAATTGCTATAATTGCCATTTCCTGTTTTTATTATAATGAATACCGATTTCAACTCATCATTACTGGCCCTTATTATGATTTCGCGTATGCTCGTGTGTAGATTTTATCTAATGTCATTTATTATTTTAGGGATCACATTTGTGCATTAATATTCCAATTGATGTATTACCAAGTTTTGTACGTGTAACATTTCATAAAAAATAAATTACTCAACTGCTTAACAATTTTGTTTATAAAAGCGTGGGAAGTGTTAAGAATAAAAATTAAACAGTCATGAAAAAAATAAACAAAAGCATCACCTAGACGTACATTACAACACAAATGTATTTAGTAAACATAAATCGTATCATGGTAACTAATATAATAAAAATATATAAGGCAGAAAAGAAGAATGAATGTGAATAAATAGCCGGTCGATCATTCGAAAATGTTTCTACGATAACAGTGTCAAAACGTAACTTTTTTCACTGGGTTTTTCTCGCGAACGAAAAAAAATGTCACTCGTGCACCACAATAATTAATGCCTCGTCAGATTATTCCATTTAGCGGAAGTGATTACAACGACGATGCAGAGATTAGTCATGTGAGAATTGCTAGAACATTCTGGGAGTTAGTTCAAAACTCTTAATGTTGCCATAATAAATACAGAATTGTTATATTTGTTACTAACAGCGTGGATATTTCTATCAGCGGTTTAATTATGAAAAATATCCCTTTCCTAATCTTGAATGATCTGAAAACCGTACATTACTCAAAATCTAATATCTTGCTACAATGTTACGTCGAGATTACTGTATTCCAAGTTCAGACATAGCTTTCATTAACTGTTACATAGTTGCTAAAATGGAATTCCAAGATCGTACCATGAAACGGGATTGGAATGTCGGCTATGGTTTGATTCCAGGAATTTCTCAGCAATCCTTTAGAGTTTAGAGAGCTATGCTATCCGCTTTTCAGCTCTGTCTGATTACGGGCAGCAACAAAGTAAGGCAATTCTCTCAAATACCAAGGTGAGGCTAAGAAATAAATTTGAAGATGGAAGTAGCTATAATACACGGGATAATATGAAATACTTAACAGTTTTTCAAATCAACATTTACTGTGTAACTTATTCTGAAGAATGGGCATGGAAAGTAGTATAGTATTAAGTTAAGTTCTGCAACCCGCTTGACACAACTGTATGTCCAGCAGTATACGGCAGGATCCTGTGTGCCAAGGCTCTTTTTGAACTACGTAGCTTAGCGTGATGCGGCTAGGGGGTATTTACATTATAATATCTTTTGTTTGTGCTATGCAAATTCATATTAAAGAATGCATAATTAAAAGGTATAATGTTTTAAACAGTATGAACTTGTCAGGTTTGTTTATCCTCAGGCCTAGAAACTTACAAAAAAAGTAGCAATAGAAATATTTTTCTTAAAATTAGTGTTTCATAACATCATTATATCGATATAATGAAAAGGGTGTTAAGTAACCAGTGATCTGTTGATGTTCTACAATCTTCGTTCTATATTTTGTATCAAACATTTAATGAAATATTGTGATACATTAAAAAAACAAAATTGATTCTAGTTCGTTGATTTAATTCGAGAAAGAGCAGGAGTAAATACCGCTTCTGCTTTGAAAATTCCTGGATAAACTCCTCCTCCGTATTAAGAATGAAGAATTTCCAAATCCCTCCGGGTTACCTCATAATTCTCTTAAAATGTTCAGAAAGAATCCGACACAAAGAGGCCAACTCTTCTGCTTTTTGTAAGGACCAATATTTTGAGATACGTCGGATAACATCAAACCCCGAAATTTGGATCGAGAGGCATAGAAATATTTCGTAGAGCGGTGAAGCGAATGTTCTGTCCTTCAACGGATAAGATTTCGAGCCTGAAGCAACTAACACCTTCTAAAAGAATATACTATAATAAATCTCTAAAAGAAAAAGAAAATTTATCTTCTGATACTTCAGGTAGGGCATTCTTCGCCTGTAGTCGCTGAAAGCGCCATCCAACCTAATCTAATAAGGTTGAAAACTAGTGGTGTTGCCGAATGACACATGCTTTCTCGTATTAGATAGTTTTTTAAATCCTCTGGTATGGGCTGGCTTTTTTGTTCTCTTTACAGCTACCATCTCTCGCCGCTCGAACTTAATTTTTACTTTCTCGCCTTACGAATACTTCGTAAGAAGAGAAAGTTATGTAATCGTGCGGCGGAAAACGATAAATTTTCGCCAGAAAATCTCTTATAGCAGGGGTCTGGTGACAAAAAAGTGGATAAAACCTGTTACTAAATTTAGAAAAAAAAATCCTCTATCTCGTGGTGTAGTCAAAATCCATGATTTGTTGCTTCTTCATACTTCAAAATCGATTGACGGCATTCCGTCCGTCTGTCCGTCTGCCGTCTGTCCGTCTGCCGCCTGTCCGTCTGTCCGTCTGTGGTCAACGCTAGCGCCTAAACTGTTCGGTCGATTTTCTTCAAAATTGATATTCCCCGATGGTTTTTACTCGTCTCAAGGCCTCTTGAATTTGAAACCGATATCTTAGTATTTGAGGATACTTTACATGAAGCCCATTTTGAGATTTTATAAATTAAAAATAAAATGGCTCCAACTTTTTTGATGATATTTTGTTGTTGAATAGTGCAAAGAACGTTGAAGGGAATGATGTAGGCATCATTTTCGTTGATAGGCCCTATTTTTCGAAAATTGCAAAAAACTGTTTAAAAACTGCAAAATTGAAGATAGAGATTTTCGCCTCAGACAAAGTCGGTTGTACAAAATTAGCACTTCAAATAAGGTCATGTACCATTTTTTAGAAAAACAAATAGTTTTTGCGTAAATTGCGATTCAAATTTACAAAAAAAATTTTTCTCTAAAACCGCTCCAAGTTTTTTCTTTAAATTTTCTGCACGTGTGTAAGAAGGGAAGGTAAATATATAAATAAACTAGTGGTGCTAAAGAATGGCACATACTTTCGCGCAGTAGTTATTTTCCAAATGCCGATCATCCGATAAATTATGTGGAGTAAGCAGTTCACCGCTGCTTTTCTTGGTCAAGTTTTTTGAAAGACATGTTTTTCGCGTGTTGACAATTACCAGCTTCCTAATGATAGAACTGATACAAGTACGTTTTGACTGAAATATAAGCAGTGGTTGCGCAAGTCGGTTTCGTAGCGCGGTTCGTTAATGCGCCTTCGGGTTGCGATCTTCAATAAGGAAGGTACCGAGTTCGATCCCCCGAGGGTGAATTTAATTTGATGAATGTGATGTTGTAGGAAAAAAACATTGAAGAGTGTAGATACTTTATTGAAAATCATTTGAAGTACTTCTACTCACGAATAGATTCAATATAGATAAATAGACAGGACTTGTCTGTGTTTTCCCTAACTGCGTTTTGTAAACAATTTTTCAACTCTGTTATTCGATTTCTGAAGCGTATGACATGTCAAATGAACAGTTGTCTAGTATATATTTATATTAAGTAAAATTATGAACATTTTAACGCTAAATTGTAGTACAATATAACCAGAAGGCATGCGATAAACTTACAATCCCTAACGGTTCCGAAATGATTATTAGTTTCTAGGCTTACGAATACTTCGTAATGCGGTTTATCGCTTCCTTTCTTGGTCATGTTTGAAAGACATGTTTTTCGCATGTTGAAAATTACCGTCTCCTAATGATAAAATTGATAGAATTACGTTTTGACTAAAATATAAGTAATTGCAATAAATGTCGTGGAAATGTCTGTATATATTTGTTCAAATTTTTAACTTTTAACAATTTTTTATCTCTCTTCTTATATTTGTAAAGCGTATTACCATCGTTTCAATTGTTTCTTTGTCATGTATTTACCATTTTCTAGGTCGGTTCTATTCTTTTATGGCTCTGTTCGACAGAGGCAGTGTTCGTGTTGCGTAGTGGTATAAGTGCCGGTTCGTTGAATTTGAGTTTCGTTTGTTGGGTCTCGGTACCGAAATGGTTTTCTGGTATAGTACACTTTTGCTGGTTTAGGGAGTAGTGGAATAGCAATAAGGACCGTACTGAAGCAGAGCTAGAAAGTATGTGCGTTGGGAACACCACTAGTTTCACATTTCCTCAAATTTTCCGTTACCTAATAGTAGAACTGAAACATGATATTGTCTGTTATTGGAGGGTACAACCTTGTCCTTTATGGAAATTTTGGTTGATTAATATGGAGCAGTTCTTGAGAAAATATAGTTTAAGCGTTACTCTAAATGGGATATTTGAAGCGTCAAAAGTGTACGTCGGCAAAATCAACCACTGGGTAATAAAAAGGAGTACAAATATTCAGAAAAGAACACGTAATTAAGCAAGTTTGGAAAGGAAAAAGACAGTTTTAATACAATGGTTATGTATAATCAATAAATTGTAAAATCATTGAAGATATCCTGAGTTAACGGGCACAAATGATTCCGCTTTCTCATGTCGGTCATTCCATGTCAAATCGGCGAAAATTTCCCGACCATCTTCCGATTCGGCTGAAACTTTAAATCGTTTTAGAATGACGAAATAACACTGAATATGGTGTTTTTGGCGTTAAATTTTACTTCCTTTTGAAAATTTTGAAAAGTGATATTTTGCATGAGTTTCAGAGGGTATTATCTAAAAAACTGGTAAAGCATCTTCAAATTTGATTTTACTTTGCAACTTGCTATATATTTCTAATGAGTACATCCCACTCTAAAGGTTTGATATGATAAACCTAATTATAAGGGCATTAATAAGGCCATATTAAGGCCAAAGTAAATAATTAAGAATTATTTTCAAAATTCATTTTCTCAAATACTCCATCTCGAATTTTCCTTTTTTTGTCGTCGAATTGAAGCGGAGACATTGAAATTTATAGTAGTTGAAGAATCTCGATGGTAAATTGGAATTTACTAAAGTTATTACCAGCTAAAGTTACATTTTCATTTATGCTTTTTATGGACTTAGGAAAACTATACATATATAAACGTTTATCATTTAGAAATCTTGCTTTCGTGATTCAATGAAAAATTCTTGTACATTTTAAATGTATCTGAAGCATAATTTTGAAGGCAGAAACTTTTATTTATACCGTGTGCAGAAACTTTTATTTATACCCACCAATTGTGAGCCATCATCATATCTTCTTAACGGTTCACAACATCGAAAAGCAGTTATCGCTCATCACTGCGGGTTCATGGGGCAAGTAATGTGCTTTAGATATATTGTTTGTAAAATTTTTAGGTTTGTGTGGTTGTAGTAGCCGACGTTTCGGAGAACTACGCATTTACAATTCAAGGCAGTGTACAGAAAATACATTGGAACAATGCTCATGCTATATATTCTATTTGCGGCCAAGCGAAGAAGCCATTGTTTCAGTCAATTTTGTCATAATATTAGACGATTTAAATCATAGCACGGCAGCGTGTATTATTTCCAAATACAGCTAACTATTCTTGAAAACTAAAATTTAAAACTTTTTTTGTAACTAGCTCGAAATGCCACTCAAGTCTTCCTATAAAATATTCTTCATGAAGGCATAGATTAAGAATATTACACTTATTTTTATGTTGAGCTCTTTCTCTATCTGTGTAGTAGAACATTTTTCTCAGCTTTGAAATTTTAGTTAAGAATAATTAGCTGTATTTGGAAATAATACACGCTGTCGTTCTATGGCCCATGTACGCTCGGGAAAAGAGCGAAATGTTACGTAAACAATTTAAAGTTAGATTTTCTCAAAAGTATATGAAAGATAGTCATCTTTGACTTCAATTTTTTAAATGGAGCAAGTATCCGCCTTTGGACGTTATTTTTTCTCTTTTGGTGTAACACAGTCAAAGATGCAAAATTGCAATTACACTAATGATTAAAACTTGCTTATTTTGTATTAAAATTTTATTGAAACATAAGAAAATGAACATACCTCATTTTTTTGGCGATAGGCCTAACAAAAGTAACGTAACTTTATAGGAAAGTTCCACTCAATGGCGGGAATTAGTGTTGCCACTCCCAGCTCAAAAATCGGCTTCCTTTCCACTTTTGAAGTAGTGTGAAAGCTTACCCTAGTAAGTAAGCTTACCCTATGCGGACCTTTACGCACACTTACCCAATATTACTCCGTACATACGTGCGTAAAGGAGAATGTAAAAGTAAAATCGAATCGAAATCGTAAAATCGAATCGAATCTAAAAGTAAAATAGAATCGAAAGAATAAAATATCAAATCATATCGAATTATAGCGCTACGCAATATTTTTAAAACCTGACACAAGTACACTCTCCGTTTACGCGACCAGGATGAACTCTTTCCCTATAAATCATCATTCGTTGTACACTAGCATCATCTCCACAGAAGCTTTATCCTGGTGTGAAAGACAATGAAAATGAACCTTTACATCTGTTGTGTTTGCAATATTTGGAGAGGTCACGATAATCGGGATAGTTTCCTGCTAGTTACTGGCATTGATCTTGACTGGCATTTATATTACTGGATTACATTGACTTTTTGAAGAAAATAATGTAAAAATGTAAATGTGAATTGTGACTTTCGTTAGATATCTCACGTCCCAGAAACGGCTATTCGACGCGTGCGACGCACACAGAACATATATTCCAGGAGCGGGCGCTGCGATGCTTGCAGAACGCGACCCTGGCATCAGCTGACAGAAGCTCACAGCGAATCAGGAGAGGGGGGCTGTGACGCACGCCAGGTCCGTCGGGGAGGGAGGTGACGAAGACCCACTCCTACTTTGGTAGAAAATGGCATAAATACCGCGGACCGCGGAATGCGTACCCTCTTGTCTCTCAGCTCTCGTCTCTCGCCTCTCGCATCTCGTATCGTCGGCTGCATGAATAGCCGCCTGATAGAGTTATGAGTCTCTTCGACGAATTTTAGTTAAGCGTTTCTTTTAAAAAGTGTAACGAGAGGACTAAGTATTAAAAAGTGCGTCATTCGAACATTATTCACTAGAATCTGACACAGAAAGGCTGACTAAATTATTTCGTTAGTGCGCAGTGATCTGTTTGCCACAATAACTGCATTCGCATACGTTCAGGAGAAGGACTGATCGCTCTGCTATTATTTGAGAGCTCTGCCCAGTACGCCAGGAACTTTTAAGAACGCATCCTTCGAACTGCGTTGTGCGCTGTAAACGCACGAAGGCGTACCATCCGAACGTGCTCAAGAGAAAAGAGGAGACGGGCCGTCATCTGCAAAAGAAAAAGAAGAGGAAAGCGAGGCGCCGATCAGGACAAGACGAGGGAGAAGATTGACGACGACGTAGCAGCCACCTGAGAGGCGAACGTATGGCCGGCCAGCCCTCCGCCGCCGCCGCCGTCGCCGCCGCACGGCCGAGGCCGCATCGCAGCTGCGCCGTCTATACTGCGCGATGGAATATGTCACGGCATTTCGCGTCTTTCTCAGTCGTTCCGCCAGATTTCGCACGATCGCTACCGTATGAAGCAGTGCTTGCGATCATGCGACTTCTACCGGCAAGATCGAGAAAAGACGCGAAATGCCGTGACATATGCCATCGCGAAGATGGGATTTGAGTGGCCATGAGGGTCGCAGTTAGAAAAATCGCAGTATAAACTCCACCGAGGTCAGGTAAAGCTCCGGTGCAGAGGGGAAAAGTCAAGGCGTTGCCGTAGGTCAGGACTTTTTGAGGTGCGCACTCAAGACACCGTCACCTTGCCAGTTCACTACGATAAAAGGCAATTTGCGAACGTTGTAAAGGAACTTTATTGGCCAGTAAGATCCATTTAACCCATTTTGCTATGCCTTGATAATTATTAATTTTATTTATTTTGTAAATATTTAGAAAGGTTTATGAATATTTGTCTGTAAGTGAAATTGATAGAGCTAGAAAGTGTAATTTCAATATTGAGGTTCATGCAATAGCACATAAAGTTAAGATATCACAATTTGAAACTTCGCTTGCTCACATTTCGAACGTGGCAAGATAATTTCAAAAGTCATTGAAGTTGCCAAGTTTGCACAAGTCGATAGCATTGTTATAAATTTGAGTAAACAGTACCGGAGTGTACAGGAAGGTTTCGTTCGTCATCCGCAATACAGATATCTGCATTGAAAGTCTAAAGAGTAATTTTATTTCTTTTTGCCATTGTACAGTGTATACTTTATGGTTATTAAATTCATGTTTTGTTCTATTGAATTCTTCTGTGTGTGTTTGGACAGCTTCTTTTCACCTAGAAATATCCCTTTGCCCTGAGATAAATAAAAAGCTCGTCAGTAACCATTCGTCTGCATCGTTTCAATTATGCCAGACTGTGCATAAGGGAGAAACGTCATAAATGTAAAAATAAACAGTATTGGAAAAATAAACACTATTTCAAAAGTATGAAAAATAAAGAAAATTAACAGCTTTTTCTAAATTTGTTTTGAAATCTTTTATTAATGAAACATCAAATCAAAAACTTAAAAGACAATACGACTGTTCTTAATAAGAAGTGGGCCATACTGATTATAAATTGAATATAACTGATAATAGATTCTACAATTATGAATGAAATCACATTATCATCATCGCAACAGATGATTATAATAGTTTCTTGTCCCTGTTCATTCCTGGTGGAAACATCAATACACGCTGTTCAGCCAAAGAATATATTTTCCTTCTTTTTTACACATTTTCGGGTGTGGCGTTAAATGAATGGACCGATGAGGGAAGGGAACGAGAATGAAAAACACATCAGTTCCTGATTAGGCTACGTCTCAACTAATTGGTTCAGAATCCATCTGAACGACATTTTCACTTCAGTAGGACTTAGAACGGAAGTTTGTCAGCAAATTACAATACTTTTTCCGACGATAAAAATGTAAATAAGATCGTTTGGAATTAAATAATTGTGATGAATACCCCTTTACCTTGTTTTGAGCTTGAAGGTGAAATATCTTTATTTTACTTTTGGGGAAAATTACTGCTTACAATACAGTAAAATAATTAAGAAATAACGTTTTATACAAATCACAAAAAGTAGAAAAATTTTATATTAATGACATTTAGTTCATGGCGGTGTATTCATTCCATCTACGTTGCTGTTATTGCTAAACAACGTGGTCACGTATTGTTGATCTTTCGCAGATATCGCAATAAATGCATTAACTACATTATAGTACTGACGTTATTCATCTAGGACGCTCAGTATCAGTCACATTGCCCCCCACTGAACTTGCAAGACTGCAACATCGAGGACATACCGAAGAAGTAAATGCCTTTTTATTGAATACTATATTCTCGTTCATATGTGTGATACATTTTTCACAACAAGAAGAAAAATATTACATTTTTGCATTCAATATAATTTACGTAAAGCACGTTCGTGTGACCTTCCCTCTAGTGCTGGCCATGCAACGTTAGTTCAATACGAATGTTCAGGACGACGGTTCAATACGAAGTGCATATGGGCTTAGTGCATTTCCATCGTCCGTCCATCGGATCTTCATCAAGTGCCGTCGGCAGACGCTCAGCGAGCCTGTGTGTCGGTCGCTTCCTTTTGAACTCGGTCACCCACATTTTCGCTGAAGCGAAATGTAGGGCAGGGCTCTGCAATGCTTCCTGATTGCCAACGCTAATCCCATTCGCCGTGTGTCTGCTCTCTACCGGACACCAAACTGCAGCTCTATACACGTCATAATCATTCCAGCAGTTTGATAGAAGTATTGATGCTCACCCCACTCTACGGTAAACAAAGTGTTACAACACATATTCTTCCTCGTACTGCACGCATATTGGCAGCTGGGTAATATCCTACTAATACATCAGCCATAACTTTTATAAGTAGCCAAACGGAGTGCCATAGTTTATAAATACGTAACTTCTTTTTTATTTCAAACGTTTGATTGAAAATGAGTTTGTCAGTCTCCCATTCAATTAGGTCTAATGTGCTCCAGTCCTACAAAAAGGTAAAGAAAACAAACCATCATATGCACTCCCATAGAAATTTGGACCTAGGATTCCTGGGTGGGAGATTTGTACTCTAACGTTTCAGGAGATTTACTAAGACATTTTACTTTCATGTTTACTCTGTTACAATATACAAAAAACTCTAATGATAGTGTAAATTCAACTCGAAATTTCACCAAAAAACACTAATATTTTAAATTAAACGATTTGAAATCTCTAGCTATAAATATTGTGTGTAAGATGTAAAATGAGTTTGAAAAAGCATTGTTGTAATTTTTAAAATTTCACAGAATTGTTGAACATGATAGTACGGACTTAATAGAGGAGTAAATTTATTTCAATTGAACAAAACGTTAAACAAAAATTAAAGAAGTTTTCAAAAATCTCTTTTTACGTGTTTTTTAAAAAAGTTGTGTGCATTTCATTTAAAAAATCCAAAAATTATTTTCATTTTTAAAAATGGCACATTTCATTATTTAAATATCTCACTTTGAATAACAGTTTTCATTAAACAAAAAATCAAAACTCACAATGGTGAAGACGGTTAAAAAACTTTTACAACTTTCAAAGTACAGACATTTTAGTAAATGATTGTATGCATAGACTACTCTCCTAAAATACCATTTTAAAACAAACTATTTTGTCAAAACTGCATGAAATGTTAAAAAGTATCAGGTTTAAAACACGAACACGCGCGCGCCGAATGACGCAAAAATGGATCAGTCCGGACTCTCAGTCCACGCGCGTGTAACGGAGGGTTAAATTCAAGAAACGAGAATTTAAGATATCGATTATAGAATGTCCTATTGGGTGAAAATGAACTGTTAGCCGCTAACATTGTTCACGGACTTTTTTTTTACCAAAAACACTTTCAAGGTACAAATGGTTAAGGAGTATTTGGTCTACATAATGTGTTAGCACATTTTCCCGGCACTCCCTATAAACATTAACTTTCGCCCAGCTGGGCGCTCTTTGTGGAATATTCCCGCCAGTTATTTGAGTTCCGAGGTGCAGCAGTGTGTTATGGGGGCGTGAATATGAATTTCGCGGGTCCTACCTTAAAAACATTAATAAATTTTATTTTCCCGCTTCTGCGCTTGGAGTGTCTGCGCTCCCGCATGGGAGGCTGGAGCTGACGGAGCGGCTTCCGCCCCCTCCCTCCGCTGGCTCAAGAGGAACCCCGCTGCCGCCGCCGCCACTGTCACCGCCGGCCCCCCTCTGCCACCCTTCGCCACCCCACCCCCCCGGCGGAGAGAGTTCACTTTGCTACTACGGGGCGGGACGGCGAGAAGGGTGTTTTGTGAGGCATGAGGTGATCAACGTGCCGCGCGGTGAACAGAGGAGTGCGTGCGTGCGTGCGTGCTGGCAGTGGGCAGGTTGGATGTGAACCCCGTGTCCACGGATGTGCAGTTCACGGCGAGATAACCATCTCGCGGGTATTTGCTTCGGCGATTCGAGTGCGTTTAGACCTCCCTTCTGTATAGCTATAGCGAGAAAATGAGAATTTTATTAAGTGTGTAGCCTTGTTTTGTAACGTCACGATATGTGATTAGATTAACCATTCATTTTTGCCTCAAAGGCTCTAGAATACTTTGTAATGCTTAAACTAGATCAACCTTCATTTGTTTATTGTATCAATCACGTAGCCTTGCCCAGCAAGTGCGCTTGTCACTATACCTTCTACCACAACATTGTAAAAGGTTTTGTAAATTGTTAAAGGTTATTTCTTTTCTTTGACACAATGTATTAGAAAATATTTTTGCGACATATAGAAGCTACGAAAATTACTTCTTTGGTATCAGTGTCCCCCAAAATGAGTTTTCTGTCGAAATGTCGGCACTTTTCTCTATAGCATTACAATTATCTCTCTATATTACGTAAGTAATATTCAGAAAGTAAAAAAATACAAGTGGCTCTCTCGCGGTAGAAGCTAAACAGCTTAGTTCCAAAAAAATGATTAACTTTATACATTGTTCTGTTATTTGTTAAAATTTATTATTATTATTATTATTATTATTATTATTATTATTATTATTATTATTATTATTATTGAAACTGTATTTAGTTCTTCCTTCTGACCCTAGTTTGATATTGTAGATACGATAGATGGTAAGGTTTAAGTAGGTTTGGTCCGTATAGGATTGATTTTAGTAGATATCAGGAATGAATATTTTTGTAGTTTGTAGATTTATTAGTTCCTCAAAGTTTAACACATTCATTGTATATATTGATTTTAATATTTTTGTATTCCTTTGTTAAATCTGTATTGTATTGTCTATGTAATGCCTGTTGTCAACCGTTTTTCCCTTATCTGTATTGCTCTTGACAAAGCACATGTTAAATGTGCGAAAAATGAACTACTAATAAGTGTATAAACTACAAAAGTCTTAGTCAATTATAATTGTCCTGTAGTATAAAACTAATTTGTTTAGGTAAATTAATTTATCATACCATCGCAACATAAGAGCAAATACTGATCCACCAGCCTGTACATTATATGTACACAGTAAATTGACAATGTACTAAACCACTTAACAAGATACAACAAGTGCTAAATACTATGGATTTTGAAATGTGAAAAATAGAAACCAAGGAGCCCCAGATTTTTTTATTAGATTATAAACTACTTTTTACCAATTTTTTATAGAAAAAATAGATTAATTCAGTCACTGGGAGCAACTGATATGCGAAACAACAGCATAAATTAGTCTTAATACGTAAAGGACCATTGCTTAATTACATACCATTGCACTAGTTCCCTGCACACATTGAGGAAAAAAGTTCAACAAGATTGACCAAAATATACAAACACTTCCATTTTACCAATTTGAACATGAAAGCTGTGTAAACAGTCAAATTGAGAGTCATAATGAAAAGCTGTTCTTCTTCCTAAAGAATTATTCACATGTTCTTCCTTGCTTGTAGTATTATTTTCAACGGTGTGATCTTCAGCAAGTCGCTCTTGCCTCTGAGTAGCCGATTCAGAATTTTAATACGCTGCCCATCGCTTAGCACTTGCAGTCAGTTTTGTCAACTGTGACTTTCGGTTGGGCATTGTTTCAAACAATTCAATGTTCACAAATTTTTTGTATAAAAAGAGGTTGCATAGAAAATATACTATACCTGTATAGCATATCTATATATTATACATTGTAAATTACTGTATATTAATATACTTCGTACTCTCTAAATACTTTCAAACTCACATGTTTTCTTGCCTCTATTTGTATAAAACACGGACTAAGGACAATACATGTATATTGACGTTCTTTACTACTTTAAATACGGCTTTTGTTTAAATGTTCCGTCAACGTCCAGAACTGACAAATTACCAACGTTCACTCACGGACTTAACATAGCGTTATTCAAACCCCAATGAATTTCGTAATAATTCTGGATATTGATGAAATAAGTAAATGATCTCAGATGTCATCCTGTTGTGGCACGCAAACTTTTGATATTGATCCACTATTGAATCTATGATGTAAAACCAAGCGAAAAATGTACAGAAAACTAATTATTTTGTACATATATTCAGATTTATGGTTATAAATCATAGCCTATAGTACTCCAGGCCTTTAAAGAAAGCTTGCACAAAGTTTCACCGGTATTGCTTCAGTATATTCAGAGATTGTGGGGCTGTAAGCCAACGCACTTTTGTCTTCATATATTACTATATAGATTATTCAAGTATGCTATTGTAGATATGGGTAGTTTTTTATTGCCAAGTTGGAGATATTGTCATGTTCTGGTGCTCTTTTGCTAGGGAGGATTTGAATTTTTTTTTAAATTTTCTATGGGAGAAAAGAACTGTATATTGTGGTGTGGACCGTATGAGTGTGTTTTGCTACTTTGGCTGATTTTTGTTATATTCAGAGCGGAAGTTGGTGTCATTAACTACAAACGTTATTTCAAAATATTTGAATAGTTCTTCTGCTTTGTAAATTAATGTGAGGCTTTACCGGTGGGTGTATTTAGTAGGGGTATTTGTTGTTTAGGGGTTTTTCTTATACCGGTGGGTGTATTTATTAGGGGATTTTGTTTTTCTTAACATTTTCCTTGTGAATTGCCATATAGAGTTATTGCTGCTTAGTGAGTTTATAAATTCGTGGAATTGCTTATTGTTGTGGGTTTGTATAAGTGTTTTAAACAATGCTGGTGATTTAGTGAAGTTCTATATTTAATTCATGTGTTCTGAGTTTAAAACACAGTCTTCACGTTTTGCTTTTACCTTTATTGCGTATATTATGTTAGAAGGCAGTTTATTGTATTTTCTTTGTGTCATGTTTTCTGTAGAGAGATGCAGTGCTTCTAAAATAGATTTATTGAGTAGATCGATTAACGCTGTTACTGACGTCTATATTGAGTGGAGTTTTACTTTCCCGTATACGTACGTATATACGGAGTAAGTTATGTAATGCTGCGCACAAAAATTCGAATTTTCGGCAGAAAAAATCATGTGAGGGCCGTGATCACGAAAATGTGTATAAATCCAGTTGCTAAATTTAAAAAAAAAAATCCTCTTACTCGAGGTACAGCCATGATCCCTCTTTGGTGGGTCCTTGATACAGAAAAGACAATTGAAGCAAAATGTCCGTCCGTCCGTCCGTCCGTCCATTTGAACGTCCATTTGTCCGTCCGTCAGTCTGGCCGTCTATCAGTCCGTCCGTCTGGCCGTCCATCTGGCCGTCTGACTGGCCGTTTGTCCATCTGGCCGTCCCTGTCCGTCCGTCTGTCTGGTATATGTGAACAACACTAGCGCCTATCTTACGTACAATTTTAGCATACAACTTATCCAAATCCCTGTCTACATGGCCTGAAACGAAGCTCTTTAAAAACATTCATTAATTTATGGGGGTACTTTACATAAAGCTCCCCGGACATTTTCAAGATTTGTTCAAAGACGGGTCCAATTTGTACTTTCCTGTACTCGTACGTATATACGGAGTAATATACGTAGTATAGGGACAATTATGTAATGCTGCACGAGAAAACGGCGAATTTTTGACAGAAAAAAATTAATTTCCGCGCCCTGATAACGAAAAAGTTGATAAAACTAGTTGCTAAATTAAGAAAAAAAACCCTACAGGTGGTGTAGCCAGAATCTCTGTTTTGTGGGTCCTTGATACCGAGAAACCAATTGCAAGCAAAACGTCCGTCCGTTCGTCTGTCTGTCCGCCCATCCGTTGGTCCGTCTGTTAGTCTGTGAATATCACTAGCGCCTGAACCATACGTACTATTTCTCCCAAAATCAATCGATAAATCTCTATTCTTTCAAAATGACTATTCTATCGTCGATATGCATCCACTCGAGGCGCCGCGATTTTGAAAAATTTTCTTCAAAATTTTGGGGTACTTTACATTAAGCCTCCCGGACACGTTCAAAATGATATCAAAAAGGGCTCCAAATTTTTTCTTTAAATTTCTCGTAAAAATATAGAAAAATACACTTATGAATGCGCGATAGATCCAATTTTCACGGTTCACTCTGAAGTTTCAAAAATTTCTCTTCCTACTACTACAAAATTAGAGAGATATTTTTTTTTCATCAAATAAATTTTTTCTCCATTGTAAATTCTTTCACTAAGGTCATGTAAATATTCTTTTAATTTTAGTAGTTTTCGCGCAATATTGCGTGCAATATGTGCAATTATAAAAAATTCCAAAAACAAGATTTTCTAAAAAACGATTCCGTATTTTTTCTTTAAACTCTTGGTAGGGATAGTGTCTAATGTGCTCTACGAGATGACATAAAAGTCATGTTGCTCTATTCTTTTGGTTTTTTAAAAAATTACAAAAATGTAATTTTTCACTTGTCTCTCACTTCATTAATATTTACATTAGCGGCAATTTGTTCACATTATTGTATTAATGAGTACATGCGCTTTAAATAATGTCAAATAAAGTTTCTCGAATAGTTTTCTGTGAAAACTAGCTCAAAATTGCGCATATTTAGAAACGCTCAAACGCCATTTTCTAAAAAAATGGCTTAAAACTTGTTGTTCAAACTTTTCGAACGGGTAGTGCTAATTGCATTCTCTAATATGACGTAAAGTTAGTTTTTTGTTTTTTCAAAAATTACACAAATGTAATTTTTTTGAAAGTTCTCTCATATCGTTAAAATGCACATTTTCAGCAATTTGTAAATATTATTGGTTTTATGAGTGTAAGTGCATTAAATCACTTCAAATGAAGTTTTTCGAAAACTCAAAATTTTTCTGTGAAAAAGAGCTTCAAATTTCGCATTTACAGTAGCGCTTAAACGCCATTTTATTGAAAATGGCTCCAAATTTTTCAACGAAAATTGCCATTTAGGACAAAGTTTAACTGATTTTTAATATTCTTAAAATAATATTTTTGTTCTACAATTAAGAAACAGAAAAATTAATAAAATATCAATAAAATGTAGTTTGGGCGGCGATAGATGGCAGCTGTCAAGAGTTTTGGCAAATCCGAATAGCTAGCCGAGACCAAACGAAACAGAAAACTAACACGGGTGTCATAGTGTAGCACAACTATTTTTTTTCGAACTCTTTGAACTGATAGAGCTAATTGCACTCTTTAATATGACGTTAAGTTTAATTTCGGGGATTTTTTTGTTTTTTCAAAAATTACACAAATGTATTTTTTGAAAGTTCTCTCACACTGTTAATATGCACATTTCCAGCAACTTGTAAACACTATTGTATTTGTGAATTAATGTGCTTAAGTTGACTTCTAATGAAGTTTTTTGAAATTACAAAAGTTTCCTGTGAAAAGGAAATTAAATTTTCGCATTTACAGTAGTGCTTAAACGCCATTTTCTTAAATACGGCTCCAATTTTTTCAAAGAAAATCGCCACTTAGGACGAGGTTTTACTGTTCTATAATATTCTTAAAATAATATTTCCTTTTTACCATGAGGAAACCGGAAAATTAAGAAAAAGTAAAAAAAAATATTACTTTGGGTACCGATAGAGGCAGCTAGCAAGAGTATGTGGCAATTCCCAGAATTCCGATCCGATATCCGATCCGAACAGCTGTTCCAATCCGAAAAGCTACAGAGATCCAAAGAAATAGAAAACTAATACGGGAAAGTCTGAGCAATTCTGTAGCACCCCTTGTTTTCTTTAAATTTCTTGTGAGAATAGAGTAAAATGTATTTATGAAGCTGGCATAGGTCCGATTTTCACGGATAACTCTCTCAATTTTCGAAAATTGCAAACGTTTGAATTTTTTGGGCGTCTTCCTACAACTACAAAATTGAAGGTAAAGATTTTTCTTCAAATAAAATTTGTTCTTCAAAGTGAGTTATTTCATTATGGTCGTAAAATTTAATTTAAAGTAAAATTTATTTGACACGTTAATAGGCGAGTCATGACGAGTCTCTAATGTTTTGTAGTGCGGTTCAAGGACTGGATTCTTGAAGCTGAGATCTATAATGAAGTATTTACGAGTATTATGTGCGGAATGTTTGCACGGGTGCAGCTACTTGTGTCAAAAGCAATATCATAAAGAGGAGCTTTTTCAAAGGTCTCTCACATTTAACAATGAGTGATGATTACTATTGTATTAAACAGCATGAGTTGATGTACTAAATTCTTAACAAAATTGAGTAATGTAATAAGAACTTTTACTCATTATCTACAACTCTCCTTGTTTATAACTAGATATCAAAGTTTAATACAGAACGATCCCACCACAGACCGTACCTCCTCAATTTGCTGTTTAAGGAAGAAAGTTTCATTGCTTGTTTGGCGAAAGTTGGGAAGTAAAAATAATTAATGGATAGAAAACATTCCCCCAACAGCATCCAATTAACGAGAATATTTTAACAATAATCTACACTGCAAAGCAACTAACCGTGAATGAAGAAAACGATACTACTTATTATCCGAGACTAATGGACTCAGAAAGATATACGAATTCCGCAACAAGACAATCACTATCCCCTGTGAAAACAGTTAAACATGTTTCAGAAAATGTAATTAAAATGTTTTTTATTGATCAAGATCTGCACATGTATACTGCAGTGGATGATAATATAAAATACAGCTTTCCACCGCAACTCAAAAACATAATGCATCAGAAATGATTTTAATCACTAGTCAGGTTTGGGACTTTGATATTGGCTTGGACTTGGACACTTAGACTCTAAAGGAACACCTATATCAGGCGATTGGTGAATAGTATTTCATTTATATGCACTCTTTGCGTTTAAAAACACTCAATCTTCGAACTTCAATATTATTCGCTAAATATAACACGTACTTGCCCGCGCTAAGAAAAGCCGACTCCTTTTGATAAATCGATTGCAAGTCATACAACAAAACAACCAAGACCAATGTCAAGCAAACCTTCTTGAAACTGACGTAATGAACAAATGGTGGCTGACAAGCGACCATTGTATTAATTTTAAGGTATTATTAAAATTTAGAATTTATTCTATAAAACATGTTAATAAAAGCAAGCAATAACTTATCTGCGACCCACTATATTGCATTTAAATAAAAAATCAAAAAAATTGGTTGAGTAGAATGCTGCAAATATCTCCCTTCTAATCGACCGTCTTGTTGATTTTAAGTAATATTTTTCAGGTTTTACTCAAACAGTTAAACATTTACATATTGGTCAGCGCCCGAGGTACAGCTTATTAACTTCGTTGAGTCCAGTGGCGTGCATTCCAGGTAAGCTAGATAAGCTGCACTTACCTTGAAAAAAATCCGTTAAATGTAATTATTATAGTGTGAAATCGCGATTTTCACCACGATCAGAACTCAACTAGGAGTTTAAATTTCTGTCAAGAAAGGGTACACTGCCTTGCGAAGGCGCCCGGCCAGAGCGTGGCCCTACATCGAGCATACAACGCTGATGCAGACGGAGACGGAAAGCGGATGAAAGAGACGGAGGTAGTAAGCGCCGCCACCCGGCCCGAAGTGAGCATTGCGATGTTCTCCATCTAAATGCATTAGGGAGTTCGCGCATGCGCTCTTGACTTTTAGGAAGCTCCATTTGGTTGTATGTAGCCCTCTAGTAAGCGCAGCAACCCAGGCCCGCTGCCTACAGCACCACCCAGGGTGGCCCTGAAATGAGCTTGCAGATGTGTTTGCATATGACACAGTGGTAAGCGCCGCCTAGTGAGTCTGGTGTTGTAAGTGATAATACAAACTCATGATTTTTTTTCATCTGTGCGTATTATTTCTGTGTGCGTTCTTCCCGTGTGCTGCATTTTGTGCTTCGTAGCGGTAAGGCACTGAGCTACGGCAGAAAATACATGTATAATTGAGGACATTTTTAAAAAAAAACCGTTCAGTTGTCGTACTTTTGTGGAGAAAAGTGATGTTATTCGAGTAGGGAGGCCTGTTCCGGAACTTCCTGACTTCAGATGTTTGCACAAAGAAAAGGGAAGGGAATGTTTTCGCTATTTTAATACTAAAAAGTATGATCTCATTAATTAGTTAACAGGTAGTAGAAAACTGAATAAATTATTTTGCTGGCCATGTTTACTGTTTTCGCATGATCATAATCTATGGAACAAAGAAGGCTATTACAATTTGAACAACCTTCCCAATGCAACAGCAAAAACGAACAAAGTCATTGGCGTTCACTTGTTCAGCTGGCCAGTTTTGGTAGTGTCCGCGTCGAAACTGAACTTCATCTTCAGTTGAGATCAGACATAATGCGACATAATGAGACAGAAAAAATAGAGACATATTAAAACGCCTAATGGACGCAACTTGTTTTTTAGCAATGCAGGAATTGCCTTTCAGAGGGCATCGTGAAAATTAAGAGTTAGCTAACAAAGGCAATTACATTGAACTTCTAAATTTGTTGGGTACGTATGATACTACATTGCAACACCTAGAATTTGCCAAAACATTTAAAAGCACTTCCAACAGAATTCAAAATGATTTGATTTCTGCCATTTCTTGAGAAAATCTATCAAAGATGATATTGCCACGGCCCAGCACGTTGCGATTATTTTAGATGAAACATCCGACGTACTAAGTTCCAAATCACAATTAGCTACTTCTCTTAGATATGTTCAGGAAAAACTTTAGAAATTCAGGAGACATTTAGATCGTTTAAGGACGTAAGCGCGGATAGTTCTGCCAATGGATTATTTAATCATGTGGAAGAAATAGTAAAATTCGGCGAAAAATTGCTTGCTCAGAGATATGGTGGAGCAGCATTTGCCAAACAAGAGAGGAGAATGGAGTTTATTTTCAAGTAAATTAGGTAAGATTACTTGTTTACTTTCAACATTATTTATCCAGTACATATGATATAATAACAAATATTTGTTGTTTCTTATGCTTTACTTCAAATGTTATAACAGCGTATGTACGTCTTCAGTTGCCATTCTATTGAGGCTCAATTGCGAGTGGTACGCAGGAACTCGTAATACAGTACCACCTTTGTTCTCGGTTGCTTCATCTGTGATACTTTTCGTTTTGACTCCTGACAGCATAGGCTTAAGGGGGAAGAGGGGAAACATTGTCTCCAAATGTTTCAAGCTTCTTTGAATTTTTACAAAGTAAAATGTTAAAAAAATGTTAATATAAAATATTAAACAAGATTTAAAACATATTACTATCGGATACTTTCAAAGTGGAAATATGTAAAAACAGTGTAATGAATTATTTCAGACTCCCCCTAGCCATTCCGCGCCATGTAATCTCCTAAAAGTTCTTTCACACATCAGACACAATGTCGTGGGACGGAGGGCTGTACCGTTGCGGAGACCGCTTCCTGGAATCGGTTCCGACGCGTGAGCTTTGCCGTATCAGCACAAAGGATAGTGTTTCAATTCAGCGTTCATCATGTCCCGACAGATACGAGGAACATCTTTTCGACGTGTGGATCGTTCAAATGCCAGTGACTGTTGGTGACTTGTAGTTCGTAGAAAATTATGTGCGCATTCTGGGGACTCGCATTCTTCCAGAATAATAATAATAATAATAATAATAATAATAATAATAATAATGTCATTTTTGATATAATTAAATATTTATATACAATAACGAAATGGATTTTCGTTTTGCCTTCTCAAACACATCAAGTCGCACCCTTGCTATTTACAGAGCTTACCCATAGGAATAGGTCACCGCACGCCCCTGGTTGAGTCTACTGAGAAACAGGCTGAGGAGGCTCAGGACGTCAACTGGTCGCTGGACACGTATACTGCAGTGGATGACCTCCGCCTCTGACAAAGAGGTCGTATGGTTCGAGCCCGACGATGGCAGGATTTACGACTCTGGTTCGATAGCTGGGTCGATTGCCGCTGCCTGAAGAATAATTCTAGCTGGCAGGTGTTCTGGTCGATGGTTTTCCATAGTTTTCTCTGGCAAAAGGCGAAGAAAGAAACAGTACCATAACAAACGGGCCATGGACTACGCACGATCTTTCCTTCCTCTTCTTTGTCCTATCATCACCGCTTACTTACACATACGTACACTTACATGCACTATACTACTCCACAAGTCGGGAGACGGTGGCATGCTAGGGGGAAATAACCCTCGCAAGCTGACGTGTGGGTCGGTACCGGATCTCACCATCAAGTGGGGGAAAGAACACCGCCACTTCCAACGAGAAAAAGAATGCACTACACTTCGAAGACTGTGGTTATAATGGCTTTGGCGACTAATTTTTTCTATTATCAAAAAGAGAAGCGTTGTTTTTTGCAAGCACTGAAAGAAAACACTTATTTTGACTTCTGTTTAAAATGATGTTAAAAATGAATACTTGAATTGTATATTTCATATAATGAAAAGGTGTAAGTGTAAATTTAAAGGTAAAGTGTATTTAAGAAAATAAAATCATGGGTAAAGAGGTTTTAGATGGCGGAGAGTGAAGATTGAAGGGAAGCGTGTTTAATAAAACAGTGCCAGTTGACACTGTTATAATGGCTTAAAGGGCTTGCGAGATTCCGATGTGACTGTACACAAGTGACGTAGTGGGTGGGAAGTCTTCTTCTTCTCACTCGCAGTGCCCTCCGTCCTCGCCACCCACTGTGCTTCGATCCCCAACTGTAGCGGCGATAGGCTGCGAAGCCCCTTGTGGCCATTTCCATGACGGTCTCGCAAATATCGCGCCCGGTGGAGTGGCGTGGAGTGTCCGGGGGGGGGGAGACTCCGTCCTCAATGGGAACTTGAGAGGAAGCGGCGCGGAAGTTAGACGGCGCCCTCGGAGGACGAGCAGCGGGGCCGGCCTGTGAGGACGGGGACTCGGCGGGACAGAGCGAGGAAGAGCAACCGCAATATTATAAAGGGGAAGTAGCAGCCGTGATAGGAAACTCTAAACCTAAACTCTCATTCACTGGTAGTGTGGGCTCAGTGAAGCCACTGTTCCTACTGCAGCGACTCAGACCGAGACGACTTAGGGTTCAAGTAACGCCAGTGCTGAATGGTCGATACTAGACGGCTAGGTCGAATTCAGCTGCTCTCAGGAGCAGAATTCTAGCGACCGGCTGCTCTCGACGCTTATTTATCAACACCGAACAATACCAAGAGAATACCAGACAAGTTCTTATGTAATAGGTTTGATTAGTTATGTGATTTAAATTGTTATTGGGTTGAATACGGTGGCATGTTAAACGGAGCTTGAGCTCCAAATTGATCATTTTCAGAAACGGTCAAACGCCATTTTCTCGAAAACAGCGCCAAATGTTTTCTTTAATTTTTTGTGCTAAATCTACTGTAAAAATAGCATCAACGTCATTTTGCTGAATTACACAAATACATTTTTTAAAATATCTCTCACGTCGCACAGTGTGTAATTTTGGCCATCTAGTTGTTAATTGCAGCTGTAGGATGATGCCCTAAAAATTCAAACTTTTGCAATTTTCGAAAATTCTGTTATCAGTGAAAATAGGACCTATGAGACGATTATAAGTATATTTTACGCTATTCTTAGAAGAAATTTAAAGAAAAAAATTAGAGACATTTTTACTTCCTCACCCTTAAGAAGGTACTTTTTAAGAAGTGAAAGTTATGTAATCGTGCGCCAGAAAACGGCAAATTTGCGCCAAAAAAAACCTTATTAGCGGACCCTGGTAACGAAAAAGTGTATAATTTCAGTTTCTAAATATAGAAAAAAACTAACGCGTGGTGTAGCCATACTACGTGTTTTGTTGGTCGTTGATACCGAAAAATCGATTGACCCCAAAACGTCCGTCCGTCTGAACGTGAACGCTAATGCCTAAACCGTTTAGCCTATTTTCTCCAAAATTGATATTCTTCAATTGTTCTGGCTGATGTCGCGGTCTCTGGAATTTGAAACCGATATTTTAATTTTTGGGTACATTTTAGATGAAGCCCCTCGGACATTTTCAAAATTTTCAAAAAATAACTTCAAATTTTTTAATTAACATTTGTTGTTGAATAGTGCAAAGAACGTTTGAGTGAATGGTGCAGGTCTCATTTTCGTTGAAATCCCCGATTTGTGGAAAATTGCAAAACAATTTAAACCTCCAAGATGGAGACTTTTGCCTCAGACAAAGTCTGTTGCACAAAACAAGTTCATTAAAAAAGGTCATGTACAGTTCCTTTACAAAAGTTATTTACGTATCTAATACAGAAAGTTTTCCTCGTAAAAAAAAAGTTTCTGTCAAAGTGACGGATCTTAAATGGCTGATGCAAAAGTAAGTAACGCTCCAGGCTTTGCAATCATCGAGTGATTCACTCCCGCCTCAAAAGGCCAACAATTCAACGACTCCATTGAGTGAACACCAACAGCGGTTTTAGATGTGCCAATGTCGAAATTAAAATAAATAAGGACATAATTTTTAAAATAATACCAGTATATTTATAAAATCAAAGGTTTCATGATTTAGAAATATTATTAGCAATAAAACAATATAAAGTAGTAAGAAAATTTTATTAATAAATGCATTGTGTCCCGTTTTCTTATTAGAATTTCTTTCAAAATATACTTTAAAGGCGTGATATTTGGTGATTGTGCACTTGAAATCCAAAAGAAAGTATGTAGAATGCTTCTCGTGAAACCTGAAGCTCAAGCTCAATATGTAATGGGAGTCACTGCATAAAAAAGCGATCAATCCTCACGCACTTTGCATTTACGGCCCTACGCCAACGAACGGCCGGAGGTCCCAGAACATGGAAAGGATTCTGCGGTGGAGTTTTTGCCGAAGGGAATTTTCCAGTCGAAGCCAGATACTTTGTTTTCAAAGCTATTGCAGGCAATTTAATTTTTATTTTCTTCGGCCAGCTAGCAAGGTCTTCCCAGTCCTCTTTGCTCAAATTCCTTCTTTTCATAATTTGATTAAATTTCTTTCAACTGCTCAACCAGCTCTCTTTCGTCCTCCCTCTTTACTTCCTGCCCAAGGGAGATAGTAAAATAATTTCTGAAACTCTGTTTTTCAGCTTTCTTTTTAGATGTGCAAACCATTTTAAAGATTTATACCAAATATTCTTATTATTATACTTTCTTATTATTTTTCTCTCTCACAATTCCATTTCCTATTTTAGCTAATTTTGATACCTTACTTGACATTAAAAATCATATAAAAATAATATGATTTGGACGCATTTTTTTCAAATTTGAGTGCATCTTTTTTTACTTCCCCGCCTACAACATACTCGTACTTACATTGTAAATAAAAAGTATTTCGAAGTTGCACTAGAAGGAATCAATTTTTGACAGAAAAACTCGTTTGATGGGGTCCTGAAAAATATAGGTTAGTAAATAAGGTTTTTTTTGGTTCTTATTACCGTAAAAGACGTGCTACAACAGAACATAGTGTTTCGCATTATCGGGAACGGTTACGCAAAATTTTAATGTTGCAATTTCTGCCATCATCGAATAAGTCAAAATGAATTTAAACGAAGCGCCTTCGGTGGGTATCTGCTATTATTTTGCTAATCGCTACTACAAAAGAAAAACAAACATGAATAAATCCCAACTCTATTCTAATATTTGCAGCAGATTATACAAATAAGCAAGGATAATTTCACGTATGAATTAATCATCCCGTAACTGAAGGATAACCAAGACGTCGGTATATAGCACGAACCTACGGTGTCATTACCAAGTCTTAAACTAAGAAGTGTGTTTGTTGGTTCTATGTTAAATTTAGTGCATTCTTTCAATCCAAATCCCTTCATTAAAATATTGTCTACATCATAGAATCATCACGACCGACAACAATGGGATGAATTCAAGAATATTGAAACAACTGAAAAAGCCATTGAGGACAAATGCATTTTGCCAAATGACAACGCGTCGAACAAAGCGAGCGCTATTATAATTTACCATTTTAAATTGTTCTTCCAATTTTCGAAATTACGGAGTGCACTGAAAATGAGACAATCAACACTATCTTAACAGTTCCTTACTATATACAAGAAATTTTAAGAACAAATTTGCATCCGTTTCTGAGAAAATATTAGTTTAAAATTTCACAATTGCCTATATTGGACGGAGAAGTAGTCAAAACAAACTCATATATTTGAATAATTAAACATGACCTAATTTGAAGGTCTATTCCTGATTAACATATTTCATTAAGAAAAATGAACTATATTCATCGTAGTTTAGTATGACGCAGACATTTTTTTAATATTTACAATGTTAGAAAAGCCAGGGATTTAAAACAAAGTGAGATCCCACCTTCACCTTATGAGAGATCAAAATGTAATTAATAAATTTGATGGCATTTTGATTAGAAAATACAAAATTTCGTGAAAATTCTGCTTACGATTTAGCCCGTACACATGTTCACATACGGACAGACGGACGGAAAGACGTGTTGTCCTCAATCGATTTTTCGGTATTGACGACCCACAAAACTTGAATTCCTCCTACACCACGTGTTAGAGGATTTTTTCAATATTTAGCAATTGAATTTATCCAATTTTTAGTTCCCAGGGTCCAATTAGAGTCTAGCAATTAGAGTTTTTATGCCGAAACGTCTCCATTATTTCCCGCAGCATTCTCTCTACTGAATAAGCAGTAGTGAGAAAGTTGAAACTCGTCTACGACTAAACGTCTGTATGTCCTCATGTGGTCAACACTAGTGCCTAAGCCGTTTAAACGAATTTTTAGAAAACTGATATTATCGAATTTATCTAGTCGAACTCATTACACTGCGAATTTAAAATGGATATTTTGATGTTTTGGGCTCCTTGACCTAAACTTAACAGTTTTAATCATTATTCAAGCACTCAGTTTTAATCATTATTCAAGCATTCAAGTTTCCCTAAACATTTTTCAATTTTTTTATTGATTTTTTTCCCTGACAGAGCGAAGCACATTTAAAATGATTTTAATTTTGGGACAGTTTGGCCGAATATTTTGACGATCGTCAGGCGAAACGACCTTGGTGTAACGTAAATAAGGCGTTTGACGTGCCGTCAATGGTTTGACGTCCGTCAAAGCTGCTGATCAGCGTTGGTGAAACCGGCCGAAAGTCCCTTATAGATGAATCCTCCAAATTTTGATGTTCCTTTCTGAGATTCTCACGGGCCCCTTCAAGTGCATAATGCAAATCACAGATACAAAACATATGGGAGAAGTAAAATAGATCTGCGTTTTGTTGTACACTACGAGTATATACCGGCTTTGATGGCTCAGGGAATCAATATCACTGCATTGCCTCTGATCTGGAGATTGTTGGGTCGAGTCTCGACGGTGGCACGGTTTTCGTCACTAGTTTCTTAAGTAGGTCGAATTCAGTCTCTGCCTGGAGAATTCTATTTGCCGGCTGCTTTGATCGTTAGCTTTCCAGGGTCTCGTCAATGAACACAAGGAAAATGGCGGACCAAATCCCCTAACAATCGGGTCACGGACCGTGCGCGCCCAGCATTTCACCCCTTATTTACACACACTTACACTTACATGCACTACACTACCACATATACCGGGAACCTTAAAGGGAGATTAGAGCTTGTCCCGATTGGGGTGATGCCCTGCAGGGGGGGAGATACCTGGCTAAGCATAATCCCGTAAGCCGATGTGTAGATCGGCGCTGGTCTTGCCAGCCAGCGGAGGAAGGTCATCGCCACCTCCCGCGACAAAAGCACTTCACTTATTAGACTAGTGGCCCCGACAGTTGAAGCGCCCAGAATTATATTTCATAAGTTTTGCAAAAATTATAGTAATGTAAATTAGCTACGTGTTTCCGCTTTTCTTTCCATTTCTTCGTAGCATGTTATTAAACTTCTTTTATTTCTAGCTATTATGCAAATATCATCTGCATAAGCACATATTTGTACTGATTTATAAAATATCGTACTGTTATGTGTTAAATTATTTATTATACTATGTAGTGCTATAATAAAGAGAGTAGCTGATAAACTGTCTCTTTGCTTTACTCCTGTCTCTATTGTAATAGGTTTGCTCTTTTTGTTACCACATTTAATTACTGCTTTTGTAGCGGTTGTAAAGCGGAAACAATAGGCCTAATAGTAAATGAGAAGAAAACAAAGTATATGGTACTTTCCACATCAGACAAAAGAAGGAACCCCCAAAATATTAAAATATTGAATAAAACCTTTGAAGGAGTTACCAACTTCAAGTATTTAGGAACCCTTATTAGTAATCAGAATGACATGAGGGAGAGCATCAAAGAACGAATAAAGGCAGGGAATAAAGCATATTATATAAATATGCAAATACTAAGAAATAAATTAATAAGACGTAACACGAAAATGAAAATATATAAAACCTTAATACGTTCTGTGGTAACATATGGGTCAGAGGCTTGGACGTTAACAGCAAATGGGGCATTCCATGAAAATCAGGAACTTTTATGCCTACATCTTTTATTTTTTCTTCCAACTAAAAACCGTATAAAACCTTTCCTGAAACTATAAATTAGTCATAAATGTTTTACTTTTTCACTAGTTTCTAATTCCAAGAGTGGTACACCTACTTTCATGCTAGATTGTTTCGCGGTTTTTCGCATGCTCGAAACGATACTCTTTTCAGAGGTTGTAATTTGCATAACAACCATTGTTGTGAAAGTTCTGTGTTTTCCAGGACAATGTAAGTATACAAAAGAATATGTTTTCATTCTTACAGTTCTGTAAAAATGTCTACAAGTAAATAACTAACCGAATGAAATTAATCAAATTCAATGTCCCGCACGTGACCCGAAATAGGCTAAGTTTTGTTTTACAGAAAAAATACATTCTGCAAGTGATCTATGAATACATTTTTTTCTTCACTTAATGTCTAAGTATTGGGTTAAAATAGTTTTAAATCACATTCTTAATATTAGACGCAATTATAATAATTTATGTTTTTGTCCCGCACGTGACCATCTGTTACTGCACGCCGTTACATCTCTTCACTGAAAAGTTTTACTATTAAATATGTTGATTTTATAATGTTTTACAATTCAGAAATGGAAATACCAAAGAAATCTGTTAGTGATAGAAAGATGAACAAGATGAGGGAAAGGTAGAAAGCTGAAAATCCAAACAATCGGAAAGAAGAAAATAAAAGAATTTCAGATTTGAAGAGGAAAAAAGAGGAGTGCAATGTGTGAAAAAGAGCAACAGGACTTCAGGAGATATGAAATAGATAGGAAGAGAATAATGCAGAGAGCAAATATAAAGCTTAATACCAAAATAGGTTTTAATGACCAAACAAATTCGCCAAACACACATTATTCCTGTGAGACAACATTATCCAAAACCGTTTAGAACATACCTCGGATTCTTCTAAAATCGCCTAGGAAACAAAAAGCTGTAGTAAGAAGTTTAGAGAAACGCATTGGCTTAAATAAGTGCACAAAGATAAGTCAACCAATCATGAGGAAAATTAAAATATGACAGTTACCAATTTTTTCCCGCCCTGACATTACTTATACCTGTCAAGGAATGAAAGATGTAACAGTTTGGAACAAAGGTAAAAGAGAAAAATTGCAAAACCATTATTTGACTATGTTTCTAAAAGAACCATTCTTCATTTTCAAAAAAGAAAATAGTAATTTCAAAATTTTATTCTCTTCGTCCAAAACATGTATTGTTACCAAAAGACCAATGCAAAATTCACGAAAATTTCAAACTGAAATTTACTTAACTTTCTCCTAAAGCTACGTACTCAAATGATTTTTGGGAAAATGTACTCTGTGACAGTAAGCTAGACTTGTTATTAGAAGAACATTTGTGATCAGTGTTCCAATGGGGAAACCTTATGCCTTGTCCCACTCAACCAGAGCAAATTGTGATTTGGAAAGTATGGGAAAAAAGCGGTGATGGTAGGTTACAACTTTCTTTTAGAGACCAGTTTAGGAGAACTACATGAACTAGACAGCTGATCTACCTGATGTGATGAAGCATGTTAACACAAAACGTATTCGGCAAAAGGAATTTCAGTTGTGAATACCAGAATGAAATCGAACGTACTCTTTGGTTACGCAAAAGTGTACTTTTGTTTACTGCGGCAGTCTTCTATAAAGGGAAGTGCAAAACCTACGTAATTCGTTCCGTCAATATAAGAACAGTGTTCGTGTTCATCGACTTTTTGTATGAGAAAATCATTCGGGCAAGTGATGATCAGCCAGAGTCAGAAATAATATGGATCGAAGGGCCATCATAAGAATTTAAAAATAAATTTACAGTGAAGGTGCTTCGCGTATTTTTGAAAAATATAAAAGTTGGAAGTATTTTGCAACTGCCCAAAGTTGGAAAAATTGGAAGTATTTTGCAACTGCCCACGGTAAAAGTGTCGTCGATGGAATTGGAAGCAATGTAAAATGTCGAGTGAAGGAAAATAATGGTTCAAGGGAAAGGATGCAAAGTTCAATCAGCAAAAGATGTTGCTGAAATTGTTTCTGAAGATGATAGCGCTACCCGAATTATTTATGTAGCAAATGATCACATAGTGACCGTGATTGCTTCAGAAAAGCCATGGAAGAATGTAGTAGCAGTTCCTGGCATAAAAAATTTCATGTTCTCACTGGTGAAAAGAATGTAATCGCATGTAAGAAAAATTCACTATCTACAAAAAAGCATGCTATCAATAAATATTTGCAATCATGTTATCATGTTTTTATCAGTCTCGTATTGTGTCCATTTATATCCTCGTACTGTTACCGCATTTGCCATTTAGCAAATATGGTAACAATTTGCTGAAATTATAGTTTTTATGGTTATTTGATTGCTTTTTTCTGCAAGCGGATAGTAAATGTCCCGCACGTGACCATTATAAACAAAAACCTACAAGTCCGGGAACTGATGTTTTCGTGGTTGTTTTTACCTGAAACTATAGATTTATGTACGAGGATTTCAGAAAAAAATAATACACGCTTGCTGCACCCGCAGATGGGCTGGTAATCTTATCTGAATAGAAGTCTTTGTTAATGAGGTAATATTCACCTGTCCCGCACGTGACCATATATTTTTTTGCTTTTACTCAAAAAATTAGAAAGATATAACAACTTTCTATATGTCAAAAAATAAGTCATAGTTTGCTCTTTGTTTCACCCGTTATTCAGAAAAATATAACTATTCACTTAATTTTTATGCGGTAACAACTAAATAGAAAATGCGTACAAATGTCCCACACGTGACCGTGGAATGCTCCAAATGATACAAATGAGTTAAGGCGATTTGAACGTAAAATAATACGGAAAATATATGGGCCTATCAAAGATCAGGAGATATGGAGATATAGACGCAATGATGAGATCAATTTAATATTGGAAGAAAAAGACATTATCCGATTTATCAAAGCGCAAAGGATCAGATGGTTGGGACATATTGAAAGGATGGAAAAATCAAGAATGCCCAGAAAGATATTAGAAGGTGGTCTCTTCTCCAAACAGAGGAGAGGGCGTCCTAAAAAAAGATGGAAGGATGATGTACTAAAAGATCTAAACATCATGAAAATAAAGAATTGGAAAAAGATGGCAGAAGACCGAAAAGACTGGAATGCTGTTGTGCGTGAAGCCGAGGCCCACAAAGGGCTGTAGAGCTAGAGAAGAAGAAGAAGAATTAGCTACGTAGATGCAATGTAAATTCTACTTTTTTATTAAAGTATAAAAATGGCAACATTAAAATTAAATGCTAATAATTCAATAGATTTTGAATATTAATTAAAATTAAACTAGTGGTGCTACAACAGCACATTCTTTCCTGTATTATTGGAAGCAGCTATGTATAATTTAAATATTGCACTTTCTGCCCTACTAACATCTTAGCTATTATTTGAAAACGTCCACTTCAACCAAGAAGCGATCCACCCCGGTGTTAGTTATATAGGTGTGTTAACTAGCCGCCTTTGGGACAAATTTTCTGCAGCCAGTTTGAGGTTAGTTCCTCGCTTGTCCGTACGGTGCGCACGATCGATTTGGGGCGTGATGTAAGATATACATCTTAAGACGACTTCTGAAACAGTGGTTGGTACACATTACACGACCAATCATGACCTTGCCCAAATGAGACCCAAAGATCGCAGCACATACACATATATGCGAGAACTGTGAGAACTAGCCTAAAACGACCTTCAGTTTTAGACTGGAATTGATCGCACCTATATATCTTACACAGTGCGAACAAATCACTATTTCCATCGCAGTGTTGCCAAAACTATGTGAATTCCACAACTGCATAAAAATATAATACAAACGTTTTGTAAACTTGTATTGGAAAAAGATTCATTGAATGATTCGTCTTTCCGGACGCGCCAACTACTTAGGCCATTATTCCCGTAAGTGTAGTGCGTGTTTTTCTCTGGAGGTGGCCATGATCTTTTCCTCCTGGATGGCGATATCTGGCGCCGACCTACCGTCGACTAGCGAGGTTTTCCCCTCAACCAGGTATCTCCCACAAGCGGGGAACTGCCCCAGCCGGGACAAGCTGTAAGCTCCCGACCGGTCTCCGTGGCCCGTTTGTTAGGGTACTGCTCCGGCATTCTCCTGGTGTTGATCGGAGAAACCACAGAAAACTACCGATCAGAGCAGCAAGGCGCTAGAACTCTCCTCCAAACAGCGACTGAATTCGACCTAGCTGACAAGCTAGTGTCGAAAATCCTGTCGCCGCCGGGACTTCTTCCTAGAACCTCCCGGTCAGAGAGACTGCAGTGAGATCATCAGGAGCCGCTAATGATACAACTGCTCCGTCTCGATGATCTCACGGCCCTCGTCACAGAAGAATTACACAATCTGCCAAAAGTTTAAAACGACTTCCATTAGATGCAATGAAAACCAACCATATATCAACTGATAACACTGAGGTGCCTCTGATCGGAAGGTCGTAGTATTCGAGTCTCGACACTAGACACTCGTCTTAGAATGTTCGACACTAGTTAGATAGCTTAGAAGAATTCAGCCGCTGTCTGCAGGACAGTCCTTGCTGCCGGCTGCTTAGTTCGGTAGTTTTCCATGGTTCCTCCGATAAACACCAGGCGATTGGCGGACAAGTACCCTAACAATCGGCTGCAGACCGCGCGCGATCTTTCCTTCCTCTTCCTTGCCCCATCTTCGCCCCTCACTTACACACACACACACACACAAACACACACACACACACACAAACATCCACTTTATATCGGGAGACTAGTCGGGAGCTTAGACCTCGTCCCTGTTGGGGCGGTGCCCCGCTGGTGGGGGGTAACTGGTTGAGGAAAGCTAGTCTGTGGTTGAATGTTGGATGTAAAGGTAAAATAAGTTATAGACCTGTTTCAATCAATTCTTATATTACTTTAGAGTATTCTAAAATATATTTTATATTATAAAAACATTTATATATATATATATGTATATATATATGTGTATATATATATATATATATATATATATATATAAAATAAACGGTTTAATTTTTCTGTATCAATTTGCCTCACTTTCCTCTAGTGCTCAAACGCCATTTTCTTAAAAACTGCTTCAAATCTTTCAAAGAAAATTGTTATTTAGAACGAGGATTTACTGTTCTTTAATATTCTTAAAATAATATTTCCGTTCTACTATTAGGAAACAGGAAAATTAAGAATATGTCAAAAAAATGTTCTTTGGGCGGCGATAGATGGCAGCTGGAAAGAGTGTGTGTCAAGTCCGAATAGATAGCCGAGACTAAAAGAAATAGAAAACTAATATGGAAAATTCTGTGCGATTATGTAGCATCACTAGTTTAATATTGCACATATTGCTCCCAATATTGCGCGAAAACTACTAAAATGTTCAAAAAATGTACAAGATCTTAGTGAAAGAACTAACATTGGAGAAACAATCTTACGTGTAGGAAAAATCCCAATCTTCAATTTTGTGGTAGTAAGAATAAGTCGAAAAATATTTCAAACTTTTGAAATGTTGAATCTTTTCGAAAATTAAGAGTTAACTAAGAAAAATAAGCCAATGCCATCTATAGAAGTGTATTTTACTCTAATCATTGACAGAAATTAATGAAAAAATTTGGAGCTGTTTTTGAGCAAATTTTGGAAATGCCCGGAAGGCTTCTTGTAAAGTACCCCCAAGTTTTGAAGAAAGTTTTTAAAAATTGCAACACCTCGATTCGAACCAGATCGACCGGGGAGTATCCATTTTGGAAGAAATTCTACCTATGGTTGAGGCACTAGTGATATTCACAGACAGACGGGCAGGCGGAGAGACGGACAGACGAACGGACGTTTTGAAAAAAAAACACATTTTCGGTGCCAGGGGACTCCAAAACTTTTGTATTTCTGTTGAAATCTCGAAATCGATTTTCTGCAGCAAATTTATAACTTTTACTACGTATATTACTTCCTATGTACGTGCGTATACGAGAAAGTAAAATGAATTAGAACGATTCAGAAATCGAAAAAATGTATTTCTTGGTAAATGTGCAAATATGCGATTTGCATCGTGTGCCAACCTACTTGGAATATAATAGTTTTTACGTCATCATGAGTCAACGGGTTCAATAGACAATGCGGAAACCGCGTTGTAACCTGATTTAGTAGCCAACCTCTGTACGAAGAGGGAAAATGAACATACGTTCGTTGACGAACCGTCAAAGTAGCGTCATTTCTAACTGAAAAGTGTTGATGAAACGTAACGATGCGTCAATATTTTGACGTTTGTCGAAAAGGACGATCGTGAAGACGAATTTGACGAGTGTTGGTGAAACCGACCGTGTGAGTCGTGCAAGTTTGAGAAATACTAGCACAATGGTATCCTTGCTGTATTTTGAGTAGCCCCTCCAGACGTTTTACAACATCTGAATAACGCAATGAGGAAGCATCTCGTCGCAAAGAAACGTCGTTCATTAGCGCTTTTCTGAAAGCGCGCGGGGAAAAACTTCCGAGTCGGCGCGCGCTGCCGTTCCGCTTGAAAGGAAGTCGCTGGCCCGTGCCCTGGGAGCCCATCTGCGCATGCGCATAACTGAGCAGCGGCGCGCGTCCTGCAGCGCGCTCTAAAGAAGAAATAACGAAGTGCGTCCTCGCCGCGGGAGTCGCGTAACAAGACGAGGGGCGGCTCCAGCGCCCCTACCGAGCGAGTGCGCAAGCGGCCCTCCATTGGCTTGTTTATTCGGACCCGAGGGACTCTGTAATTCAACGCGATAGCTCTAAACACCGGAAGAGTCACTAAACGCAGAATAGCAAGTTGTTTTTTAGCAATTGTAATAGAATACCATTATGCACTTTATTGCGCAAAACTTCAATGTTCTTTCCGTGGAACTTCGTTTGAAGTTTTGGGGATGGTGACTTCCTCAAACAGATTATTCTGAAGTATATAGACCAACCGAGTTGGCTTAAAAAGAACATACTTTGTTACTGTAACGTCCGTGAAGTTGTAGGTTTCCTGTCCAAACACAGGCGGACATTCGACACTAGCTAGATAGGTAAGTCGAATTCAGCCGCTGTCTGGAGAAGAATTATAGCGACCGGCTGTTGTTCTGCAGTTTTCCGTGGTTTTTCCTAACAATGCCAGGCGAATTCTGGAGAAATACCCTAAAATGCGGGCCACGGACCACGTACAATCTGCTCTTCCTCATCCTTGCCCCATTCTCTCGCCTTTCACACACACACACACACACACTTTTATGCTACCACATATGACGGGTGGCAAGTCGACAGCTTAGAGCTTGTTGCGGCCGGAGCAAAAAGGGGGGAAGGATGGGAAAAGCCTGTAAACCGACGTGTAGGTGGCAGGGGAGAAGCACCACCGCCCGGCCCTTCCAGGCGTGTCAAAATGTTTCCGCACGAGCTTCTTGCCTGCCTGAAAAGTCCGGACTCTAGCAGGGACAGTTAGAGATGCATGATCGAAATATCACGAGCAACGGCTGCAGCCATTGCAACCTCGTGATATTGCGATGCATCTTAAGAAAACATTTTGCCGAATGTGTTCTATCAAACAACCGAGATCTGATTATCTTCCTGTACTATATTACTAATACAGTATGTAAATGTTTAGTATCTTTTTTCAATTCGGCCTTATGTAAGCATTTTTACTTTAGGCCGGAATATATCTGAGTGGCAAATCGTTGCCTGATTGTGATTACTTTTTTACCTTTTTACTTTTACGTGTAATATTACTTTCTCATTTGTAATATGTAACAATAATGTAAAATAAATCAGCAAGTCTTAATGTAATAAAGCGAAGTATGTGCTGTTTTAGTAATAATACTTTCTCGTACACGTCCGTACATTTGGAGTAAGAAACGTAGTATAGAGAAAGTCACGTATTGCTGCAGCGAAGAATCCAGTTCCTTTTTTTACAGAAAAATAGTTTTGTGTCTCCCTGAAATAGTAATAGGATTTTTGTTGTAAAAAAATGTCCTTGACACTTCACACAGCTCCAAAAATTGACACATCGGTTTCAAATTCAAGGAGCAGCGACATCAGCCAGATCGATAGAAGACTATCAATTTTGGTTAATATCCTGCTTACAGTTTAGCTGCTCGCGTAGTTCACAGACAGATGTTTTGCTGTCAGCCAATTTCTCGGTATCAAGGATCCTAATATCATAGAATCTGGGTACAGATCGTGTTAACGGAAGTAATTTTCTACATATGGGAACAGGAATAATTTACTTTTTTTATATCAAGGACCTACAATATGAATTTCTCTGTCAAAAATCGCCGTTTTTCGCCCCGTTTATATAACTTTCTCAATACAAGAAAATATGTCGAAAACGGTACACCACGGTTCCTTCGAAAAAATTTCGCCTTTGAGATACAGCATGAGAAAATACATTTTGAACATATTTTACACTTGGGTTCCTTTCCGTGAAGTAACAGGCAGTCGGTTCACTACGTTTGTCCAAGTGCTCAACTGTTCTTTACATCAACAGATACTAAAATATCATTTTATCGTGTTTGTGGGCGAACCAGGCAAGAAGAGAACATTGGAGTTTTCAGAAAGCAAATACGCACGGCGTTGGCTTCAAAGTGTTTTATGTACGTCTAGTGGACTTTGAAAAACGAAACTATCACACAGGGTTGAGAAAGGTTTCAATAATAAAAGTGCTAACAATGACACACCAACATCTCATCCAAACAAAGATAGAAAAGAAATACATCGGCATCCATTAGTGTTCTCCCCCCCCCCCCGCTATTGGGTTGCGACTGTAAACAAATAGCGATAAACAATGTGGCGTTTCCCGCGCCAAGCGTCGCTTGCAGAGGCTGTCGCGTGGGAAACAGCAGGCGGGCGGGGCGTGGCGGGGCGGGGCGGGTCTTGAGCAGCGGTATCAAGGCTGCAGTCGGTGACCCTCTGATCTCCTTAATTAGACGCGCGCGCTCCCTCCCCCCAGCGCCGCCGCCGCGCCGCTTAATTAGAAGCGCACCGTCTGAGCGCCGGCGCCGCCCTTTGCGGAATCATCTCCTGCGCTGCCCGCTTCACAGCCCGCTCCGAATGAAGTCACCGCAGCGAAGCGGGGGACAAGGACATCGTCAGTCGATTCTTCTCTTCTATCTTCGTGTATAAATATATATATATATATATATATATATATATATATATATATATATATATATATATACACACATACACACACACACACACACATTCTTCGTCATAAACTAGTGCTACAGAATGGCACAGACTTTCCCATATTAGTTTTCTATTTCCTTGGGTCTTCGCTAGCAATTCGGAATTGCCACAAACTCTTTTTTGCCAGCTGTCATCTATCACCACCAAAAGTACATTTTTTGACATTTTCTTATTTTTTTCTGTTTCCTATAGGTAGAACGCAAACATTAATTTTAGAATATTCAAGAACACAAAAACCTAGTCATAAATGGCCATTTTCTTTTAAAATTATGTGCCCTTCAAGAGAAAATGGCGTTTTAGCGCTACTAAGAATGCGAAATTTGAAGCTCATTTTCACAGAAAATGTTTGAGTTTTCAAAATACTTTATTTGAAATTATTTGAAGCACTTACACTCACAAATATAATAATGTTTACAAATTTCTGGTAATGTGCATATTAAGGATGTGAGAGATTTTTCAAAAAAATTACAATTATGTAATTTTTGAAAAAACAAAAAAAAATAACTCAAAATAAACTTTGTCATATTAAAGAGTGTAATTAGCACTATCCGTTACAAAACTTTCAAGAAAAAAAATTGCAGACATATATGAGAAAATGGCGTTTGAGCGTTTCTGAAAATGCTATATTTTGAGCTACTTTTCACAGAAAACGGTTGTGTTTTCGAGAAACTTTACTTGACATTATTTAAATCACATGTACTCGTAAGTATAATAATGTGAACAAATCGCCGCTAATGTAAATATTATCGACGTGAAAAACATGTGAAAATATTTATATTTTTGTAATTTTTGAAAAAATCAACTGATAGACCAATATGGCTTTTATGTCATCTGATAGAGTAAATTTGCCACTATCCCTACCATATGTTTAAAGAAAAAATTTGGAGCCGTTTTTGAGAAAATCTTGTTTTTGTAATTTTTTAATGTTGCACATATTGCACGAAAACTACTAAAATTTTGAAAAACATTTACATGACCTTTATTAAAGAACTTAATATGCAGAACAAATTTTATTTGAAGAAAAAATCTCTATCTTCAGTTTTGTAGTTGGAGAAAGACGCCGAAAAAAATTCAAACTTTCACAATTGCTGAAAATTCAGAGTTATCCGTGGAAATCGGACCTATGCCATGTTAATAAGTGTATTTTACTCTATTCATACAAGAAATTTAAAGAAAAAATTTGCAGCCGTTTTTGAGAAAATTTTGAAAATCGCCGGGGGGCTTCATATAAAGTAAAATTTTAAAGAATTTTTTTCAAAATTTGAAAGATTTGACTAGAATCAGATTGACTAGGGAATATCCATTTTGGAAGAAATCGTACATATGGTTTAGGCGCTAGCAGAGTTCACAGACGGACAGACGGAAGTTAATTTTTCGGTATCAAGGACCTAGAAAACAGGGTTTCTGGCTACAATACGTGTTAGGGAATTCTGTTTTCTTAATTTAGCAACTGGTTTTATCCACTTTTTCGTTTTCACGGCCCGGCAATGAATTTTTTTCCGCCGAAAATTGGCCATTTTTTCGCGCAGCATTACATAACTTTCCCTATACTACGTACATCACTCCGTGTATACGTACGTATACGGGAAAGTAAAAAGCGTTACCCAGAAGGACGAGACGGATTGCTATAATTGTTGGTAGGCAGGTAGAGGGTGCCACGCACACAAAATGATTATATTTTCACGTTTGTAGGACCAATATTTATTGCGCTACACGCCCAGAGACTGTACATGTTAGTTTGGCGTGAGGTCGCCATGTTGGCAAAGACACGCGTCCAGACGTTGTGGCATGGAGTTGTACAGGTCTTTAATGGAGTCCTATGCTAGTCCATGCCATGCAGCCTGCACCTGAGTGCGCGGTTCTTGCAAATTGGTGGGTAGGGGTGGGGGCCTGTTAGCACCCCCAACATTCTCGATCGGGGAAAGGTCAGGCAATGCGGCTAGCGATGGCATAGTATCTACGGCTGCAAGGCATGCTCGGGAGATGGCTGCGGTATGCGGACGCGCGTTTTTCTGTTGAAATAGGGCATGGGCGTGGGCGTTCACGAACGGCAGGGCCACCGGTTGAAGGATCTCCTGAACGTACCGTGCGGCTGTCTCATTGCCCCTGAGGAACACTAACGGTGAACGGGCACCATAGGATGTCGCCCCACACCATCACACCAGGCTGACGGGACGTGTGATGGGATACCACAAATCGCTCGTCATGGCGCTCCCCACTCCGCCTTCAGACAGGGCCCCAGTGGTCGACGCCATTAACACAGAAGCGGGACTCATCGCTGATGATGACCCACTCCATGTCTGCATGGCCCCAGGTCCGTCGTTCCCGACGCCAGGCGAGTCTGTAGCAACGTTGCTGGGGTGTGAGGGGCAGGCGTCTTAACGGTCAGCGTACGGCGATCCCTGCATTGTACAACCGCCTGCCAATGGTACTGGCACCTACAGGATGTGACAGTTCAGGCTGCACAGCTCGCTGAATCGCCGCTGAAGCACCTATCGTTGCCGTTGGATCTGATCGCCCGTGGTGGACCATCCGTAGGTCCTCCCTCCTCACGGTGCGTGGCGGACGTCCAGAACCTGCATGTCGTGTATGCGTGCTTTTCTCAAACCATTGCCGCAAACAGCTCTCGATGGTGGTGTCGGTACGACCGGTGTGGCGCGCAATGCGGCGACAGGACCAACCAGCCTCCCGCACACCAAAATGTGTCCCCTCTCGAAAGCGACAAACTGGACAACTGGCTGTCAAACGCGTCCCCTAGGCATAGTGTACGTGTAGGTGAAGCTCTGGTGGCGCTACCCGATGTCCCAGTCGCAGCCGTTTGAGACCCTCTTTTCTCGGCCGGTGGGCGCGATTTCACGCCCATGCCCTCGACCCCCCAGTAAGCGGCAGACCGTGAAAACGAAATCATAGGTTTAGTGAATGGTGTGCAAAATACCCACCAAATTTGCAGGGGATCAGTAGGGTCCTTTCGGGGTGCAGCTTTTTATGACGATGAGTCTCTCTCTCTCTCACTCACTCTCTCTCTCACTCTCTCGCTGTGTATGTATGTATATATATATATGACTCTTCTATGACTCACCTGTACATATATATATATATATATATATATATATATATATATATATATACAGGTGAGTCATAGAAGTGCATGAGGGAATGGAGCTAATTGATACGTGAATTCATTTCTGTTTTATCACTTGTATTTTACGAGATATTTCAGGTAACTTTGTTTTTCAAATGGAACTATACATATTTTTTCATTCCATCATGACCAGCATAAAAAGACAAATCCAATGATATACACATTGCCATATATTAGATAGCGTTTTTTTGAGTAAATTTGATTTTTGCAACTAGGGGCACGTCTACGTGTTGGCATGTCTACGTGTTTCTTTTCACCCCGAAGGTTTATGTGCTGTTAAATATGATACAACTCCACTACATGGCGCTATAGAACAAAAGTGAATATTCACGTCAAATGCAACCTGCAACACACTCGGCAGCATTTTGAATCTATATCGTTAGTGTACTACCAGCGGTTCACAACGAGACATTTGTGATTTTTTTTAAATTCCCAAATATATCGAATTTGCAAACTTGAAGCCAACTTAACTTTTTGCATGGTGTCTAAATAAATTCTTTACGCTGTAAAATTAAAATCAACCAGCATTTATTAAAATTGAACGTGCAAAAAATTACAAATTACTAAATTAACCCATCTCTACTTAATTACCAAAACATCCCTTCACTTTGTGATTCTTGTAACGCAAATTTAACAATACTAGAGGTATACCCGCTCATTAAATGAGCGGTTTCTTTTTTCTCCATTCGGTAAGCGATCAGGTAAAGAAAATAAACTTGCAAAAGTAAGCATCTCTTTTTCAGATGAAGGATTGAAAGGTTTACAAAATGAAAAAAATGTCTTTGCAATTCAATGACAATATATTTATCATATAGTTTTTAAACAATTTCTTGATATATTAGATAGTCTTCATTTATAAGAGTGATTAAAATTTTACGTGTAATGAATTTGTTACAATATACTATACATATATGGTAATGAATGAACGTGAATTATTATTATTTTTCCACTACATGAAAGTGATTGTATTCATTGTTAAAACGTAACTTCATGCAATTATGAATAAAATCCATGTGAAACCACCTTTTAAATCCATTCAGTTTAAAACATGAATAAATGTATTATAAAACTTCAATTTCAGTTTACCGGTCCATGATACGTTGCACATCACAAAGTGGAAAACGTTGTAACCAACGCCAAGTATTGAAATTTATATTGATACAATAACACATCCATTGTGTAAGCTCTCAGGACGTCTATCCTCTAAAATATAGTATCCCCAAAACAATATTTTTCCTCTTAATTTTATAAAATTTAATCTAACTTGAGACAATTGCAGGTCATACACGTTTTTAGCTCTCCAATGTACAATGTAGTTCTTAGGGGGGATACATTTTGAGTTCCATGCGCGATATTGAAATCTGTTTAAATCATTCCCTCTTTATTGTAATGTATGTATGCATTGCATTAATATTAAGAGAGATTATCTGAAGTGGCACAGAAACAACTCAATTTCAAGCTGAAAAAATGATTGTGTTTCCTCTAGAGAAGAAAGAGCCTATGTTGGTATTATAAGTGAAATGTTAACTAATATTATTCAGAATGCATGAAGATGCAAGATATTAAATAAACATTACTCAATTATTTAACTATTCACAATTACTGTTCTACACATAATATTTTATTATTTTCGGAGAACTCTTAAGAATATAATGGAATTCAACATCATACAGAATTAATTATCACCTAAAAAGTTATAAGGGATGCTAAATATTTTGTTTATTTTGTTTTTGATAAAATTTTGATGTAAGAATCTACAACATATTGTTGGAACAGTCTTCCAGAACTGGGCAAAGGGCTGAAACCAAGCAATAAGAATAGTACTGCAACTGAGTAACAACATTACAAACCGAAGTAGTGTGGACAGAATCAAGACTCCTCCAAAGCTTCCACAAAGATCATCTACGTCCAAAAGTAATGGATAAGAAATGGGATCAGTATCGGAGTCGAGAGCAGATATTATTTTTATTCGATGGCCAAATACTTCAGAATGAGTTGTGAAAGAAATATTGTTGGGGGTACCTCCATCGTCACTTAGAAATACAGAAGCAATTTCTACAGTTGTAGACAGATCGTGATGTCTTTTATCAAAAGTATTCAACAGAAAAAATGAGATGGTAAATAGGAACGAATGGTAAATAGTACGGATTGACATTGAGAAGCCTGTGCATCAATAACATTATTAAATCTGCCTCGCATTCGTCATTAGTACCTTGATTTATTCTGAACTGTAAAGAATTGTCCTAGTCTCGGATAAAGAGAGACTTGCATACTTTAAAGGATTGTCTTTATTGAGATGTACAGTTATCACTGAATGGTATACATGCCCTTGCATGCGTAACAGTACGGCCTATGGCTTTTAAATGTTAAAAGATTTGCTTGCACAGAGACAAATGCTAGAAAATTAGTATAACTTCTAATATTATTCAAGTAATGTTTTGATCTTTCATCCTTTTTTGTAATTAATTTTGCTAGGAGTTCAGGAACCTCAATAGAGGAAACAATATCAGATTTTACTTTGCTTGACTTAATAAACCCGCCTTATGCTTTTTTGGAGGCAAAATGTCTGTAGTTACAGTACTCAAAAAATACAGACATTTCTTCAAAATACACTTTCTGGACATCTTTATCGTTTTGGAGCATCATGTCCCTTCCTGTTCACACTACGGTTTGGCTGTACTATGTATACTACATTTGCTTCCCCTGATCTTCTGACAACATTAACTTGGCGTGGAGGACTGTTTCTGTTGTTTTGATCTTTCTTCCTTTTTTACGTTAGCTTTCCAAAGTCAAACGCCTCTTACGTGCCATTGTAGCTACAAATTACAAATCATATCAACTCAGTTATGTCCTAACAATAAACTTGTGTTAAATGTTACTGTAGCAATGATGATGTATTATAAGTAAGTTATATATTATAAGTATTAGCACTAAGAATATTACAGCATTGTGATATTTTTTTAATTTATTAGTAATTTTCAGTATTGATCAGAGAAAATATTAAAAGAAATACACTTACGGGTAAAGTAAATTACTATTTTTCTTTTCTTTAAAAATGTAATGCTGAAAAAAGTTAAACTGCACTGCCACACAAATAATTTGTCAGTGGCCTAGCTCTTTGCTGAAAATGATTCATCAATATCAGTATACAAATACATGCCAATCTATCTACAAATTACACATCATAACAATTCAGTTCTATAGTAAGACTATTGGATATAACGTTATTGCAGCACTGACATGTTTTGGTTACGTTTGGTAGATGAAACCGATTCACATGGACAACAGCTGAAAATGTTAATGTAATAAAGATCAAAAAAACCAATCAATGAAGAAAACAATATTGCAATAAATGCACATAATCAACAGAATAAATTAAGGGGCAAAATAGTGCAAAAAGCACATTTATGGATACAGTAAGTTACTTTTTATCTTTATAAAAAAGAAATGAAACACAGTTACTCCTTTGAATAAATTATTTACATTAGTTTGGTTTCGTAATTGAAAGAAATTCACTTGTACAAATACAACTGAAGAAGTTAGGTTAGGTTAGGTTTGGTTAGGCGCGAACGTAACACATAAAATTCCAATTGTATTACTACGTACCTTTCCTACCAATTTTGGATTCACAAATTTCAAAGCTCACTGCCACGCTCGAATAGATTTTTCGTGGCTTTTGCAAGATGCTGAAAAATATTTAGCAACTGCAATGTTTTAAAACATGAAATAGTAAATGGTTAAATATAGTGTGGAACTGCTAACACAAAACGTAAAATTCTAACTGAATTCATCCCTACATACTTTGAATTCACGAAGTATTGAAGCATGCTGCCACGGTACAATAAGTTTTCGTCCCAATGTGCAACGTCATATTTGCTTCACGTCGCATAATGCTACTAATTACTATCTGGCCGGGCCGGCCATGCTTTCTCATGCCGCTGTTCCCGTCGATTCAAGAATCGATTCTAAAGAGAATCAATGATCACTATCGAATCGTACTTATTGCCCGTCTGCTCAGTTTATTGCAAATATTTATTGTTATAATAAAAGAATTTAAAAAGTAATTCCTAGGGCCGACACAACGAAAAAAGAGCTTCAAGGAAAATGCTTCCCGAGCGAAATCGGTCGCGTAATTTATCCGTAGTAGTTCTAAATCGAAACTGCCTTACACTAATAATATAACAATATACCACATTATAGAAAACTGCCCTAAATTCAATAATCAAAGAAAATTTACTAATCTAAATAAACCTTTTGATACCTTATTGTATTCGACCAAATATCAGAACAACTGATCAAGTTTTGTGAAAACTGTAACATTTTTAATGACATATGATGATGTTGTATAATTATGTATTATGTATAATATATGATGCCGCACAAAGTTAATTATATATATGTTATAACATTATTGTTAATATAATTATGGATACAATTATAATTGTATAAACAATTTAGTCGCTAATATCCTTAGTCGTTGATGCGACTAAAAATAAAGAAATTAAATTAAATTAAAAATTCCAAACTTTTTTCGTCCCACTGTGTACCACCTTCCCCTACTCCAGCTGAAATTTTGAAAGTAATAAATTCGATGGGTCTACAATTATTGCCAGAAAAATTGAGGAAGTATTATCAGAAATCATACACCCAATTATGGATTGGAGAATGGCCAGTGTGGTACATTCTTGCAGCAAGAACATGATTTTACAAAAGTTTCTCAACAGCACAAATACTCCAGTTTATGGATCATTTACTCACTGTTAAGAACTGTACTGTTCACACACAATGCAATAAAATTAAAAGCTTCCTCTAAGTTGCAAAATTTAGTAATAAAACCCGTGGTGAATATTTCAAAGTCGTAGAGAAAGTATAGTCTTCTACTCGCGCATAATGGACATTATTCACTCGTAGAAATTACGAGCGACCTGGAGTTAAGTATCACAAATATCAATTCTTGAATAAGCTATCATTACACGCTCGTTGAAGAATGTACTATTCTTTCGGTACATGTAACGTTCCGACCTCCGGAGTAATATGAATACATGTGAAATGTTCATAATGTACCGATATGATAGCCACAGAATATGTTACTATGTTCTAGGAGAGTTCGTTAGATGAGACATGGTAAAAAGTGGGACGGTGTTAATACAATGTGATATGCTTTTTGAATAAAAATGACAAATTATTCAAAAAAACTCGGGTTGAAAAAATCTGTATTTTTAAGTAGGATTAAGATATAGCGAGGAAGGTTTTAGAATTTTGATTACCATTAGGTCAAGTCATTAAAATTCGCGTTAATAGGTTAAATAGTAAACTTTAGAGTTAAGGGAGCGCTACCGTCGCGGATTTCTTTCTAATTTGTCTGACACAAATAAATTACTAATTCTGGAAATACTAACTAAAGGGAGTGTGAGAATAAGAATTTCGCAAATAATTATTTACCCTTCAAAAAAGCAGGTGTTTCGCGCGCGTCTTTGTTACGCCTACGCTCGGATGAGAAATGTGCCTTGTGTGCGAATCACCTGTTTCGCGTCTCCATATTTCCTGTTCCTTCGTCCTTGAAATTTCTCCTCCTAGGTGCGTGGCGAACACACACTACTTTTCTGATCTCTCTCCACCTTACCGCTCTCTATCTCTCTCCTTCACCTCTCCATTCTCTTTCTTTGATAGCGTATATTCACTTTGACTTTGGTCTCACATACGCCTACAATTGCATCCTTTATACGAGTTACATTTCAGAGTTTCGCCGTCTCCGTCCCTGAACTTATTTGTTCTGATGGTTCTTCTGAATTTTTAGTCTCATATACAGCCTTCGTTTGTTTTTATTGCCAATGAAACATTCAAAATACAGATGCACCACCTAAGTTCACCATTTTTTCTATAGTTTTCTTCTTTTAATTTTACAATGCTTAAGCCGTTTAATACGTCTGAAGTGATTCCTCTGAGCAATAGCAGGCAAACGACGGAACAATATCTTAATAAACGAGCCGCAGACGGAGCGTGATTTCCCAATTCTTGTTGTTGTCCCCGATTCGTATCTTTAACTTTCGTATCTTGAAGTAAAAACTCTAGTTCTTAATAATTCTTTCAAAGTCGTTCTATTACTTCATTGCATTTTCTTACTTAGAAAGCTTTCTAAGTAATTTCTTTCAAAATCTTTTTCCATTTTCGCAAAAGCCAATTATCTTTCTTTTTCATATGACAATATATGTCACTAACTTTTGCTAACCAAATATTTAAAATTTAGTACATTTTAACTTTCTGCCACAGACAGATATCTACTTCTTCAAAACTGCGACTATTACCAGTGAATGGAGAATGTGCTTAGATAAAAAATACAATAAGAAAAACGTCTCATTCATGGGATTGTCCATAAGGGATAAGTATCACACAAAAACTCGATAGAGTGGGTGACGATATTTCGATAATGCAATATTAAAGGAAAAGGGAAGCAACAGAACCCGAATGTAAGGAACGTGCTTGGGGTTTCCATGAAGGTTTCTCGATCTAAAAGCGAGTGAGTGCATGAGAAAAACATAAGCTCGTGTTCCGCAGACAGCCGCAGCAAATCCCAAGGGATGGCGCACGCACGGTGGACGATCTCTGGGGGCTACGAGGAAGACTAGGAAGAGCACTCTGGAGAACAATGAAACATTTAAGAATAGGTACCTATGGGAGAAGCAAATAAAAGTAGCGAGGGAATAGTATCAAATAATGTATATTATATTTAAGCACGAACATATAGTAACTTCTATTTCGCGTTATAAGAGAACTTGATAGCCCAAATTGGAATGGAAGAATGGAGAAATATTAAACAGATACCATCTCTTTAATAACTGACCATCACTGCATTTGTATCATTAGATAAAAGGAAAAAGAAGTATAGGGGAAGGTCGTGTGGTATCGGCCCCCTTAGCTTTAAATATGATTTCTTAATGAAGGTTAGTTAAAATTATTCTTAAAATACAGAATATGAAACTTCATTCTCTTACTCACATACTCTATCAAAGCCGTTTGGTTTGAAAGTAAAATAATATGTTTTTTTGGGAATAGTAAAAATCATTGACAATTTACACGTCTGAAGAGTGGAGGGTGGTATCGGACAACTAAGTAAATAATTGTAAATTAATTTTAATGAAGTGTTTTTACAGCTATTCATCAAAGATACGCTCACTATTGAGACAAATATTTAATTGCTTAATGCAAAAAAAGGAATATTTGGTTGCTAGGGAAAATAACAGTTCTGGAATTAAAAAACAAAAACTCAACTATTATGTTCGATTTACAGCTTCACAACTATCATTATTAAAGGTTTTTTTTAAATGACCTTCATAATGACTATCTTCCTATTATTTCTTCCCATTTCCCGCAAATTTTACCTATAGTTTCCTGAAACACGGACAAAATCCACATTAGTATTCGAATATTACCTCCTAACAACCTACACGCAAGAAATATGGAAAGTGAAGAAAAGGCGAAGAAGTAACTGTCCGGTACCATCCGATTCTACTTTGTCCGATACCACCCGAACGGCCGTCATCCTTCAGAAGAATACAACACAGATATAAATTGTACAAACAACGTTGTACTGCTGTAACGTAAGAAATACACCTAAGTAAACATACTAGTCACAGTAGAATGTATTTAAACCTATCCTAAGAAAAGTTTCATAGCTCCAAAGTTATCTTCGTACACTGGTCAGCATGAAACAAACGTAATGCGTGTCTCTATAACAAAACTGATTGATGTACTCACCTAATACGGCGTATGCAAGTCTAATTCGTGTCCACTGTAGTGTGTCGTGCAACACACTGACAGTGCAGCACGTGCTACCACCAGTGCCCAAATCCGTAAACAACTTTTCTCCGATACCACCCGCTGTCCGATATCACCCGACCTTCCCCTACGAGAAGGGGGCTTAGAGTTTGGGACGAAGAAATTAAACAACTAATAGATGAAAAAAAAGAAGCCTACTTAAAAACATTGAAAACACCAAATAGTTTAAATTTAAAAATTGAATATAAAAGTTAATCTGCCCTAGTGAGAAATAAAGTACGAAAAATAAAACGTCGAAGTTGGGAGAGATTTAGAACATGACCTACATGGAAGGCAAGATAATGCGTACAAAATTATAAAAGAATTAAACAAGGATGAAAAAGATACTCTAAAAATTAATCCCATATCAGAAACAAAAATGGTTAGTTTTTTTTCTCATCTCTGGACGAATGATGAAGCTGATGCAATGTTAATGGAACTCACTGGCAATGCAGACAACATTGATATGCAAGAACTTGAAGAAGTACTTAAAGCTAGTAAAAATAAAAAATCTGCAGGTACAGATGACTTGAATGTAGAGCAGATGGCTTGAATGTATGTAACCCTACAGTTTAAACTAAGATTATTAGCTTTCATAAATTCATGTTGGCATGAGGGATATGTTCCGGACGAATGGAATGAAGCATAGATCTGTCCTATATATAAAAAAGGACACAGAACATTATGTAGCAATTATAGAGGATTAAGCTTATTGAACTCTTGCTACAAAATCTATCCTAATATTATAGGAAGAAGACTAAAACCTATAATGGAAAACAAAATCTCAGAAGCACAACATGGATTTAGGAGAGGAAGATCTTGCAGTGACTGTATATTTACAATAACCCAATTAACTGAGAAAAGACGCGAACAAAATTTGCCAACCTTCTACCCGTTCATCGACTATGAGAAGGCTTTTGATAAAGTTAGGAGGACACTACTATGGAAAACATTAAAAAAGAAAGAAGTACCAAAACATCTAATAAGAGCTATACAGAGCCTGTATAGAGAAAATGTAATAAAAATAAAAACAACAAAAAATGGAAAACAAACTGCAATCATTAGTCAAGGTGTAAGACAACTATGCCCATTGTCACCTACCTTATTTAACGTATATATCGACGAAGTCATAAATGAGTGGCTAAAAATTTTAAATAGAAAATTTATAGTAAATAATGTAAATATTACCACAGTATTGTTTGCAGTTGATTAAGTTGTTATAGGCTCCGCAGAAGACAGTATCCAAGAAGCAATATAAAAATTAGATAATATAGCTAAGCAATATAATATGATTATATCAATAGACAAAACTAAAATCATGGCATTTAGGGGTTGTGAACTAATAAGAGCCAAAATAGCCCTTGGAAATTGTTCAATCTCGCAAACAATCACAAGGAAATTCGCTAGCAGGGCGCAGCCCCAAATTGTCTTTCCCCGCGCGATCAACATTCTTCGGCTGCCCCTCCTTCAAAGCTTCTCACGGCACTAGTACGTCTATACAAAAATATAAAAATGAAACACAGATGTTCAGGCAACTAAACAATTATCTTTGAGCCCTCTTTGCCGCGAACGCCGAACCGCCGCATACCCATTGTACTAGTCCGGGAAGGGGCGACAGGTCGTTACCCAGGGCTTAGCCTACGCCGGCGGGCAGTCGGGTGCCTCACGCCATTAACCGTCTACCTGCCCTCTACTCAGCTTTCTGTGGCCAGATGTGTTTACAAACATTCATAAATATTGCTACGTGCCTCCCGCACTAATATTGGCGTTAGCATTCGCCAACCACAAACACATCTACAAGACAGCCGCCCCCGTCTTTCCGCCCCCGTCTCTCAACCGGCGCACCGCGGTTCCCGTGGGAAACATCCTCAAACATTGCTAATGAGATGCAGCCATCGCAGGCACCGCAAGTGCCGCGCATTAGTCACGTGACACACTTCAAAAATAATAACAAATAGCGAGCAACTCTCGCGGAACACTGCATGTCATAGGCTAGCTGCAAGTGTCACGTGACTCCTCCCCCTCTGCACTCGGAAACATACGTTTCAATAAATACGGCAACTTCGCTTCAACGCGCCTCTCTCGTTCAAACTATTCTCAGTCAACTTTAGAATCTACTACTTCAGTCAACTTCAGTCAGTCGTTTCTACGCTGCTACTGAAACTACTACTGTCAACTATCACGGTCAAACTATTCGTCAACTTCTATGAGACAATCGACTATCATTGACACATTTGTCAATACACCGGACGAGTGTCTTGCTTTGCCTATCAAGGCTCCTGCAACCAATCAGCGCGGCCAGCAGGCCGCGATCTACATTCGGGCCACCCGTGAATCAGCCTTCACCTGGCCAAGCTCCTGACGGGCAACTCCAGTCAGCCGTGGCGCCATCCTGGCCACCAGCCGAACCTCAGCCGACGGCATGCACACTCAGCCGTCTGACGTGAGGTGGTGTTTGCTCCACTATCGTCAATCTGTGAGTAAATGTAAACTTCAAGAAAGAAGAAACTTAAACTGTAAAAACAGTCATTAGTTCTCCGGCTTACTGCCAAATTACCTATTTGTATAACTAACCAACTACTTTCCAGAATTAAATTAAAGTCATTCACAAGTGCATTGCCTTCCATTTGCCTCTAAAGAAACAATCCCCTGAAACCCGTTCTGAGCCTGTATGTAGTTGCATTAGCAGCACGGACCTCACACCGCGCTGCATCCACTACAGAAATAATAAAATAGAAAAAGTAAATGCATTTAATTAGCATGGCTATAAAATAACATATTATAAAAATAATGATTTACAAGTAAAATTAAACAGATAGAGACACTTCTATAGTATAATAGCTCGAACTTTGAAAAATAAAGTCAGAAAAGAAACTATACAGAAACTCTACCAAACAATAGCTCTACCCATACTGTTATACGGAAGTGAATGTTGGACATTAAAGACACAATTAGATTAGAATCAGCTGAAATGAAGTTTCTTCGAACCGTAGCAGGTTATACTCTACTTGATCATAAGAAAAGCTAAGAAATTAGAAATGAATTAAAAATTTTAAGTGTGAATGACAATATTAAAGAACATAAAGAAAAATGAAAAAATCATGTATTAAGAATGCCCGAAGAAAGGGTAGTCAAAGTTGCCTTGAACTACAAGCCGAAGGGAAGAAGAAATGTGGGAAGACCATTGGGAAGATGGAGTGAACAGTTTTCAGGAGCCGGAACTGATTGAACAAGTCTAATCCTTGCAGTTGATGATGATGATGATGACACCCCAAGTACCCCAACACACACCCTACACATACCTCAAGTGGTATGAACACTCACCAAAACCGGTGACGTCTTTTGGACTGTGTACAATATTATATGGCCAACAAATCCAAACTGATCGCTCAATAGCGGCAAACAAACCGGATATAGTTATCCGGGATTTGGAGAAAAAATAGTGTCAGCTTGTCAATGTTGCCGTACCATGCGATCAAAACGTCGTAACCAAGGAGGCAGAGAAACGTCTTAAATAAAAGAGTTTGGAAATCGCGATCAGCCAAATGTGGGGCGTAAAAGCACATGTCGTATCGATAGTCATCGGAGCTCTGGGATTTGTTCCGTAAAATTTGTGTAAGAATTTGGCTACAACAGACTGGGTAGTGCAGGAAATTGCTTTATTTGAAACAGCTCACATTTTGCGCAGTATTGTAGAGTCAACAACAGTCCCTAGATCTGCTTCTTAGGTAGCTGGTCGCAACCTGAAGTAGATTTTATTTTCAGCCGACTCTTAACATCTTTAGTTGTGATGTAGTGGAATAATAATAATAATAATAATAATAATAATAATAATACATTTATGTATTAAAGAACTATTTACTTCTAATTTGTAAATTAATTTCAGTGTTAACATTTATATTTCTAGAATTTTTTACCTCCTAATTAGTTCTTAAAATAAATGTTTGTTAAATTATTGTACTATGAAAATCATGCTTTGACAGAAATATTTGTATGACTCCTAAAACACGTACCAGGAAGCTGTGAAAAATAAACAATAACAATAATAATAATAATAATAATAATATCTAAAACTATTTTATGAAGCTCTGTAAAATTTTCCACTCTATTTTATAGAAAAGTTCTTCACACATAATGTTTTATGGTCACGAGTCAACGTCATTTTCGTAGTTTATTACTTTTTCCAACATACTATTTTTTAAAAACAATTTTTGTGAATTTACTCAATATCTGAGTTTCAAATACTTGAATTCTTCCATAAAAACAACTAAACTCGACAAATATATGATACATAAGTGGTGGAACTTTCAGAGAGGTATGTGCAAAAGTTTCTAAGAAAAAGGTACATGAAAACAAGAAATAATAATTTTCGGGAAATGTAGAATTTGTGACATGACTCTCAGACAATTCTAGTGCATATTCTGACTCTTTCTCATCTTCCTCATCATTCTTTGAACTTTTCCTCTTCGTTCCTGAAATCTTACTACTTTTCAATATTTTTTCTATCTCCTCTTGTGCCTTCTGGCCTTGTGACTTAGTATTGTAGTGACTAAAACACTTGGTCCCACTAGACATTTAAATGGCATTTTCAAGCCCTAAAAAGCCCTATTTCGTAAAGGTATAAACACTACGTTACGCGAATATTAAAGATTCAAAATGACACAAAAAACGAAAATCGAAAATTTTGGTCCTATGACGTGCATTACCTCCCCTAATTTGTACTAAACATTCTTAAGTTTATAGTCACAATATATTTATGTATTTGGCATTTAGAATGGGGTTTATCCGCCTGCTGAAGGACTTATCAGGCCTGGACCCTGCTTCTCTTTATTGCCCACGCCTGTGGATAAGAGACATGTTGTGAGGCTGCCATATTTCCATCACCGTACCTAGCTTACTTAGTGTTGTAGAGGTTTTTCATTAGTCACTTAGCTCAAGAAATTGAGACGATGTATTTTAGAAAGCTAGAACGCTGACTTCGATCCCGAAGGGGTTACAGTCACAATACTTAAGGAATATTTAGAAAATTCTGCACCCTAATTGTGTTTATATTTTCGTTGAATGACCTCCTTTTTTATGATGTACTATTGTAATAAAAGTTTTGGAAATGGTCAGGCAAAACAAACCAAGTGGTCTCAGTCACGCCACCAATAAAGACATTTATTGTATTTATATTATTACTGCCAACATTTTAGCTATATTGAGTTATTTTGAGAGCTACAAAATACATGGCTGCCCTCCATCCATGGCAAACCTCCATCTTCACTCTGTTTTTGATTGCTTCCAAGAAAATCCTTTCGGACCTTCCTTCCCAGAATCGTGAGGATAAAGCGTCCGCAAATACTAATCCCTTCGATGTTGGAAATGCTAAAACATTGGCTGCAGGGAAAACAGGCGAACAGAAGGGAAAACATGTGCGCGAGTATCCTGTGGACTAGGGAGCTGAAAGGCGTTCTATTTCCTCTCTTGAACTCGTTCGACTGTTTCATTCTCGAGCGCAGTAAGTTCTAGCGTCCTGCACTCGCTTTCATTACAGAACAAAGGCCCTGACTGCATGGTTTTGCCTCTTGAAGGATAGGGGACATGTTCGATCGCTTACAAGTACTACGTAGTGAATGAACCTTGGAAACCTTTCAGACTAACATTCTATTGATTATAACTAACATAGAGGAATGCCAAATGTATACTGAATTGGGTAGTTCATAAATATACTGATTTATTTTTGAAACTAAGTACCAAAGAATGACATTAATATGTTTTTCAAATCAGTTTCACTTGAATTTCTTTCACTTCCTGAATTTGCATTGGAAATACAAAATATTTTGGTTATTTCCATCAGTCTAAAGCAAACACTTTAATTTCCACATTTTTACGTAATTACTCCCTTTTTACACGATTATCCTTTGCACCGTCTTTAATTTTGCGTTTTGTAATTGAAATAGTGTACTGACTGCGTCACAAGGTATTGGACGTCAGGCGCTCTGTTTGCTCTCCGGGCAGGGGGCGGGGGGATCGCGGTGACGTAAGTTGCTGCGATCTCTGGTGGAGAGTTGTAGACGATGATCCGGACTCAGAGTTTCACGGTGACATGCCGTTAGCTGTTCAAGGTGGAATCAGTGATTAAGCGATGCTAAGCTTCGTGTTGCCGGGCCTCGCCCGGTATCCCACCAGTTGGGCCACAGACGCGTCGACCTTTGGGCAGAATTCGGCGAAGGGCATTCTTCGAAATGCTCCGGATCCCACAGAGAGAAGTCTCACGGGGACAAAGATAACTCCCTGTCAGGTTGCCCAGGTACTGGCGATACTCGCGCCATTAGCCTAAAGGTGAAGGCAGTGAGGAGACGGGAAGGGGGCCCCAAGCCACCCTAACCTTAGTTCAGGTGGTCCCCTGTTGGGCTCTTGGCTTCGTCGTGGCAGCGGTCCGATATTCTGAGCAAAGACGAGGGACTTGTCCCGGAGCATGTTAGTGGCGCATTGATTAGACTTCGGTACTAGACTGGAAAGCTAGAAGCTCTGAGCTGGCAGGGCGGCCATACCAGGCATTGAATGGGGAGGTTGCCGTGAGGGCAAACTGTGTTCCCCGGCGAGATCCGGATACCAGTCTGTCGTCGTACTTCTGCGGCGGCGGGAGTGCGGATAAAGGCATGAAGCCCTACGTGCCCACCCCGGGACTTGTGCCCACCGGTAAAACATGAGTAATGTGTGGAGTGATATATAATAATTACACATAAATATTGTGTAATTTTTATATAAGCGCAAGCAGGGATCCGCTCACCCGAGAGACGGCATGCAGATCTCCCAGCCATCGCTATCCAGACTGCTCTCTGTAAATATAATTTACGGTACACCTCAAATTTTTTGTAAAGAGATCATTACAAAACATAAAGATAATTCTGATTTGGTACAATACCGGCTGAAAGAAGATATCTGTTTTATTACGCGGGATGGGACTAGAATGTTGCAACAGGTGGCATACTTGCCAGATAATAAATCGAAGTTGAGAATTAAGTATTATACACAGATTTGTGATATGCACTGTTTCTCGCATTTTTGGAGTATAATTTTGACGTGCATAGTCTTGCGTCTTCTTCAGAGCTTTGTCGCGGAACTGTGCCGTTAGCCATCTTAAAATATTTGTTTTACACCGTCTTTCGTCAGAAATATCATTATAATCCTGCCCAACGGAGGAAGAAACCTCTCGCTTTGACATCACGATTGCGATTGATGCATTTTCAATGTTGACCTGATTAAAGAATGAGTGTTTTTTTTGGAATCTCAACCGATACTCCTCGTAAGACAAGCACGTCTTTTTTCCTGCCATCTCTCAGAGCTTAAAACCATAATTCCGGTTTATATGTTGTCCTTTCTTTTTGATTAATCTCTGGAATATGCCAGAAAATAAACTCTGATGTGCCAATCCCTAAGAAACAGAATTAATTAAGTCCCCAAATGCAGAAAATATGATTTGGTTCCTTGTATAATTATCTTTATGTTAAGTTTCTAAAATAAAGTAATAACTGTCCCCGAAAGAAAGTAATAATATCTTTGGTTCTTAGTATAAACCAAAACTCTCGAACCAAGAGTTCGTAAATCAAGTTTTGTTATAATGATTTACAATTCAGAATCCTACACAAGTGACAAACCAATAACCAACTTCCAGGAGATGTACCTTAACTTACCATGTTACCGTAAGAGGGGTAGTCCAAAATTCAGTCCAACCCTTAAATGTTGGAGACAAACAGCAGTAAACCTGCAAAGTTCCCACGAAATATCATTATGTTAATTCGCTCACAACACCGGACTAGCCTCGTGAAGAACTCGATCTGTCTTCCTGGAGAGTGTTGCCTGCGCAGCCCAGTGAACGCACGAAAAGTGCAATGCGCGTTCACGCTACTGCGGTGAGACTATTCCTACGCTTACGGGCATCTATCAATCCTGCAACATAAAGAGCGTCAGAACGACTTTAGCCAACTGACGAGAGCATTGATGTGCAGAAATAGAAAGTTTAACTTTCAAGTCTCATTGCTCTGTTTCAGATTTCTCCAACAAGTTCTTAGGGCGCTTATACTTCGCCCGTTGATCGGATTTGCATGAAGTGATCTCGCAAATGAGAATGTTTTCCTAGTTAGCTGCTTTTTCATGTCGAGATATTTTCATGTAATTTATTAGCAGTGGCATGCATAAATCACAGTGCAAATATGCTATAGGAATGCACCTAGGGACGTAGAGGGCAACCCTGAAGGATTCGTTTTGAACTTCTTGCATTTTTTTCAAATGTGAGTTTTCTGCAATTGACCAACTGGGGCATGCATAGTCCATTTGCGGCCTAAACCATTGCTTTATAAAGCGTGAGGAGTTTTCCGTAGACAGTTTGCTAAACCGGTTGGATCTGCTTCCTCCGCCGCGTGGCCTCCCTTGTGAACCCCGCTTTCTCATGAACCTCGCCAGAGACGGCTTGCTGACCAGGTCTGCCTCAGAGGCAGCCCAGGCGCACGGCCTCCTGCACATCGTATCCGACTTCAGACAATTAGCTTCAGGGCACCAGCTTGCCTCACAAGATTTGCGGGAATTTTAAACACAAAAGTCACCCCCTTGTTACAAGTCACTGCAACAGATATACGAAGTTGCTTCTTTAATATTGGAATTTTTATTTCAATTACACCTTCAAGTTACTTATTTCATGTTACTTTTCATTAAAAGTTCCTCTAAAGTCACTTCCAAATTGTTTCTCAAAACTTCTTCTCTCCAAACAACATGGCGGCCTGCGACTGGCCTGGCCTTTCATACACGAAGTGCCCGTGTCGTGGTCACGTGATCCGTGACGCAAAACGGTGTTGCGCAGAGCGAGTAAAAATCGGTGCGTCTGAGTAGCACACCCATTATCTTTCCACCATGGTACGGCCGACGGCGCTGCGCCTGTTGAGGCGTGACGAGCGCCTCCGGCGAGCTCTCTCGGCCGGCGCCCGAACTAGCTTACGGCTCTGCTCTTTCGTCGGCTGCGGCTCGCCTGTTAACGGGTCGTTTGCAGCCACGACAATTGGATAATTGTACGTTCCTAAATTTTCCATGAAAGCACGATACGGAATTCAAGTGCCCGCTAGTGCCCCAAAGAAGATTGGGGCGTAATATGAGTGAGTAGAAATACGTATTAGATCATCAAGTTGAATGAAAATATATGTTGGAATTTAGCTACATGTTACGCAGGGTAGGCACAAGGGTGCGACCATTGCTCGAGAACCTCGAAGAACAAACGTCGCCGTTAGTGGCTACCGGACGTTTACGGCCAATGTGCTGTATTTGTTGAAAAACATAAACGGAAATGGTCGTGTATGGATATGGAACCCTCCCATGAATAGTCATCAAATAATAAATGGTCGTGAGACACAAAGAAACACCTCCCGACGGCGGCGAACGAAAACCTTGGCAGGCGGTGAATGATCTGTGTTTCATTTGGTTCTGTCGGTTCCATTTGCCCGAAATCAGCTGAAGAATCAAGGCCATTTGCAATGCCAAAACTATATTTTCATTTGGATTGTCTTGAACGTTTTTGTAGCAAAGGTTTTAAAAAGCGACCTGTGAAATAACACGAATATTCGTACGATTTCGGAATTATGTTCAATAAACCTCTGTCCCTCTGGAAACAATGTCCCTCTGGAAACTCAGAACAAACACGGTTCCATACAGTCTACAGTCAAGACTAAACAGACCTACATTGAAGTCTCATGACGTTCATGTTTGTTCAGTATAATTCGAACGAATACAGTAACAAGTATTACCTTTCTTTATATTCGGAACTCCCCGTGTTTTGCTCGACTCCCTACTGACCGCCATCACCAGGCGCCTGCGGGAACTTCCGGCACCTCCGGACCGGGGTACATTTATTCCGTGGAGAGCATCCTTGCTCCCCGAACCCCACGCTAAGGTAGCCCTCGGGACCGCCTCAGCGCAATATAGATATTATTTGCGCCACTTTTCTTGAACGATGGATTAGAGAAATGCGGGTGGAGTGGGGGTATTAGCTACGAAATCGACCACTAGATTTTATGAAGCAATGCCAATCTCTGGTGAATCAGTCATGTCTTCGCAACTTTCTCAGTTTTTTGCGTTCAAACTTTCTCAGAAGCTTGATTTCCCTCCTATGATAGATATTCACCTGCTTCAGTCATTTCTGTAGATGTTTTTGAGAAAATCATGGACAGAAGTTCTCGGTTTCAACAGTAAATAGATTTTATTACTTCTTTATAGTTACTGTATACCAGTGAAGATGTGTTTGGAATGTCATCAGTACTTGTTGCGAGCTTTTGCCGTCAACTGTTTATTATGCCAGAGAGGGGGAAGCAAGGACGTCGTTCAAGAAAAGTTGCGCGGTTAATAGTTATTCCTCGAGTTACCAACAGAGTACAACTCAGTGCTTGAATTTTTTTTAGAGATTAGGAGTTATTTCCCGAGTGGTTGGAAGTTCTTTATGGCTTTCAAGTTGCCAGCAAGGGCAAGAAATTTCAAAGAATTAAGTCTTCCAATGATTGATTAATTGAAGATTCAGGCCACGTCAACTGCTACAGATATTATTTTCATTAGTGCAGTGAATTAATATCCCGGGAGGTGGCGCACTGTTCTTCTCCACTTGATGGTCAGATAGAGCATCAACCTACATGTCGGCTAGCGAGGGATTTCATCCTCCAAATATCCCTCTGTCTGCACCGCGCCAATAGGGCTGAACTCTCCTCCCAAGCGGTCTCCCATGAGGTGTGTTTGTGTAGCTCATGTAAGTGTGTGTGCGTGTAACAGAACAAGGAAGAGAACAGAAACATCGCTCACGGCCCGTGGGCCGTTTGTTAGGCACTAGGCCGGCACTGGCCTAATGTTGATGGGAGAAACCACGGAAAACTGCCGATCAGAACAATCAGACGAGTCAAAAACCCGCCACAGTAGGAACTTGAACCTTAGAACTTCCCGGTCAGATCCATTGCAGATCAGGGACAATGCTTAACTCACTCAGTGGAGGTTTAGATACAAAACATGCGAACGGGAATTCTCACTTGCGATAAATGCAACTGAAAACAACAATTCTTTCCGCAGAACTCGGACTCGCAGCCCGGGGGGACTGCGCCAAATCCCTTCGTCGCTGAGATGTATAATGAGACGGATGTGACCAATAGTAATGGCAAAGGTTTTAACTGACCAATAGTAAAGTCCAAAATTTTCGGGAATACGTCACAGTCTCGTTAAGTAATCTCAAGACAGATTCTACAGTTACCAGCTAAAGGATTGTTGACAATGCGGTGTCGTTGGCCGTGAGTTCCTACTCGGTTTATCGACGTCGAATTCAACTACTAGGCAGGGGAGTTCTAATGACCGGCTGCCCAGATCGATAGGTTTTCCGATCAAAACGAAGTGAATACCGAAACAGTACTCTAAGAAACAAGACACAGATTGCTTTCTCTTGCGTCCCTCATCCTTATTTCCTCCTCTAGCAACACACACATACAAACGTAAAGTCACTTAAGCGTATGGTCTTCCCTACCACACGTATCGGGAGCTTACAGCTTCTCGCGACATATTATTAACCATTATCTGCCAACGCGAGGACACGAACCCTATTACCTCCCGCTTATAGACAATAGCAATACTTTTTGATAGCAATACTCACAGACAATAGCAACACTTTTTTGGCTGAACTATCTCAGGCTCTAGTCTTGCAGGAGATGGAAGTATATTTAGCCTCTTTGTCTGATCTCTCTTTCTGTACCCAGCTCCGGACACTATAGCCGTTGACACATGATCGATGAGATTCCCAGCTCGGCTTTAGAACGAGCGGCGTTAAAGGAGATAACGAAAATGTTGGGGGAGGGTATAAAGAAGGACCCCAAATCACACCATCAGCGACCAATGCCACACAGTTTAGTGATCTTTAAAGATGCGAGACGATCGAAGGCATTTGAAGGGATCTTTCTTGCACTCACATCCAGCGAAGTGACAACAGCCTTTTGGAGAGCTTACGGAAATAACGAGAGGTATTAAAGGAACAGAGATAGGCGCTTGATGAAGAGAAAGAGATACTTTAAGAAGAAAAGGTTTAAAGGAGCTGACATTTTAAGGATGCAACACATCACACATATCCACTGATCGTACGCGCCTGAATAAATTTATGTATCCATTACTCATTTTCAGGAGAGCTATGAGATAGCTTCTGAACTGAAACGAACCAGCATTGGGACCAATCATGTTCATTCAAGACTCAGATACCAACTTCTTGTACATATTTATTTATGAAAGGGGAAATATGTGTTTATTAACTGATGTAGCTTTGTAAACAAAAATTTATTTGGGCACGAGAAACGTTCTTGAAAAGGTATGGTAAAGGGTAACATGATGTAGTTTCACGAACATGGGGCTGCAAATTTTCTTTCAAAAATCTTTCACCATGGAGCTAAAAGAAAAGTTAAATATTTCGCTTTACGACATTTGTGAAAAGACATTTTCTTCGGTCGACATATTGTATTGTGCTATCTGCTTTACTATTTCTTTTAAAAGAGTTTAGAGGGACGACTAGTGAATACCTGTACAAGGGTTCAGTTCCTGCTTACTTTATCGCTTTGTAAAATATTAATCATACTATAATGATCTGGAATCATTACAATATCATTCAGAAACATTTTAGTGAAAAGGACCTAGAAATGCTGGACTAAGTATACAAAAACGGGACTATTGATTGATTGATTCGTGTTTCCGGGCGCGTCAACTAATCAAACCATTAGTCCCATAAGTGTAGTGCGTGTTTTTTCTCCGGAGGTGGCAATGATCTTTTTCCCGCTGGATGGCGAGATCTGGCGCCGACATAACGTCGACTAGCGAGATTTCCCCTCAACCAGGTATCTCCCACCAGCGGGGCACCGCCCCAGCTGGGACAAGCTCTAAGTTCCCGACTGGTCTCCCGGCATGTGTGGTAGTGTAGTGCATATTACTATAAGTGTGTGTGTAAGAGGAGAGGATAGGACAAGGAAGAGGAAGGAAAAACCGCACGCGGTCCGTTTGTTAGGGTACTGCGCCGGCATTCGCCTGCTGTTGATCGGAAAAAAACACGGAAAACTACCGATCAGAGCATCCGGCCACTAGAATTCTCCTCCAGACAGCATCTGAATTCGCCCTAGCGGAAAAGATAGTGTCAAAAATCCAACCGCCGTCGGGACTCGAACCTACGACCTCCCGATCAGCGGGACTGCAGTAACATCAGGTTGATGCACTGAGCCATCTCTTCCGGTGGGACTATTAATTGATAAACATAGTATAGAATAAATAAGTGACGGCAGTGTGGCGCGTAAATAGTACCTTTTGACTATAGAAACGCTAGAAGAAAAATGTATTCAGGCATCAACTTTTGATAGTACAAATTTAAAGAAAAATTTGAAGTTGATTTCATTAAAATCAGATCACGGGTTACGTTGATTTTGTAATTATTAGAACGTGCATAGACGAAAAAAAACTTTAAAGAGCAAACAAGTGTTATAATTTGTGACGTCATTCGGATCGAAATTAATGTTTTTTTTAAGATTACGGTAAAACCGAAAAATTATATAAAACAGGAAATTATGAGGCTGTAGAGGAGAATTTCGGAAAAATTAGAAATACCAAAAATTTAGGACTGGGGAAGAATGCAAATAAAGTTTTTCGTATTTATAACTTAGAATTGAAGCAAAACAATCGACGGTATGCGTAGTCATATAAGGTAATATTGAGTTGTGAAATAAATGTTTCGGTATATTGAGACGCAGAACGTCAAATCGAAGAATAAAATAAAGACATTGAGAATTTCTTAAGAATTTAGAACGTAGTAACACCACAGGAAAATGTAAAACGGGCGAAATATAATTATTTCGTGAGTGGTTAAACAAGGCAATAATGGTGGCGAGTCTGTTTTGATTGAACTGGAGACGATAAAAATCCGGTCAACAATGAATTTCAGATTTGGTTTCGTGGTTGCAGTGCACGCGGACGTTGTGTTGGTGGCTGCGATATTTTTCAAAATTTGTTAAAGTTTTTCTTTACCGCGTTACCACTCCCAGGTTTTTGTAAATACTTAGTGCAGTGAAATTTGGTCGAGTTCTTGCAGAGCACGCGGACGTTGTATTCGTGGCTGCAATAATTTTCGGAATTTGTAGGAGTTTTATTTTAGAGTTTTTATGGACGGACTTAGTGTAGTGAGAATTGGTATTATATAATGCAGAAGAACAATTCGAATGAAAGTGATTGAAATTTTCTGAATGAACTTAGTGGCGCGATAGTACATCGCAGGAACAATATTCGCAGTAGTGTGAGACATTTAAATATTCGTGCATATTTATTACCGCGAAGAACTGGAGAGGAACTTAACGTGTTATTTCGAGTAGGTGGGCGCGGTATATCAATGGTCAATTTGTGCGATGGTGTGTGACACTATAAGCGAGCGACCCAGACTGATAAAGGTCAAGCTACGCACGGAGAGCAGCGCAATCTGGTGTCATTGGACGACGCGGAGGTCAACAAACAGGGAGGTCAAATAATTTTGGTTATTTTTTTTAACCCTGCAGTGGTAACATGACTTTTTGAAACAAAAGTGGTAACGTGGGGTGTCTCCAGACCCCCACACTCTTTTCATAATATATGCTAAATTATTAAATAATAAATTAATATAATATTCTTCTTATATTATTAACAACGTTTTACATGCAATTAAACAATTTATTAAGAATTTAGTTCCTAAACAACTCTAAGAATTCATCAGGAAAGCATCTAATATTTGAAGTTACTTTTTCTACCGGTCTGCGCGTGTTGTCACATCCAAGCCCATGTCTCGTAGCACAAATTAAAATCTTTTCAAATTACAATTACAATTACAATACAAATTACAAATTCAAAGTACAAAGGAAAATTTCAATACCTATATTATCCACATTCCACAATTCAGCAAGATTTGGTGCTCTGATTTCACAGATCCAGCCAAAATACGTAGCACAATCACTGCCTTTATTTCCTCTTTGTCAGTCTTATACGTGCTGCGATCATTTTTATTCCTTTCTAAATCCATTTCATTTTTGATGTTGGTGGATTCTTAATTCTCTCAATCAAATCCAATCAATAAAAAACAAATAAAATATTATCCTGGTCTTTTGGAATTGCGTGCAGACTGCTTTTTCCTGGGCAGTGAGTAACGATATTCTGTTCCCGCTTTCAGCAAAAGTTGGCGTATTCTTCACTCCTTTTTTAACAAATAAAGTGACCTAAAATGTTCGTAGTACTTCAGTACTACTTCTTAACGTAAAAATACAGCATGTAATACGTTTCCAAACTAATAGAATGTACGAGACTGAAAACACTTTTGCAAACATAGAAGGTAACGCGGGGGTCTCTGGACACCTCAAACAAAACAATAGCTTGCTACACGGATAAAACTCACTAAACTGGCAAACTGAGAGTACACTAAATATCATAATACGAAAAGAGAAAAGTACAAAAGCAATGGTCAGGGTAGCCATCATGGGTATCACAACAAGCGGGAAGAAAGGACCTTAGGGGTCCCACAGACTCCCGCGTTTCCACTCCCAGGTTAAAGAAGATAAACCAATTGATCAAGGCCAAGATTGTTGATGAGAGTAAAAGAATGGCCATTAAAATATTTAAAAGAGCGTACGCATCTAAAGTAATGAGAAAAGCATTCTTAAGATGAAATTTTAACGTAACTTTCAGCCCATATTTTGTTGTTTTGTTTTGTTTCTGTGGGTGTATTTGTTGGTATGTTCATATTTATGTTGATGTGCAACGTAGATTAATACAACGGAGCATAGGATTGAATTTTCGTTAATTCAATGAAGGAAGGCGTCATTGCCAACCATAGTTTTCTCTCACATATGTGTTTTATTTAAGTAGCTAAGATCCTGGCAATACTACAAGGGGAAGTTGTGTACGAGGTTTTTCCGTATGAAGTTGGTCACAACCGACAATTATAAATTTATGTGACGAACGCAGAAGGGGTTAACATATTTTAGAAGTGATATAGTATTTATTTTGATATAGATAGCAGTAAGGGAGAGATCCTATTACTGTTACATTGGTGGCGCAACGTGGTGTTGTTTGTACAAGTGTTGCGTATTATAATTAATTAAATTGATAGTAAAGAAATAGGAAATAAAGTGATCAAGGAGAGGTAAGGCCCCCGTTACCGTTACAATACATAATAATGAATTAATAATGAAATGAAATAATAATGAATATAATTACTTTTGTGCAATAAAATTTATGACAATATTGTATCTTTTCCGTCAGTTTTCACTGTAATTTCTCACTACTAACTTGATACACTTGTGAAACTTTTAGTGAATTTGCTGAACTGAGTAATATCTGGTATTAACCTTTTCACATTTTCTAACATTTCACATACCCCTTTCTGGCTTAGACCCTTTTAAAAGTGCCAACTTCTTGCACTAACTGTTGAACTCAATACTTTATATAATTGATTTGTTAGCATGCCGCATTTTAATATTCCAATTTCTCCTTAAAATCTGTATTGTTGAAGGTTTTGTAGACTGCGCAAACCCGAGACTCTAATCGGCACTTGTTCGTCAGTTGTCGACTGTTCACATGTTTGGGACAGACCCATCAAAGCAGGAATTCTTTCTGTCGTCACTAAACTTGTAACGAAGTAGCAAAACCTCATCACCACAGTGCATCACAATGCAGCTAATTAATTGTATCATGTACTATAATTGAAATTCTCTTCCCTACCCAATGTTTCAGCAAATTTCCAACAAAGGAAAATCGATTTAACAATATCTGAGCGAGAGAACCAATTACAGTCACACCGAAGATAGCAGAATCTTCCAATCCGATCGTTTCGCATTGAAGATGAGAAGTCTTAGAATCGGAACTCGAGGAAGTTGGCTGTATTGAGAAAGTTGAAGGAGAAGAAGTGCATGCACCCCTCAGAGGAGTTGGGAAACAACTCCAGACCACGGCTACTGATTCGTGAACGCATGAGCTCCCAACTTTGCATTGAAACAGCGTCCAAGAGGGTTTCCAGATGCTTTTTCCTCAAACGCCGTACAATAAATCCACAAACGTGCTCGATTCACATCATTTCGATTCAAATCTTATGCGGGATTCGAGGAATATCGAATGATTTCCTTCTCTTAGAAATATAGAATGCATAATTTTCAAATGAATTAGGATAGAATGAATACTAAAAGTGTTATTGGCGACAACTCTTTATTTACCATAAAAAGACTAATTATATTGCCTGGAAAAGGCCTGAATATATTGTGTACAAAGTTACAGCTCAAAGGAACTTTGAAAACGGATTTTACGACCAAAATTTGAAAGCATATTGTTAAGGTTTGATTCAATAGTTTTGCTGCCTTGCTATTGATTCAATAGTTTTGCTGCCTATATTATAGTATAGAGAGGAAAAGTATTTCTTCTCTATTCTATTTCTTCAATACTAATCCAACCTAAATGAATGGGTGTAGACGTTTAACTCTAATAACGAAGAGTGGTGGAACATCATTATCCTCCAAAACTTTTACTCTCCATACTACAACATAGGGAAGAAACTTTTCCAAGTTTTTGATTTCGTCGCAGCTAGCTTCTCGTCACAACTTAAGCGCATTTTCAATAACAGAAGGCTCTAGATCATTAGATAAGAGAGATTTGGGAGATCATGAACGTCATTTGTGAAAAGCGTTTGCGTTGCAATTTTGTCTGGCAATTCAGTCAACTAACAAGTCGAGCGCGTTCGCAGGCCGCCAAGTAGGCTCGCAAAGCAAGTGGCCCGCCCAATCTATATACTGCCATTCCGGCAGTATATAGATTTGCATTTTTCTTCGATTGCGTAAAACAATTTTCTCGGGCACTGTCTCGAACTATTCAGTCCATAGGCACAAACTTCCGGACATTGCAAAAGGACAGCTTGATTGTCTCCGAGTATCTCAACTACTGCGGTCATTACTCCCGCCAGTGTTTAAGGGGATGTTTCTAACCAGGGAGGTAGCAGTGTTCCTAACCTTCTAAAACGTGATAACCGGCACAGACCTACACGTCATCTTAATGATTTCCATCTCCAGACATCTCCTACAAATGGGGCCCCACCCTAGACGAGAGAAGCTGTAAGTTTCCGACAGGTCTCCTGAATGAATTGTAGTGTAGTGCATCTAAGTGTAAGGGTGAGGATAGGGCAAGGAAGAGGAAGAAAAGATCGCGGGAAGTTCGCTTATTTCGCCTGGTACTGATTGGAGAAATCACAGACATCTACCGATTAGAGCATCTAACCGCTTGAATTCTTCTCGGCGGCAGAATACGACCTGCCTACTAGTATGTAGCTGGTATCGAAAATCCTGCCGCTGTCAGAACTCGAACCAAAAACCTCCCAGCCAGGGTCACTACAGAGACATCGGCATACCGGTTTTGAGCTAAATTTATTCAGTCAATTGTCAAAATACATTGTGTAGAAATTGAGGTCATTTTTTATCCAAAATGACATTTAAAGATTTGTTCATCCACTTAAACAGACCACGGTGGTGAATTTTATCACCTAAAATGACTTATCTTGCACATAAAGAATATTTTGAAATCTCGCCTTTACGTTTTTAAATATCTGAAAACCTGTGTGTGTGTGTGTGTATGGCGCTAAGGATGACCGCACAGCTTCCCTTATCAGGCCTCCTGTTTCATTCCCTCGTGACAGCTCTCTGCCCGACGAGTGCCTCCCCGTGCTGCTGCTCTTGTAGCAAGGGCGAGGAGGGATGGGGAGGAGGGGGGGGAGGGGAGGGGCTAAATCCCGGCGCGCCCACCCACAGCACGCGCTGCGGCCACGGAGCATCTGCCTCTTCTCAGCAGGAAGAGACAGACAGAAGGAAAGGCACGAGGGACAGAAAGACAGAGATGGAACGACACCGGAGAGGAGAGAAAAATATAGAGGGAAAAATTTATAGACAAAAAGAGAGATCGGGAAAGAAGAGAAAGCGAAAGAAATGACACAGGTGAGTGATAAAGGATAGAGAGGCAAAGAAGCAGAATAAGATCTGGGAAATACAGGAGAATGAACCAACAAAGCAATAGAAAGGAGAGATGGGAAAGGGGGAAAAGCCAAAGAAAGATCTATATTTTCAGGATTCAACATATTTTGTATTCACATCCATAGTGATACAAAGATACAAGAGTGAGAAAATAGAGAGCCAGAATGGGAATTGGTAAATCTAAACTAGAAACAATCAAGAAAAAGAGTGAAAGACGTAGGTGAGTGATATTCTGAGCAAAGGAAAGAAGAGATTGGGCAAAGGTAAGGAAGTGACATTTAAGAGTAAATATGGGAAATATGGTACACCCGCAAGATTCAATCACATAAAATATCACATAGTTTAATATTACATACACTTGGAGATTTTACACGTCTCAGAACAGGTGAGGTCTCTGGTCTCAAAAGTAGAGGTTTTAAGGCCCTACAATGCTTCGGTTTGGACTTATATAACTTTATGTATTTCAACAACGGTGCCCGAGTGACATGAATATTTACATGCGTTTTTCTTTCTCAAGAAATCCTTCATATTTTGAAATACATAATGAATACAAATGCAATTTGTCACTTCTCCATGAAATTCTCTTTTTTTAGAGGCATCATTTATAAAAATTGGTTGCGTGTGAGAGCCGCAAAACTCATTTATACTATTGAAATAATATAAAAGAGGATATTTTTCGTGAGAGAATACGTGAGAAATGGTTGAAGGTTACAAATCTTTGATTTTTTTGCTCGAAAACACAAATATGAAATTATAAATATTATTTAAATTCGATTTTCGTAAAAATCTCTTAAATTTGGAAAATTCACTGTAGATCAAATTTATTTTGGAGTCTGACGTACACCTCCAATATTATAACCAGCAATTTCTTTTAATATATCCTTCAATTTTACATCCTTAAATGATACCATGCACCATTCTAAAAAATGTGAGTAGCAGAATAATTGTTTAGGAAAAACGAATGACACTAAGGGGAGGAAAGGTTTTGATATGTCGTGCATTCTCACTAGTTCCGTCCCACTAGATCTCGACTTTCCCTTTATTATCAGTAATTCTCTTTTTTTTCTTAAGCGAATACCTTCATTTCTTTTTTTCCATTCAAACATTTTACACTTTTTGGTTCATACATAAGTCAGAGTGAAATGTACTTGTAATAATTGTGTTCAAGTTATGCAATTTCTCTATTACGGAACCCCGACTGCGAGGAAACTTAATCCTCTCCGTTGCCTCAAAACGCGCGGGAAATCTCAACAACGTGACAGCGACCTCATGTTGTCTCACTTCTCAACGTAAATAGGAGAGTTTACACCAACTAATTTACATCACTTAAAATTTAACACGACAGTCCCTCAGGTCCTGCAAACAGGCGAAACTCCGGCCTACAGACAGAGTCGCGGTTCACAATGGTATGAAAATCCAAAAACTTGGTCAAAAGCTGATATTTCACACAAATTTCAGTCGCGGGGTTGCATTCGGCCAGTCTGTTGTTACCCAAATACAGTGTTTGATCTCCGGAGGTAACCGAAACACTTTTATTTGCAAACATTGATGCTTCACATACGTTCCAGCGTGTAAAACTATCTTCGGAAAAGTACCTAAGAAATATCAGGGCTCAGGGTTAGCATTCTTGTAGTGTCTCCGTCGTTTCTGCGACTCTGACCTGGAGGTCCTCCGCTTCGATTCGCAACGGTAGCAGATTGTTGACACCAGTTAAAATTCATTAACTGCCTGAAGAAGATTTCTGGAGAGTAGTTGCTACGACCAACGGTTTTCCGTAGTTTATCCGATGAATTTCATTCTCAATATTCTCCCCTGTCCTACTCTTACACGCACTACACTACCACACATGTCGTGAGCTTAGAGGTTGTCTCACCTGGGGTATTTCCCAGATGGGAGAGATATCTGGAGGCGAATCCCCTTAAGTTACAGTTTAGGTCGCCGTCGCATTTCAAATTTCAATGGGAGAGGAACACTGCCACCTCCAGGAACATAACTTGTTGGACACTTACGGAACTACTCAGCTTAATAAATGACGCCCCCTGAAACAAGAATCAATCGATAAAATCAACTGTAAATAAAAACTTTCTTGTCATATTTTTGCCCGCTTTTCCGTTACTTCTCACCACAGTGTGGCGTCGTGGGGGCGAGTGTGTCGCTGCAGACGGGCTTCCCAACTACCAAGACAAATGTTTGGCGAGCGCCGACAAAACACTCTCGGAAGGCGCCGAGCCGTCGGGAGGAGGCGGGGCGGGGCGCGGCGCCGACCTTGGGATCGGGATGGCGCGGAGGTCGAGACCTACGACCGAGGAGGTGCAGCGACGGAATCCTGCCAGGGCGCGCGGGGAATTAATTGCTCGAGGAATGGGCCAACTTTGAGCACGGTTTGTTCACTTGTGTAGCAGCAGCAGCAGAAATGCTGCTATTCCTAAGGCGTGCCACAACAATTTTCATCCTAGGTCAGACATCTGTGTAATGACAACTCTGCCTGTCGGTTCGATTGGTATGATTGATGATTAGTGTAGTGTATGTGCAGTTTTATTTGTTATTAAATTATGTTGACAAGCAGTATGACAACGTTTCTGCACAGACGTTTCTTGACAATTCTTATTCTTCTATAACATTGAGCGCAGATGATATCGCATGAGAAGAAGTTGCTTTTTCGGCTGCAAACGACGAAAAGCGCAAATTTATGAATTGTCAGAATTGCGAGGCATATTGTAACTGATTCTATTATATGTCGCAATAAGGAAGAAGAAAGTATTTACAAAATCGCAATAAGTGAGAGGGAATTGAGAAAATCTGATTTCATTTGATTTATTTTCGCCAAATACCTTTAAAAACTGGTGACGTACGGAGGAAATAATCTATCCACCTTCACCACGTCCTGTACTCTCTAACACTTAACCCACACTTCCACTGTACTGTAGTGACCCTTACGGTACTAGGGGGCATTACATTGGGCGTCGTAGTAATGAAAGCCTAATATTTGAGTTGTTAGGTGCCAGAGCGTGAGAATGAAAGAAGTGGCAGTATTTTTTAAGACACCCTAATTACCTGTTTCTTAAGACACCCTTGATTAATTCACCTCGAAGATGACGACTCTTGATTTGTCAGGGAGGAGTAATTCAGAATAAGATAATTCACTAAGTTTTTCACTAAGTAGTTATGAAATAATTCTCTTTCTGGAAATGTCACCGCCCAATAGAAAGAACAAATTAAAATTAATAGAGAATGAATTTATATTCTCTCTCTCGCGCTCTCTCTTTCACACCCAGAACACACACACACGGACATATGGAATGCTTACAGTTCTTACTTGACTGATAATGATGGTTTACTTTCGAAAATTAGTTTGTGAATGACGTGGTCACACATGATCATGTAAACTACCTTCCGCAAGAAAGTCGCGTCTGTGCGGAGTAGGAATCTCCTTCCGTGGAAGACAGAGAGAGAGGGGGATACAGAGAGAGACACAGAGAGACAGAGACAGAGAGACGGATAGAGTCACAGACAGACACAGGGTGACAAACAGAGGGAGAGAGCGCTAGAGGTGGCCTTGAGGCAGTCGTCACAACTGAGCAACCGCCGAAGCCGTGGGCACCGCGCATAGACTTTGGCCGCCGCGCCGCTGACCCCGCGCTGGCCAGCAGCTCCTGCTCACCGGGGTACAGTAGTATTATTTTAGCGTGGCCGCCCAAGGTCGTGGTCTCAGAACTACCGGAAGAGTTCATTCCTCAAACATAGCTGTTTTGGGGGAGCGCGTCCTTTCCCAGCACGTCTTGACAGTCCTACTCCAGTTGTGTAAACATTGACCCTGACTGTCCGTGTCTGCGAGGTGCATGCTTCCAGTTGCGTTTCCTACTAGAGTGGAGCATTTGTACGTGATTCGGAAGTTGTTTTAAGTGATTATTGCAATGCGACCGGTTCAGAGCAAGTTGTATAAGGGAGAACTTCACAGTCAGAAACGTAAAGTAGTTGCCAAAGTATATCATTTTATGAAGAGAGAAGCAAATGGTGTGAAAAATGTCACAGCAGTTCTTAAGAGAGTGGCAGATGCTACGGGTGTTTTGGGATGACGTATTCGCGGGCTTAATAAGAAAATGAATTCTATTGAACTTAGGGAATCGTTTTCATATTGAACTTGTACTAAAGAGAGGAAAAAGAAAAACGTACAATCTGCTCTCGAGGGTTTCAACGAGAGTCATTCGCCGCATAATTATTTAATGCACAATATCAAGAAAAGGTTATTTGGAAAAGGCGCAAACAATAGAAATGCTAGTTATGATAGTGAGGAAACGGGAAACAGTGGAAAAGATTAAGACGATGGTGGCAGAGCCGCGTGATCACGTGAATTTAGTGCTTCTCCACTACCGAAAGAAGACACTACAGCAAATTCATTTCCAAGTTCCCTAGCACGTGCGGTGCAAATATTTTTGGAATGGGCAGATGGACAAAAGTCGCCTCCTGGCTCCCTCCCCACCACTTTCAGGTTCCCCCTCTACTCGCGAATCCCAGCGGCCACGCTAGAAAAATTTAGCTGTACTATATACTGCGATTTTTCTAAGAGCTACTCTCAAGGAAACTCAAATCCCATCTTCGCGATAGAATATGTCACGGCATTTCGCGTCTTTCTCAGTCGTTCCGCTAGATTTCGCACGATCGCGACCATATGAAGCAGTGCTTGCGATCATGCGACTTCTATCGGCAAGACCGAGAAAAGACGCGAAATGCCGAGAAAAGACGCGAAATTCCATCGCGAAGATGGGATTTGAGTTTCCTTGAGAGTCGCTCTTAGAAAAATCGCAGTATAAAGGAGATGCGCCGCAGCCAAAACTGCAGTGTGACAGTACCGGGTTGCGAGTGAACAGTTGAAGTGTGTGGTTTCGACGCACTGTGCGACGCGAGTGGTGGGCTGAGGAAATGCGCTACATATTGGGCACGTGCTGAGTTCACGGCAACTAGGCGCACGGTGTAAGATATATAGGTGTGTCAACTAGCCGCCTTTTTTTAAAAATTTTTGAAGCCAGTTTGAGGCTAGTTCCTCGCTTATCCGTACGGTGCGCACGATCGAGTTGGGCATTCATGATGGCGTCTCGCGATTTAGTGGCTTCTACCAGAGGTTACAAAGCTATTGAATAGATCACCAGCTTGTCCCAAAAATGCCCAAGTCGTTCGCAGCGCTTACATAGCGAGAACTGTGAGAACTAGCCTCACATTAGCTTCAGTTTTAGACCGGGAGGGAACCCACCTATATCTCTTACACCATGCTAGGCGTCTTTAGTACATCTCGCGGATTCTCGGAAAATTGGCAGTCGGTTGGTACGATTCTACATTTTGGCTAGAATGAATAAAATTTTTGTACGGAGTTGTGAGAGATTTTATTTAATCACAATATTAGTTGTGTTTTATCCCTCTTGTTAAAACACAACTCTTGTTACAACTTAAGTCTTGTTAAAACATTTGTTAAAACATTTTACAACTCTTGCTAAAGAAAGTATGAACCACGATATACACACGTCTTTGTTTAGGTTGGATTAAGTGCGCTTAAGGAGCTGAGGAAGGGCAAAAAGTTATGAAATTTCAGATTTTTGTTTTTGGTTGGATGAAAAAATTTGAAATCTCCACTTTAATTTGACATATAATTTAAGTACCTTTGCAGCTTGTACAATATTGAAAACTACTTTTGAAAAGGGGTGCAAGGCCATCTTCGGGTGAGTGGTAACGGTGACGTCTACATCAATATGCGATTGGCTTTGTTTACTTTGAATACCGCGGTAGAATTCCAAATGTCAAATTCCGAAGTTGACGACACTCTTACAATCCTAAATTCTCTGTATCATCCTAAAATCCTAAATCTGTATCAACGCCGCCACGAAAGATGAGCAACGGCCAAATTCGAAGTCCAAGCTTTCTGCACATTCTGGTAGCGGTGTACGGAGGAAATCGCCATCTGGTTCTTTCATAATTAATTATTACAAAACAACATTCTCAACCAACTTCCATCGACTGAGAAGCTGATGAGATAGATTACCCCTAGATTTCACCCGAACATCATTTCTAGAATGAACATTTCCTATGATAGGTGGGTTCATCCTAAGGGTTGAGAGTATTGGCGCAGACAGCACAAGAGGGCGGGGGCAATCGTATTGCGTCGTAGTGCAAGCCATTCGATCGCCCACAAGAAATATATCAATAAATATCGTACCATACGATATAATATTTGGGAGCTGGACGTTTTGGCGAAGTAATAGTGTTCAAATATCAATGTTTATGAAATTGACATTTTATCAATAATTAAACTAGATACTTAGTGATAATGTTGCATCTCTTGTCAAAATTGTCAGTTTACAATATTCACCTCTGAGACAATTTGGGGATCCTCCTGGGCCGTATAGCCCACTTTTCGGAATTATTTATAAAATTATTAATTGTTGCAAAATTGTTAATTCGCAGTTTTTGGTTCTAGGACGTCGAAGAAACACTTCCCACTTCAGAATTGCAAAAATTGAACATTTTTTACAATTTTGCCAATTTTTCAATTTGTGTTTTCTTTTCTAGACTGCTTTTGAAAGAGATTGAAAATTTCGCAATCCGATTGGCGCTATCGCCTTTCGTTTCGAGATGTAATTGTTTATAAACAACTCCCATTGTTTTGAGAGTAAATCCTTTCGCAGTTCCACACAAGACAACGACTCTTCAACCCATTTTGCAAATGCAAAATGCATTCAGCGGCACTCTTTTTCTATTCGACCTTGACATCACAATGTTATTTGAAACTACCTTCAGAATGCAAGTCGGTTGTTTGCGGCTATTGCTTAACGAATCAACATCATAGAAACTTTAGTTCTTACAAATGTTTCCTCAATACGTAAATGCCAAGAGGGTCTTATGGGAACGCACAAAATCTCTGTGCATATGAAAGAATCAGACATTTCAACGACGAAGCCACTTCCTTATAATAGTCGTATCGTCTACAATTTCTTTACTTTTTTGCATTCTTTAAATGCGCCCCGTGTCTCTGAAAACAAAACACTAACCCTACGTATAACTTAAACTAATAATAAGTATTGTTGGGATGAATAAGTTTTTAAAAGTTTGTTGTGTCTCCGTAACGCCTCTATAAGCCCTTATAAAGGAATAAAACGATTGGTATAATCCTCCCAGAAATCCTTTTTTATTGTGGGCAGTCATCGTCATTCATTGCCTTTTATCCTTTCGTCCAGGGTCTATAACGTGGAGTTATTTATTATTCTTTTAAATACAAACTATTATTAATTTTCAATGTGTACAGAAATTGGAAGATAACTTTGCAGACCATGACCAATAGAGAAGTGTCTATAGTTTTGTTAGATGCCCAGGAAATCGAAAAAAAACATAAGAACACGGAAATGTTTCAATAGAAACTGAAAAATGCAAATATATGATTGTGTTATTCCACCTAATCCCATATTTAGACTACCAAACCATACACATTGCATCACTGCTTGCAGCAGCTGATGTTGCAAGACTCCAAGAAAGAAGTCTCCCGCCTTGAAATATTTGTTGTTCGTGGATTGCGTTATGGAACAGCAATTTTTTATATTCTTGGCATGTAAAGAAATGTTTTACTGTACAAATACTACACACAATGTTATTTCAGTATTCATGAAGGCTGATTTTGATAAAATGTCAAATTTATTGCAATGTCATACGAGAGTAATTTATTTGTTGTTATTGAAGAGAGTGCATGCTACTTTTTGGATAACCATTTTGTATTGTTTTGTCGAGCAGAATATTTGCTCTTGGAGGCCAGTAATATGCGAAAAAATGATGCCAATAAATTACTTTATATTTATATGTTTAAGCATATAAAACTGGCAATACTAAATGTTAATGACATGATTTCCTGTAATAACGATACGAATATATACAGAATTGAATAATAAACTTCTATTTTTGAAAGAGAAAGAGGTAAATTTATTCACTGTACTCTATTCACTGTACTTTATTCACTATACTTTTAATATTTTGAAATGTACGTCATATTTTCAAGTTCTTTTGCTGTAAAGTGCAATAATTCGATGAACTAATTAGCGCGTGCACTTCATAAATACCGTAATTCTTGAGAGTCTAACAAGATCTGCTTCATTACGCAATTTTCGGAAAGTAATTCGTTTAAATAAGTGGACGTCTTTACAGCGTCTCTACCGCCAATCAGGTGTCCGTTAGCAGCCTGATTCTGCACCCTGCGCAATTACGCTCTTCAATTAAAGCGCCATTGTGAGAAGGGATTGCGTAAATTGGGTTATTACCAGTCCTGTGACGGTATAAGCGCTAACAAGCAAGCAAGGCGGGAAGGGAAGGAGAAAAGGGAGAGGAGAGAAGGTATAAAATGGTGAGAGCCAAATTTTATAGGTAGTTTAAATGATCAGCTTATCACTTTCACTCGGGGAAAGTAAACACCGTTTATGCCAACTCAAACGCGACATTTAAGTACGGTTTTGTTTCCCAATATTTGTTTATTAATAGAGCAGTAATTCAAACGAGAGCGTTTCGTGTAAAATTTTGTAGAATCTCACCTCAACTGGACGTAATCCATACGTACCTTCTATGAAAGAAATTTTGGTCAGAAAATTAGAATGATAACCAAACAAGTGGCGCTCGACCTTAGTAATTGTTATGTAATACTATTTATACAATAATTTCCCTCTGTATTAACACTCAGTCACTTTTTGTAAATTTTATTTGAAATCGTAGAACATTTGGTGCGAATATTAAATATTTTTAAGCAATTAGATTTTTTTCTTCAAAACTTTAAATGAAAAAGCGTGAGAGAGTAAAAATATATTTCTGGCATTTAATTCATTGTGCAAAGTATGCAATGTATTCACGAACTTATAGTAGTATCATGTAATAGATATTAATAAACACTGTGGTGTTGTCATATCCTACAAATTTGTAAAAGTATTAGCCCTTTGCCCCCATAGGGCATGCGTGACATGCCACCCGTGAATGCACTTTGCGGCCGGAGGTTTCTGAGCACTGCGAGGTTCCACAGCTCGTAAGGCATGACTAAAAATAAGATGGCAATTGAAAATGTCGGCGCAGCTAGAAGCCGATTCTCGGCATTACCTCGTTCCAGGTCGTTCTAACATGTTTGCGTTAACGTTGTTTAAAAGTAGAATAGTAGCCTGGGAGCTATTCAGTAATAAAATTTTTATTTTACATACCAAGAAAATATGTGGACATCGGTGAATGCCCTACGAGTTCATAAGGGATTTTGGTGTGGCATCTCAGACGTAACCTACGAATTGTAGGACATGTCACATTACATACTGATTCGACCTAGTAGCCATTATTGTCGTGGCATCTCTGACATGCCGCACGAGCTGTAGGAGGTGTATAAAGCTCGTTGCTTACGAGAGTGGACTGGGTCGTACGTGAGGCGGCCTGCTCCCTTGCGGGAGCTCTTCCGCCGAAGTTATAAATTTATTAACGTTTTTACAGTATTTGTGGCCGCCCTATGGTATACCCATGTCTGGGCGGCGCACGATGATAGTTTTAGCTTTCGCTTGTAGTAGTCTCTTTTCTGGTGTCACTTTATCACTTCATCCTGCAGGAAATCACCTGCTCTCTTATCTGAATCGTTGTTTACGAGTGCAAAGGGTAAGTTTATATTATCCCGAACAAAACACAGTCGCCATTGTCGCCTTCTGTTTATCAGTGCGACGTTACAACAGTGGGTTCCACCAACCATGACCGCTCATCTATTCGTTTTCACATTTAACACAATTAAAGGACACAATTTAAAATGAAAACAGAAATATAATATAATTATAATAAATAATAATAGTAAAAGATAGAAGTAACAAACAAATTCTACTTACGTATCATCCAACTGAGTAATTTGGGAGTGGGCGACTGAAAGTTAGCAATTTTTATTTAATATTTATTTCAAATAGGTTTCAAATAATTTCGAAAAGGTTCATTTGTAAACGTACAACGAAAGCTCCAATCTAAGAAACGAACAAAGAAATATGGAATATGAATACGTAGCGTCCACCTTATTCAAAACACCTCAGAAATGATGATCGGGATGCGAACGATTTTCAGAGCGAGCTACTAAAGTTGACGCCCCAAATACTCATATTTTCAAAAAATTCACAATGACCTTTTTTGAAGATTATTGTATGATTGTATTGATTATTGTACTGTATTTAATGAACACATTTCATTAAAAAAACAATGGTGCTACAGAATGGTACAGACTTTCTCTTATTAGTTTTCTATTTTCTTTGGTCTCTGCCAGCTATTCAGACTTGCCACAAACTCTGAACAGTTCCTATCTGACGACGCCCAAATTACTTTTTTTAAACGTTCATTTCTTCATTTTTAGATTTCTTAATAGTATAACGGAAATATTATTTTAAGAGTATTAAAGGACATTAAGACCTCGTCCCAAATGGACTTTTTTTATAGCAGCTGTTTTTAAAAAAGCGTTACTTTAAACTCGAAATTTGAAGCTTATTTGCACAGAAAATTATTGAGTTTTCGAAAAATTTCATTGGAAGTTATTTTAAGCACCTTAACTCACAAAGATAATAGCGTTTAGAAATTGCTGAAAATGTGCCTATTAACGGTGTCAGCGATCTTTCAAAACAATTACTTTTGTATGGTTTTTGAAGAAAAACAATACCCCAAAATGAAATGTACGTCATATTGAACGGTGCAATTAGCACTGTCCTTTGAAAAGTTCGAAGAAAAAATGTGGAGAATTTATGAGAAAATGACGTTTAAGCGTTTCTGAAAATGTGCAATTTTGAGATAGTTTTCACAGAAAATGTTTGTTTTCGAGAAACTTTATATGCCTTTATTTAAAGCATATGTACTTATAAATATAATAATGTGAACAAATCGCTGCTAATGTAAATATTAACGACGTGAGAGACAAGTCGATTTTACTTAACCAATGAGAGTTCAAGGAAAGTGGAGTAGAATAATTGGGCGTGAAAACTTTGGACTATGTTGCCAGTAATTGGAAAGTACAGCCAACATGGACGTCCTAGAATGTAGAGAATTCACGAACCAGGGAAGTGACGAAGATAAAATAATGACAAATAATTGTGGGAAGATCACGTTTTTGTAGTTTTAAAAGATTTAAATTAATATAATAAGGATAGATGTCCATGTGTGCACGAGGAAATCAAAAGTGTGTGTGTGTGTGTGTGTGTTGTAAATAATGACACGAATGAAGCTAATAAAAGAAGCTAATTAAAACGTTTTGTTTGTTTTAATGGTGGATATATTAATTTCTTACTGCAAATTAATTTCTTACTTACTATACTGATATATTCAAGTAAATAACTAACGTAAATAATATTTACTTATATTTCGTCGCCGCAATTCCGTACGGATGGTTCTGTCGGCCCATAAATAAATTTCTCACCGCAGAAATACCTTGAAGAACTGATAGAATATTGTTGAAATAAATATCTACTAGCGTACCCGTGCGAGATCTCTCACAAGTTAAACACCACCGTTTCCCTATTCATTTGTGTATCCTATCCATTAAGAAGGATAGTCGTTAGTGAAACGAGTTTATTTGTTTAAAAATGTATAAATATAACTTCTAATGTACCTAGTGAATATCAAGTAAAAATAACAAAGCAATTGATGTTGAAAGCAAATTTTCAATTAAGGTTTATTCAGTATTATAGAGAGATGTTCTTGGAACAATTTATACTTCTTTAAAAATAACATTTGAAATAATTATTCAATCTTCCTTGAGAGTTAGCTTTTCGCTTTCTTTGATAATCATAACAATATTATAAAAAGTTTTTGCACTTGAGAAAGCAAAGTAAAATGCGAAAATACCGGATCGGGCAGTTACAAGCCTACTCTTTGCAATATTATTTAATTTTCCATGATTTGTTTAGAGGAACAGAAGGGGGTTTGGAGAGTTAGGGTGCCAGCTTCTTGGGATGCGAAAATTGAAAAATTATCTGTGTACTAAAAAGTATTGGATTATTTGGATTAAGATTTGTCCTTGTGTTGTCCCATAGCAGAAGTTTTACTCTGCTACTTCCGCGTACCCGTGCGAGAACTCTCGCATGTCTAACCCCACACTCATCCCTACCCTCCTTTTCCATTCTAAGACGGAAATTTGTTAACGAAACGTGTTTATTTGTTTAAATTGTGTAAAGGTAACTTGCGATGTACTAAAACAATATCAAATAAAAAAACAATGCAATTATTGTTTTTAAAAAAATTCAATAATGATTTATTTAGTATTATGGTGAGTTTTCTTGGAACAATTCACAACACTTCCTTGAAGACAACATTTGAACTAATTATTCAATATTCTTTTACAGCTACCTTTTAGCTTTTCGTGATAAGTCACAAAAAATATTAGCTTTTTACTTTTGAGACAGCTACGTGTCTGAATTCGCTGTCATGAAAATTTCATTGAATCACTGCTGATAACGAAAATATTGATGCAGATAAAACACAAACTGTCTTCACTGCATACCCTTCACTGTATACCCATATCCCGCCACAAATACGTACACAGCCCTTGTAGACCACGGCGAAACGTTAATAGAATGGTTTCACTACACGCAGAAGAAACATCTTCATAGGTATCAAGAAACTATAATAGTACATCTAGTTGTTGCTGGAGAGCAAATCTTGACTTAATTATTATACAAATAAACCTCGTCAGACTGCTCATATCACGGTGTATACAGAAAGCGTAAATATAAGATTGAGGAATCTAAACCTTCTAAGCGTGTCGTCTTAAAGATGACAACAAGGGCTGAAATATACTGGTGGTTTTGATAATATCGTAGCGCCAAACCGAAAATGTAATTGAACGTCCAATAATGTCTCATCTTGTAGATGATGGTGTAAAAAACGTTTCTTTTCAGACGCTTGTGTTTCAGTACTATGCCATTCCCAACATATTACCCCAAATTTATTCTAAACAAAACAAGTTTATTCTAAATAAAACAAGTTTATTCTACACTAATATAGTTTATTCTAAACAAAATTAGTTGATTATTTTTACCACAAGGCATAATATATGATTACCTAGTTCATTTTGTCTGTACGTTTTGTAGAGGAATGATACACGTTTTTTACAGATTTATTAAATTTAGTTATTTCATTATAGTGAAAACATGTAATTTTAATTTACAAATTTTCTTTTGGATCCTTAAAAACACTCTCGTATATCACTTCATCTTCAATTCGTGAATACAAATTGCTATATATCTACTACGGTACTAAAATCCAGCTCTGCTACGTGCTGTTTTTGGAGGTGTGATTTGGCAAACCTGTCAAATACAGCACGGGTGCCGAAGTGGAAATTTCTTTCGGTGGCCAACTGCGTGTAAAATTCGTATTTTTCAATTAGGGGGTCTGCTCCCCACAAAGAGATAGCTCGCGGAAGAGGAAGCACGGGGGAGGTGTTCCTTTCGGCAAGGCGAAACAATAGGCAGTACAAAGCCCTACAAAGAGCTCGAGAATAGGAGGGCAGCGTGTGATATACGCCAGTGCATGCAGCTACGACCAAACGCAACCATTGTAGTGTAAAGCGTGGAATATATTGCCACGAATGTGAAACTGCTATAGGAAGATAGCCGCAGGCTAGCTCAATTGGTAACAATTATAATATTTTTATGCGCGGAATGTGGTTCCCAAAAAAGTTAAAGTTGCAGAGACCGCTCATCCCGCCGGCATACGGCCACCGCCCTTGCTGTGCGGGCGCGGACAAGTCAGCTCCCACAGGGGGCGGCCGTCCCCGTCCCTCTTGCATCAGGCGTTCGCCTCAGCTGGAAGGGGGCGGACGCCCACAACCACATTTCGACCATTTGCCTCGCGGTGCGAATGTGGGAGTGAGCAGGGGGAGGGCGAGGGTAGGTCAAGGGTCAGGAGTGGTGTCAAATGGGTACTTGGGCTGGGAGCGGCGGCTCGGGTGGACGAGCGACGAGGCAGGCTCGCGGGCCAAGAGATGACGATCGTGATGGCGAGAGCCCTCATAGAAATTTACTTGTCAAAGAGCGGTCTCTCTGACAATACAAGTTCACTGAATACAGTGGGGTCTAGTAAAGTAATATTGACCGTATAAGAAATTATGTTGCTCAATAAACGAACTCTCACAAAAAGGTATTAAATTTTATTAATTACACGTCCCTCGAGTTTCTTACCTCTTGGGTAAGCACGACCTCATCTTTTCGCTGTCGGTCACTGGGCTAAAAGCTAAGGTAAGATCATGCTGGATCTTGGAAATCAGAAAAAGAGAACTGTGTCAACATATCAAGCAGTGCTTTTTGTTTTCTTAGCAAGTTCTGTATTTACTTATTTATCAACACGCTGCTAATAGTATTCCTGATAAAACTCCACTATCAACTGTCTGTCACCGGGAGGTCCTGGAGTTGGAGTTTCGGCGGTGGCACTAGGCGGAGAGCTAGAGCAATCAGCCGCCGCCGTCTGGAGGAGAATTCTCGCGGCCGGCTCCTCTGATTCGTATTTTTCCGTAGTTTATTTGATCACCACCACGCAAATGCCTGAGCAGTACTCAAACAATAGCTTTTTATTTACACACACTTACGGTTACATGAACTATGCCATCACACATGCTGGGAGACCAGCCGGGAACTTAGAACTTGTCCAATACCATCTATACAACAGGCTTTGGTTGCTGGAGGCCACCTTTGTTTGTGACGTTACGCTTAGAAAGCTGAGATTCCTTCATCATATATTTATTATTTCTCTTTACACTGTGGTTTATGCCGATCGACGAGGTTTATTGCGTAATCTTTAATTCAAGATTCGTATTAACAGTTGCTTCATACGATTGTTGTCACGTAGTACGATTGTTCTTACATTCTCGCATACATACTTATATGCGGAGTAATATATGTAGTTTAGAGAAAGTTATGAAATGCTGCGGCAAAAAACGGTGATTTTCCGGCAAAAAAACTCATTTTGCGAGTCCATGTTACATAAAAAGTGGATAAATCCTTTAATATGTAGTAAATTATTCCCTCTAACACGGTCATATTTCACGTATAGCGAGCCCTCAATAACGAAAAAGAGGTTTTTTTTTCGAAACGTCTGTCTGCCTGTTTGTTCGTCTGTCCGTCTGTGAATACCACTAGCGCCTAAACCATACGTAGGATTTTTTTTCAAAATGGATATTCCCGAGTCGAACTGGCTCGACTATAAGAGCTGCGATTTTGAAAAACATTCTTTAAAATGTGGAGATGGGTGATGGCAGATGCAGAATTTGATGCAACCATTCGCCTTGTTCCTCACTCATATTGCCAAGACTTTCTGTAAAGGCTCCAGCCGGATAAGGGGGTTTCCGGTTTCAGTTTGCAATTCAACATGTTTGGATGTAAAAAAATTATTTTCAAGTATGAGGCTAAAATAGCCATATGGTAAGTACTTACAGAGAAAAAACGTTTTTTCGTGTTTAAATTAAGAAAATAATCAGTTTATGGCATTAATTTTTTTATTTGCTTCTGATATGAACTTTATTGTAACACTTGTTTAAACTAGTGGTGCTACCAAAGCACATACTTTCTCGGACTGTTTCTAAATGGTCCTAAATGCTACACTACATAAACCAGTTGCACCGTTGCAACATTCATGGGGTGGCCAGACGTTGACAAAGTGACATTAGCTCTGTTTCTGAGCAGGTATGGGACATTGGTAAACAAGACCCTTCTAGATTCATTACATTTCTTATTATATCCATTTGGCTCATTGGGTTTAAGTGAAGATTCTCAGGTAGCATATCACACTTAACCTACGGATTATTTCCTGCCACCCATTTTTGCGACCCACAGTGACCTCAGAACATCGCCCCGCAGGGCCCAGCAAGGGGTTCTTCCGATCATCAGTCGACATTACTAAACCCTACAGGATTTTCACTGACTGCTGAAGGCAGCCTTTTTCGCTGGCTAATGCAAGGTGTAGACCTCCACTCTAATCAGTGGCCTGGTGTGCCAACCCAATTTCTATCCTGTTCCCCCCATGGACCGATAATAGCAAGTCCATGACCCTTCCCTCTCCACTTACTTCCCACTATCCTCTGGAATAATTCTTCGTCTGATTACTATCTTCAACCTAGGGGATGCCCTACCCTAGCAAGGGATGCCCTACCAATTGATAGGCTACCACTGACATAGCCCTCAGGCTCATGAGGTACTCAAGCTTAACCACCACTATAAGGTCGTCTACTCCCAGGTGGAGTTGTTGTTGTTGTTGTTATTATGTATTATTACTAGTAGCCTGCAGCAGAAAACGACCGCCGAACAAAACCACACATAATTGTTTTCCAGAAAGTAGCCCTCACAGTGCTTAAATACAAGAAATAAAATTCTCGCTTATAACTTTACAATAAATTAAATATTTTAACAAAAATTGTTTTCACAAATACCGCAATAACATAGTACAGTATATATTTTATACATAATATCGGTACATACCTAGAATATCAAAATTTAAGCATCCTGTAATGGTTGCGACACGTCGAGTGCAAACAATTAATAGCAAGCAATATTTTCGTTTGAGACTTGCTGCCGCATGAAGTCAGTTGTGTAGTAGGGGAAGGGCGGGGGATATCGGACAGCGGGTGGTATCGGACAAAAGTAGTTTAGGGAACTGGGCACTGGTGGTAGCGCGTGCCACACTGTCAGTGTGCTCCTGGACACAAATTAGTTTTGCATACTCCGTATGAGATGAGTACATCAATCAGTTTGGTTATTGCGACACGCATTACTTTTTCATGTGCTGACCAGTGTACGAAGGTAACTTTGGAGCTTTGAAACTTTTCTTACGATAAGTTTAAATACATTCTACTGTGATTAGTATGTTTACTTAGATGTATTTGTTACGTTACAGCAGTACGAGTTTGTTTGTACACTTTATATCTGTGTTGTATTCTTCTGAAAGATGAGGGTGGTTCGGGTGTTATCGGACAAAGTACAATCGGATGGTACCGGACAGTTACTTCTTCGCCTTCTCTTCACTTTTCCGTTTTTCTAATGTGTAGATTGTTAGGAGGTAATATTCGAATACTAATGTGGATTTTGTCCGTGATTCAGGGAAACTATAAGTAAAATTCGCGGGAAATGGAAATAAATATTAGGAAGATAGCCATTATGAAAGTCACTACAAAAGAAAAACTATCATTTTTTAAAATGATAGTTGTGAAGTTATAAATTGAACAAAATAGTTGAGTTTTCGTTTTTTAATTCGAGAAATGTTCTTTTCCCATGTCATCAAATACTCCTTTTTTCTTTGTACGTATTAGGCAATGAAATATTTGTCTCACTAGTGAGCGTATCTTTGATGAATTGCTGTAAAAAACTCCATTAAAATTATTTTATCATTATTTACTTAGTTGTCCGATACCACCCTCCACTTTTCAGACATATAAATTGTCAACGATTTTTACTACCCCGAAATAATCATATTATTATACTTTCAAACTAAACGGCTTTGATAGAGTGTGTGAGTAAGAGATTAAAGTTTCATATTCTGTATATTATGAAAAATTTTAACTAACCTTAATTAAGAAATCATGTTTAAAGCTAAGGTGGCCGATACCACCCGACCTTCCCCTAAACAGTGACGCAAGTGTATTTAGGCGGCATATACGGTATGACGACAGGCAGAATAACATAACACAGAATATAGTATTTGCAATATTCAATCAAAATCGAAACTCTTGTTTTGGATTTTTCCCGATTTTCCAGTTATCTAACGAAACCATAGACACCTCTCAGATGGGCGGAGGATGTGTTGTTGCCTTTAAATGTTTGCGAAGAATGAAAATTAGTAAAATATATTATTATTTTTGTTATTATTGTTGGTTTTATTACTATCGTATCACCACCACCACCACCATCATCATCATCATCGCGCTCTCTCGGGTTCTCTAGTAAATTAACACTTCGAAAATGCAGTGCATGATTTTTGTGATTAGGATTTTCTATGAAAAGATGCTAACATGTTCATTTATGAATGTGGTAGAAATCAGGAAGTTTACTGACGGGAACAGCGTGAAACAAATTATTTAATGTTTACTGCCTGATTTATGAGTCTGAAGAGTATTTCTTTACAATTAGCCTTTGAAACCAGTCTTGCAGTTGCCGGTGCCGCAGTTATTATATTTCGGGGAAGGGCTGCGTGTGCGGGCGAGCGAGGGGCGTGGAAGGGGCGTGGAAGGGACGGGGAAGGGGTGTGGAAGGGGCGAGCGAGGGGCGGGGAAGGGGCGAACGAGGGGCGGGGAAGGGGCGAGCGAGGGGCAGGGAAGGGGCGGGGATTGGCGAGCAAGGGGCGGGGAAGGGGCGAGCGAGGGGCGGGGAAGGAGCGGGGAAGGGGCGGGGCGTGGGCGGGCGGCAGGTGGCGGTTTCCGCGCCGCCGACAAATCGGGGCGCGCTCCAGCGGCCGGCGCTGCAATTAGGTTTAAAGCCGAGCGCACCACCGCTCGCTCCGTTTCGCTGCTCCCCGTCCGCCCTTCCCCAAGCCGCCTCGCCACGCCGATCCCCCTCGACCGGTCTCGCCCCGCTCTAGCTCTGCTAGCGGCTTAGTTTACATCAGAGACAGCATTGCCGATGGGTATGCAGCTACTCTGACTAAGCCTTGTGTCCCTACGGTGGTGAATTTTCCAAACAAGCTGCATGGCTACGTATAATTCAGCCACTGTCTGAAAGAGAATTCTAGTGGTTGGCTGCTCTGATCGATAGTTTTCTGTGATTTCTCCGAACAATACTAGGAGATTGCCGAAGCAGTGCCGTAACAAACATAACCGACCGCGCGCGATCTTTCCGTTTTCTTCCTTGTCCTGTACTCTTTCATGGACTACCCTGCCACGCATGTGGGGAGACCAGTCGGGAGCCCGCAAGGTGATGTGTAGGTCGGCGCCGGATCTCTGCGTCTAGCGGAGAGGCTCGTCACTAGCCTAGGTAAAAATCACTTACCACACCAACGGTACTAATGATCATAACAGTTGAAGTGCTCGGAAACACCAATCACTCAATCAATCCACCACCCTTCCCCATCTCCCTCCTTCCTGCCTACCTCAAATGTTTCTTCCCTACTTCACCTCCCCATGCTCATTTTCCCCATCGCTTCCCGCCCCTTTCTTTCCAGCAAGTTTCCTATTCATCACTTCTAGCCTGTTTCAGTCTATTCCGTTCCTTCCTCGGCTCGTCGTTTTCCACACCAGGCCGGCTCGTGCGGCTTCGCAAATTACCTTCTTCTCTCCGTCTTGCCCTCTCTGCCTCGCGCATGGCGCTCCCTTTGGAAAGCGCTCCTCAGTTGTTTCACATTCGCTCCCGCGAAAACCTCTTTACACCGAGCAATTTGGTTTCCGTATTCGGTCTGTAAGTTTTCTGTATGAAAACTCTTCTGTGTGTGTGTGTGTGTGTGTGTGTGTGTGTGTGTGTGCGCGCGCGCGCGCGCGCGCGTGTGTGTTTTCGTAAATAAAGCTTCTAGTTAGACGACCATACGTCTGGTAGCAGCAAATTATATTAAGTTCGTGTATTTGGCTTCGGGCTAAAATTACTCTTATGGTTAGCGCCGGACTTTATGCGGCATACTTTTGGTAAATTCTCTGACGAGAATTTGACTTTTTCATATCTGTACTGTAGAGAAAATTGTGTAATGTTCTTAAAAATCAATGTCAAGATTTTGACGTGTATACACGTTTTGGATAAGTTTTCTTCTCTCAAAACGTCTTTCAGTCCGACCGACTGTCTGACTATCCATAACTGCACTATCGCTTAAACCTTCTCAGGACTTTCAACAAATTTTAATTTTCCCCATTGATATGTCGTGGTCCTTTGAATTCGAAACGAACATTCTAAATTTGTATATACTTTCCATGAATCATGAACGACGTTTCCAAACTTTTCTAAAAAATGGCTTCAAGTATTTTCTTTAAATTATTTGCCCAAATAGTGTAATATTTGGATAACAAATATGGCTCGGTTCAATTTTCTTTCAAAACTCTGGAGTTTCGAAAATAGCAAAAGTTCATGTTTCTCAAATATTTCTTTCGCCTTTAATAAGTTATTTTTGTTAATGTAATCTATATTCCACTATTTTATCTTTAAATAACTTTACAACACTTCAAAATATTTGTAGCTATGGCGTTATTTTGTGTAATACCGTGATTGCTGAATTGCTAGTTGGATAGAACGTGCAATGTAATAATATTTCATAATCGTTACCAGAGACGATATGAGCTTCTGTACGATCAGTATATTGCGAGCTTCTGTACCATCAGTACCATCGGCATATTAGATTGCGAAAAAAATAAATTACAAATTTTTAAAGCAAATGTCGGAAATTGTATTCAGAGGTTTTATTTTCCTTTATCTCCGCTATCCAATTTCATTTCAATTAAATTTTATTAGCAATTTGCTTACAGGATTATCCTATTACAAATTGCTGTGTGTATTCACAGCTCTATCATAATCAATTTCATTACAAATAACGTCTGTTGAACAGGTAGTTACCACAAGATACAATATAAATAACACAACAAATGCAAATAATACAGTGACGTAATACATTAACATAAGATACAAAAGAATTGAACACAAAACATACAAATATATACAGAACACTCTGAACCAAGTGAGACAACCTGTAGAATTTAGCTTGAGCTATTCATTTATTATAAACACCCGTAATTTCAGAATTGATGAAATATCATTACACAGAACTTTAGATCTTTCAAAGTTTAGTTTAATGAGGTAATTTGGAAAGGATAATACATCATTTTGGTATGGTCCTCTAACCCCATAATTTATTGGGCATAGACATAAAATAAGCTTCAGGTTTTGATCAGTATTCATATGACATAGCGAGCAGATTGCATTTGAGTGTATTTTGTGCCATATATTTCTGCTATTGATATTGATTTCTTTGTCACCGAACATCCTGAAATTTGGTATTTCTCTGTTTCTGTAGATTGGAAATCCCTAATTTCTCTATATATTGTACTGTACGATGAATTCATGATTCTACGCATATCGTCCATAAAGATTTGACCTACAATTGTTGTAACAATCGAGGAAATACTATTTCTGAATAGATTGATAGTTATTGCTGTGCAATTAAGTTATGAAGAGTTATGATAGCATTTACTAGAATTTTGATATGCATTTCTGGATTCTATAAATTTGTTGAACATTATACGTAAGTATCAAGACGTTCTTCTCAATAGTCCTAAAAGACGTTTGTAGAAGTTCATTTGTATCTTATCCAGTTGATTAGTGTATCTTAGACAGATACCTGCAGCGTGTAGCACAGACGATGCTACAATGCAATCGAAAAGTTTCCTATCAGTCTATCAGCTATAATTTTTCCTTGATATCGAGATTTTCCAGAACCCAATGCCGTGTTTCCTTTGGTCAGGGCACAGGTAAATAGGTGTACTGTTTGACCATATTTATAATTTCTCCTCTTATTTCACCGGCCTCTTTGACCTCATTCTGCCTGAGTTTTTGGATTTTATTATTTTGTTGGTATTTTTGAGATTCATTTCAAGGGTTTTTTCTGACAATATTTGGATAGCGTATCTATCTTGTGTTGAAGAACGTCATCGATTGCAAGGATCATCAGCAAAAATAATGTCAGCTATGTCAGTGAAACCTTCATCCACGAAGAAACTGGTAATGTATCGAAGGAAAAGAGCAAATAGTGTAGAGCTCAACGAATCAACTTGTAGTACTCCTTGTATAACTATCGCATTGATTGTAGAATGGGTATTGATTCCTTCTTGCATTGATGCTTTTCCACAAAGATTATGATTCCATAAAAAATCTTTATAATATTGCTGCTTACCCCGGATTCTTGTTCCTTCACTTTTAAGCTCTATTCCTATTTTGCCTTGTAACACAAACAAGTTATCTTCACAAGACCTTCCCGGTTGGAAGCCGCAAAATGTTGAAATTTGCACTCCACATTATCAATCTATTCGCAATCAGAGAAGTGAATATTTTAGTTATCGAGTTTGCAAGCCCTTTTCCACGGTAATTGAGTGGGTCTGCTTCGTTTCCCTTCTTGTGGATCAAAATAACTTCCGACTCACACCAGGTTGATGAAACATTTCCAGTCTTGAGAACCATATTAAAGAGCTGCTGCTTCAACCAATTTGGAGGAAGTCCTTTGTAGAAAACATTGGGTATTCCGTCGGGTCCTGATGCTTTATTGTTCTTCAGTTTTCGAATGTTTATCGTGTTTATCAAAAATGGAGAATCAAAATAAACCCGTTAAAATGTCAAGCAAAATCTTCACGTTACGCCGCCCCAAAAATCCTGCTGAATTAAAGCTTCACAATACATATATTCCGTGGACCTCCTCACCGATAAAATATTTAGGAGTGTTGCTTGACAAAAGATTAACTTGGAAACCCCACATAAATGCAATAGCCAACAAAGCATCTGCAAAAATATCAAAACTCTTCCCTCTAATCAATGCACGTTCTTCATTGAAAGTCGAATGCCGATTGCTATTTAAATCCATAATTCTACCAACTATGACTTATGCTTGTCCAGTTTGGGGATGTGCTGCGACTAGCAATCTCCAAAAATGATCATCCATTCAAAATATACTTCTAAGAAGAACTTTAAATGCCCCCTGGTTCATTCCTAACACCCAGATTCACAGAGAATTAAAAGTGCCTTCATTAAGCGACCACATAACACAAATAGCCCAAAATTTTTACCAAAACCGTCACACTTTCCCATGCTCCTTAATCTTCAGCCTAGGTCGCATTGCTGCATCCCCACGTATTAAATCCAGGTATCCCAAAGACCGATTCAAACCACCGTAATCCTCCATTACTGTCAATTGATCAAACTGAAACAATCTTCAACCTAGCTTCATTTAATTTAGCACTATGATTACATTCTTCCGAGTTATATTAACCACTGCTTATGGATGGCCATTTCCAAAAAGTCAATAACTATGTACTGCATAATTTAACCTCCTGGAAAGACAAGTATGTCGAACGAGAAGAAATTAATTTTAAAAAAAATTTTAAAAAATAAAAATGTTTATCATTAATTCTTCTCGAGCAATATTTTTATCTAGAATAGGATGTCTAAATTCTATATAGTTCGTTGTACTGGTTACTCGATTTGGGTAGATACATTCATGGAAACCTTCAATTACTTTTTTTTTTGGATTGTACGAACTATACTTTTTCTCTTCTTATCTGACGGACAGTTTTCCAAAAGACGGACAGTTTTCCAATTTAATATAATAAAAATCGATAGAATCAAAGCTAATCAACACACTAATAATACACAAAAATAAAATTTCATTCTGCAGGTCTTTACTATTCAAACTGCATCGGTGCAAACGAGATTGAATGATTAGTGATTCCGGGCTCGTTAACACATTGTCCGTAACCGCAATGCATTTTCATCGCGACAGGTGACGGTGATATTTCTTCGCTGGCTGATCAGATTCGGCGTCCACATAAGTAAGCTTGTCGACCATTAATAAAACGTATCCAATTTTTATTAATGACAATCCTTTTTTGTTATATTTATATGCAGAACACAAGGCACAACGTTTCGTAACTTGTTTTAGTTACATCATCAGGCGGCTACTTAATAAAGGGAACAAGTTACGAAACGTTGTGCCTTGTGTTCTGTATTTAAATATAACAATAAAGGATTGTCATTAATAAAAATTGGATATATTTTATTATTGAGAAACATACACTGACAATCAAGAACAATTTTCAATTGGCATACAAACTTTACTAGGCTTGTAGACATTTTCCTCAACCAGATATCTCCCACAAGCCTGCCACCACCTCAGCCACGACAAGCCCCCGACTGGTCTTCCGACAAGTGTGATAGTGTAGTGCCTGTGAGTGTGTGTGGAAGACATGGATGAGGATAGTATAGGGAAGAGGAAGGAAAGATCACGCGCGGTCCGTGACCTGTTTGTTAGGGTGCTGCTCAGGCATTCCCCTGATGTTGACAGGAGACTCCACGGATAACTTCCGATCAGAGTATCCGTCCGCTAGAACTCTCTTCCAACCAGCGGCTGAATTCAACATAGCTGTCTAGCTTTTGTCGAAATCCTGCCACCCCGTCGGGCCTCTAACCCACGACCTCCCGTCAGAGGCATTGCAGGGTCGTAAATTGATGCCCTAAGCCACCTTTGCCGGTTGGTGGAAGGTATGTTGGGGAATTGTAAAGTATTGAAAACAAACATCTTAATTTCAATTTTTGTGAACTACTTAGAAAACTCTTGAGAAATTATACTGTCTTCCTTTCTCCAGCCTCCTGTCCTCCTGAATCACCTATCGTGTCGGCAGGTTGGAAATATTCAGAAGGAACTATTTATCAGGGAGAAGGTAGAGGAAGCTACAGAGAGTAAATATAAACGTTAGAAGTTAGTGAATTGAATTACAGGCAAGCCAAACATTGACACGAAATATAATGTTGTTGAGAGGAAATAAAGAAGATGTGCAGTTATGAACCCACCTGCTACTCAACAACTTACGTGATCCTTGGTGTTTGTTCATTCCTATCCCAAAGCTGTAAATCATTCTATACCAGAACGCATTATGAAGTGTATTGTTATTCTTACAGTTATTGTTACAGTGCCCGATGTAAATTATGTAGAACGTGTTACGAGCGGGATATAAAAAGTTTATAAGCTGTTAGTGGTGGATTTATGGTAATGCATCGCAACTTGTACTCTAGTGTATGTTGTAAAGGAGCATTTTATAACCTGGAAGAAAATGGATTCCGGAAAAAAGGGAAAGCCCTTGTGTTTTTATACAGGAGTTTACTCAATAGTAAGTAATAATATTATGATACAGAAGTTATTTTATCAAATGGCAAGAATAATTGGTTTAAAACAGAACACGTATTACTATTAAATAACGTAATTTGAGACTTCTTAAAAAGTGTTTTGAAGGTGAATAATTTTGCTTTCGTAGCTACTACATTGAAACTAATATAAATGATATAATCAACCAAGAATAATGTAATCTATTATCGCCATACATTTATTGCTTTTTCGCATACTACATACGTACTATGAAGTATGGAGAGAGTTTTAAAACGTTGCAAGATAAAACGCCCATTTTTTGCATAAAAATTCGTATTTTAGACCCATGCTTCCGAAAAAGAAGATAATTTCTGTTTCCATTCGTAATATACTACATCCTAAAACACATTGGTTGGTCAGAATCTCCGTTTTGTGGGTCTTTCATACCGAAAAAATTGGATTACGACTAAATGTCTTTCCGTCTGTGTCTGCCTGTCCGTGAACAACTCTAGCGGCTAAACCTTAAGTAAGATTTTCACCAAAAATTATAGTGCGTAATTGATCTGACTGATGTCGCGTCCCTTAAATTTGAAACTGATGGTTTTCGGGTACCTTAGGTGACCTCTCATCAAAATTTTTAAATTTTCTGAAAAATGGTTAGGCATTTTTTATTAAATTTTGTTCTCGGATGTCGTAAAGAATGCTTAAAACACGACGTAGGTCATAGTTGCGTTGAAATATCTGGAGTTTCGAAAATTGCAAAATTAATTTTTTTCGTTTTCCTACAACTGTAGCATTAAATTTTTCCTCTGAATAAAATTTTTTTCTGTTTTAAAAATTCAACAAATATTAGGGTAGGGATGACAGAATTATGAAATGGTGCACAGAATTAACTTCTCCCTCTAGAACGACAATCATGCTTTTTAACAGTTTTTGACGTAAAATAAATAAATAAAAAATCTTCCCCCGAGTATTGAAAGAATCTATTTTCAGAATATAAAACCAGAAATTCTAACTAAAACTCAGTAGCAAATATTTTGACATTTATGGGCCCTCAATATTACTTCCTTTTCAACAAGCTGTATCCAATACCGTGATCAAAATCGGCGAGAGGAGGGCAAACATACTACTGGAATCATTTTCTGGGAACGACTTGACAAACACGCCGCTTTCAAAGCAAACGTGTTCTAGAAAGTGGATGGTTTCCATCAGACAAAAAGAGAAGGCAGATGGACCAATGCTTTCTCGTGATACTTTTGAGAAGCTGGATGGTATGAAAGGAATGGAAGTTGTCGAAATGAAAAAGATATAAGTACTATCTCACACCACCGTCTTCTTCCCAATTAGACGAACAAATCTATCATTTTGCCAAAAAGAGCTTCTTTACTGCAATGCGTCGAGAGAGGTGGCAACAATGTCATTGCAGTGCCTCTCACCGGGAGATCCTAGGTTCCAATCCCGACGGTGGTAAGATTTTTGACACTATCTTGTCAACCAGGTCGATTTCAGTCGTCTGGTTAGTAGTTTTCCGTGGTTTCTCCGATCAACACCAGGCTAACGTCGGTGCGGTACCCTAAAAAACGGAGAACGGACCGCGCACGATCTTTCCTTCCTCTTCCATGTCCTATCTTCACCCCTTACACACATACACACACACACACACACTAATATGCACTACACTACCACACATGCCGGGAGATCGGTCGGGGGCTTCGAGCTTGCTCCGGTCGGGGGCGCTGCCATGTCGGTGGGAGATAACTGGTTGGAGAAAACTAGCCGATAGTAAGCCAGCACCGGATCTCGCCATTCAGCAGAGGAAGACCACCGCTACATTCCGAGGAAAAACATACAGAACACGCGACTACTGATCTTAGCAGTTGACGCGCTCGGAATCACTAACAATTATTCATGTTACTGCAATTCAACTTTTTGGCCGCACACACACCTTTCTTCTATAACATCCACAATGATGTGCTTAATGTGATAGGAACGGCTAAGGATATTTCAAAGAATTCAAACTCAAAATAAGCCATTACCGCCCAAGCGTTTGTCGCGGAGGGCTAACGGAGGGCGTAATGCTTGGGGAATGTGGGTAGGGGTGCCATTTCTCTCATGTCTTATTGGATGTTTTAATGGAAATATTGCATTGTCATACAAATCTGTAATTTTTGAATTGTCTATCATATGGGTTTGAAAGTCGAGGAAGGCGCTTTGTGTGCAGAGATTTGACCACGAGCCCTCAGAAGTCGTAGTTAGAGACAAGAATGGCAGATAAATTTTTCATAAAAATTGACCAAGATCCATACCAGACTTAAAAATATGAATATATATATATATATATATATATATATATATATATATATATATCAATGACAATATGGTGAGTTTCCACCTGCTTATATATAAGCACAGCTTGAAAATGTATGTTAATTTTAAAATTCATTGGTTCTTATTTTAAAAAATGTTTAAAGAGCAATTTTTAACGAAATTTCATTATTATATTAAAGTTGAAATTGATTTAAAAAAATTTCCAGATGTCTGAAGTTAGTTTGAAATCCTTAATCCAAAATGTAATATATATATATATATATATATATATATATATATATATGTATATATTATATATATATACATATTACGTACACACTACATACATATTACATATATATATATACATACATATTACATACTAAGTACATTATATAAGAGCTTTTGGTTAGTAAAAAAAATGTTTAATATTATCCAGGAAGAGATCCATAAAATGTAAACAATGTACTTAGTTTATAATCTTCTGTGTATAAAATTATAATAAATAAATAAATAAGTGTGTTTATTTGTGGCGAGGCTCAGGCCATTTAGCCTGCTCTTCCGCCTAACCACTTACAAAATTTTATTACATTAGTGCATACTAGAAGGAGATCATTCAATGAAAAATACGTACGCAATTTGGGTGAAAGTTTTCTCACATGGAAGACAAGAATTAAAGCGAGGGAGGAAAGAGTTGGTGGAGGAGGAATGCTGTCACAGCATTTGGATGTTTAAATTTATCCATTTCAAGTTAGGGATGTAATTTAAAAATTGGTCCCAAATATATAAAGTTAAACACTACGAGATTTTACTCAAAATTTAGAGAAATTATCTTTCTGTGACTAGGCAAGTTACATATTGAAGAGGATTTGATAGAGATTGTTTAAATCGGTGAAGTATTAATATGTACTTCTAATTGTTTCAAAGAGGTTTTAGTAGATGCTATGATTGCGTACGAATTACTGAAATACTCCTAAATGAAAACTAGAAAGGGAGGGAATCTCGTCAGCATACAAGCGAAAACACATCAAGTGAAAAGTTCAGGTTCTAAGAGAAACGGAGAACATTGAAAGATAATGGTGAAATGATTTAATTTGTATTTCATAATAGTAATAATAAGAAAATTGGCAATAATAAAATAATGTATTATCAATCTATTTAGTAAAAAAATATAATTAAAAAGTGGAAAAGATCAATTCAGTTTTAGGAAAATGTTTACAATATAAAGATATTTCCCAAGCAAGAAAATTGGAAATTTTAATAAAGTAGGAAAACGTCAACCATTTAGAATATTCCCAAGACCTGAAAAACCGACCCGACATATCTCACCCGCAAGCCAACGATTTACGCTACATTTATTCCTGGGACTGCAAACAAAGGGACCATCCCGGCATGCGACTTAACCATTGAGTAAACCCAGGTAAACCTCAATCAGGATGGTGGCTTAAGGCCAAGACACAATACTCTGCTAAGAACACAATACAAGTAAGTAAACAATTTCGATGCACACAAAATACAAAGGAGAAACGGAAATAGTTTGATTTGAATAATATGTCTTAACATATGATGAAGGTTGCAAGAGATGATGAAACTGAAACAGAAAGATTGCAAATTAGTGAAACACATCTGGATAAATTTAAAAGCATACAAATACCTTGAGTACATACACATTGGAGCAATACTCATGCATAATCATGCACTCAATAAACAGGTATGTTCAAGTGTGTACTGAAATAAAAGGATGTATTAAATGTAACAAAGGATAAACGTACACATGTGTGAACTGAACTAAATATAACTAAGGATAAATGTAAAAGGGAAATAAGAAGAACGGTATTTTGTACCACAGAGATTAGTTAACTTTTAAAGTTAAAAAATTAGATAATAGTGATAAATTAGAGGAAAGAGAGAGTAAAGTAATCTAGGTTGAAATTTAAAAGGAAGAAAGAAAGGAAACAAAAACACTTGGATTTTAGTGATCCAAGTGTTTTTAGTTGCTGTTAGAGTTTAGAGTGCTGTTTAAAATCTTGTAGAGGAGGAGAAGGCAGTGAATTAAACGCCTTTTATCAACGGTAAGAATTTGAGCATAGAAAGTTGAAATATGGTCGTATTTTCTAAGATCGAAAATAAAACGAATACATGCATTTTGAGCTACTTGTATCTTACGTTGCTGTTTTAAATTTATGTCGGTTAGCAGGAAATCGTAGTAATCAATGTGAGGCATAAGGAGGGATTGTACAAGAGTCTGGCGAGTTTTTGTAGGTAAAAGAGTGTGCATGCTTTTTAAAACATGCAGGAACGCAAAAACTTTTTGACATATTTTATCAATTTGAAAATTCCAAGTTAGAGAATTATCCATATGCACACCTAAATTTCTCACGTCGTTACAGCACGGTAGAAGACTTCCATTTATGCAAATGTCAGGAAGAGTGGAGATTGATAACTTTTTTAGGGAGTTTCTGGAGCCGATTACAAGACACTGAGATTTATTGGGGTTTAGCTGTAGCCCTATTGATGATGACCAAGCGGAGAGTGACTGCAGGTCTTCGTTGATTTTTTGAGCAAGTTCGAGGACGCAAGAAGAGGGTCCGCTAATATACAATTGGAGGTCATCAGCATACATGTGATGACAGCAATTTTTTATTAATTTGCCTATATCATTATCATAAATTAGGAAAGCTAAGGGTGAAAGCTAAGGACGAGTCTCTAAAACCGAGAATAATTAAACATAAAAACGCAGAAATTTAATCTGCACGACAAACAAGCAAACTTACTTTAATTCCCACTACACACAACATTATTTAAATTAATCTGTACTAAACCCAACATTCTTTAAATTAATCTGGACCAATAGCAACATTTTATATATTGTTTCTTCGATAGAATTGACGATGAGCACTATTTAATAATACCTACAGAAATAATGGCATCTATACTTTCTTCTTCTTCTTCTTCTAAACCTTATTCTAGTTAGCTGAAGTCGGCTTTTCGGATCGCCACTCTCCAGCTGTTTCTATCTTGTGCCATATCCACGATGACACCACCCTGACACATATCTTCCCTAAGGTCTTCTCATAACTTGCCCAAACCACTGAAATTGCCTTTCTTGAATTTTCTCCTCTATCGACCTTACCTTCACGGCTGCTCGCTATTGGCGTTTATTCGTACGCTACGCTAGCACGGTACTGAGGTTAGTAATGTCGGGGGCAATATTACCAGAGCTCGATAGCGCTGCGTCCAGAGCAACTGCAGCGAAGTTTTAAAGGAAGGGGTGTACAAATTGGAAATTCGTCACAAGATGCCTGGATCGAGACCGCCTTTTCGAGAAGTCTTTCGATAGTTATTGCCAAAATAGCAACCGTCATTTTCGAGACCTTTCAAACAGAACAATTGGAGCTACAGAATGTCACAGACTTTCTCGTATTCGTTTTCTCTTTTCTTTGTCAGGGTTAGCTATTCGAACATGCCACACATTTTGGACAACTGCCATCTATCGCCGTCCAAAGTATATTGTTTTAAAATTTTCTTAATTTTGCAATTTTCAATTTCTTAATTACAGAACTGAAACATTACTTAAACATTAAATAAGAGTAAAATTTCATCTGAAGTGGCAGTTCTAGTTGAAAAATTTGGAGATTTTTTAAGAAAATGGTGTTTAAACAAAACGGGAATACGTAAAAGGGAATTTTGAAACGCTTTTTCACAGAACATTTGACAGAACTTACGGAAAACGTCGTTAGACGTCATTTGAAGCACTTTAACTCACAAATATAATAGTGTATAAAACTATCTATTATTTTTGAAAAAACAAAAGACTACCCCAAAACGAATATTGTCATATTAAACAGCGCAATGAGCACTATCCGTTGAAAAATGTTAAAGAATAAATTTGGAGAAAATGGCAATAGATTTTGATAATATTGCCCAAGTATTGCGTTACAAATTTGACGTTAATATTCAGAATAATTTTTCAGCAAATTCTTCATGTTTGTTAAGTCAAAGTGCAAGTCGTCCCGTCTCCGTGAAGTTCTGTTTCTTTGGACCTGAATAAAACATGAGATGAAGTAGCAGCATCCGGACTATCATATGCTGCACCAAATATATTTCCACCTATTTTCAGTGATTAATAAATTGATCTGCTTAATAATAAATTTAACTTGCTTGCCTGTAACATCTAGATTTTTATTAACTTCCTCAGAAGAGCATTTACAGTGATAAATGTACTACGAGAAGAGTCCTAGTTTTCTTGGAAATGCTTCAACTTGTCCAAGATATAAATTAACTTATTGAAATTACTAATCACTTTAGGGGAAGTATTATTTCCCAGCTTTTTCAATGCAATATCATGTCATGCTCTGTGAGTTGCACATTTGACCGAATGATTGCTGATAACGAAAATACTAGCACAGTTAAAACACGAACACCTAACAAGACACAGTATTCTCTCTTAACTGTACACAATCATTCATTCTTTTCCAATATTGTTTCTTTCTTCTTTTTGACGTAGAACATTGATGATGATGCAAACAACTCTCATTAGTATGCGCAAAACTCGTTGTACACAAAAAACGTAAACAGTAGATGGAGAGAATCTAAGACTTCTAAGTGTGACGTCACAAATATGGCCGCCAGCATCATGCACTGAAATATTGGTATCAATGGTATGGTGGCATTGGTAGTATCGATACAAAGATATTGGATAGTACTACCTAGATACACATGTAGCGCTAGTGTAGCGTTACAAATTGAAGGCCGCCATATTGTAGGCAACTAGTTCCCTGGCAGGTGTTGGGTTTACGTAGATGAGATTGTGGGTATTTCCCATGTAAATTATTTCTCTGAAGTGCTTTTTCTTGCTATACGAAGACTATTATTTATGCATCAATAAAAATATATAATGAGAGCTTCATGGTTCTATGACCTGAAGGCCAAAATGAAGCAGCATTAGGGGATAACCCTAATCAGAAGCAAACTTTCAAAAATCCAAATGATACAACCGAGACGTTTTGTTTAGTAACAGGAGTATTTTTCATCTAATTGAAACTTATTCTTTCATTTGATCTTAGCATACCTACACACTGCGTATACACACTGCGAAAACTTGGAAGATAGATTTCAAGAGTTTTGGTCATTTCACATCATTATTGAGAATTAATTTATTTGTGTCACAAGCTTTACTTAACTCATTTTCACTTTAAAGAATAATTTGAATCTCTCCTTCAGAAAAAGAAACTGCGGGCAACAAAAGGATGAAAGAATTATAAAAATATTGTTGAAATTTCTTTCGGGATTATGTTTGATTTCTACAATTGGTTTGTTGACTGGAAATAGACCAGGACAGGTGGCTCAGGGCATCAGCTGATGTCATTGCAGTGCCTCTGACCGTGAGATACTAGGTTCGAGGCCCGACCGTGGCAGGATTTTCGATACTAGCTAGCTGAAGTTCTGTCGCTGTCTGGAGGAGAAATATAGCGGCCGGCTACTTTGGTCCGTAGTTTTCTGCGGTATCTCCTATCAACACTAGGCGAATGCAGAAGCAGAACCCTAACAAACGGGCCACCGACCGCGCGCGATCTTTTCTTCCTCTTCCTTGTCCTATCTTCACCCCTAACTCACCCACATACATGCATTACACTACCACACTTGGCGGGAGACCAATCAGAAACTTAGAGATTTTTTCGGTTGGGGTGGTGCCCTGCTGGTAGGAGATACCTGGTTGAGGGAAAGCCGTTAGTCGACAGTAGGTTGGCGCCGGATCTCACCATATAAAGGGAGAAGATCGCCGTCACATCCCGAGTAAAAACTACATTACACACTAACTACATTCACGGAACTGATGACCTTAGCAGTTGATGCGCCCGGAATCACTAATTAATCACTAAAAATTAACTAGAAAATATACTAATTGTTATAAATGTTTAATTACTGGTACGATTGTTATGTGTGTATTTACAGAACTTACAGTAGCTACGTTAAAGCATTTTGTGGTCAGTAGGTGAATGTAACTTAAGTAACACGCACAATTGTAACCAAGAGAATTTTCGTTACTGTTTAAGCCATTTTGTCTGATCCCTTTATCTACAGAAATATTGGGAATTATAATTACACGAACATAAAAATAATAATGTAACATTTATTCGTCATGGGTTGAAAGAGCACTAATTTCAAGCCTACAAATCGAGGTATTTCAATCTACATTTTTCTTAAAATGCGTTTATTTTTCGTAATTTATTAATCAAAGTTGATAGGAACTTTTACAATGTGTTTATAGAAGTTTTGAGTCCGTAATATTGTGTGAAAATAGTGTTAAGATACACAGTATTATAAGATCGCGCCCGCATTTGCCTACAATATGGCGGAGAGCGCAATGTTCAATTTGTTACGGTAGTGCACCCTTCTCACTATACGAGTAGTAGTATCGATAAGCACCAAAGTGGCAAAAATTCAATAGAAAATCCAAAAAATCTTATCCTGTAGATTACGGTGTGAAAAACATTTCTTATAGGTCTTTGGCCTCAAAAGTTTAGTTTTAACTCCAACTCTTCGTTTAGGAGTTACGTAACTAAATATATATTTTGGCAATGCTATCATGCATTGCGGGTTGCATTGATATGGATATTTAGATAGCTTTTTTAACAAATTCTTCACATTTTTAAAGTCAAAATGCAATTCGTCACGTGTCTGTAAAATTCTCTTCTTTTAAAAACTTTATTTATAAAGATTGATTATCTGTGAGAGTCGCAAGAGGTATGTATACTACTGAAATAATATAGTTAAATAAATGTTATTCAATTAACTATGCAGTAAAATATCCCCTATATCTATTGTATTTTAAAAGGTAGGATCTTTTAAAATGGTGGTTACTTTTGAGAAAAAGTAATGAAAACATCAAACACATGGCAATCGAAATAAGTTATCAGCTTTAATCAGATCTGCATGAAACATCACGTACTCCGAAATATTAGTCTCTGATGGCCTGAAGGCTTTTCAATATTCAACCATTTCTGTCTGCGACTATGAATCTCTTTGATCTACTATTTACGTTAAAAATTGATTTTACCTCCAATTTTTAGTTTTTAATCCGAGCTTCAAATTGGTCCCTTAGAGTTGTGGGATGAACTGTTGATCAAAAGATCTTATTAGTTATACAGCTTCTAAAGTCCCTTTGCAATATTGGAATCAATAGTCAATTCACTGCCGACTTTTGAGTAGCAAGGCTGAATAAAACAGTCTATATAAATTTCGTCGAATGAACGGATGATTTTGTTGAATCATTTTTGTAAACGAATGAAACATTTGCATTTACAAGACTGCATACTGCTGTTACAATATTTTTCTCTTTTTTTCAAAACACTGGAGCATTTTATGTTAATTAATTCTCAGGAAAGAATTTGCATTGAAAGTTTTAGTTTCCCAGAAATAAAAATACGTATTTTTTCGTTCTGGTTTTGTATGCTTTCATTTGGAGTTTCAATTGTTAGTACTGAAGTAGTAACATTCTAATAATGCATAGTATTTGCCAGTAATTATACATTTAATCAATAATTCCACATCCTTTTGGAAGTGCAAATTTAGTGTGTAGAATTATTTCAACATTATGTTGTTCCAAATATACAATTGTCCTCTACATCGACCAAAACGAAATTAAGGTTGCAACGTTTTTACAGTCTAGCAGTAAGAGAGCACCGTAGTTCTCAGAAAGTAATTACGTACAACAGGCATGTCAAGGTCACGGGATATTTTTCAAAGAGCTTACGAGAGCTGGCACTGCGTTCAGAGAAATTGGTGCGAGATTTAAAAGTAAGAGTTGTCCAAATTCCTCTGGACTGGCGGTGTGTTACTGGATTCCTGGCCCTTGGTGGGCCTGGCCCTTGGTGGTTTTTGGAAGAAGTTACTTGATAGTTATTGTCAGAAGTTAAGTTATATTAATTCCCATTTTCTCTTTAAGGCAAAGAAATTATCCAATAAAATGAAATAATTCATCAGTCTGATTTCAGATTCTCAATTGACAGTAAAATTAAAAAATTGGAATCAAAATAATATTGGTTTTGTAATCCTGTTTACTTAAAAGCAAAAACTTTCTACGTTCAGGTAGGAAGGTTTAACCGCCAAATATGCTTGTCTCTTGAAAGCGCTGTGCGTCCGTAAGTGAGAATTTAACTTATAATCTTGTTAAATTATTTCACACTAATGCTAAATATAATAAATAACTGAATGACACAACCCAAAACGAAAACCAGGAAAGAAATCACCATTACGAATATATTTCTGTCACTTAGCAAAGAGGAGAAGGAAAATTTGTAATTATTATTACTATAAGGAAGAATTTAGTGAGAAAATAAACATCAAACAGTAACAAGTAGAGAAGAATATCATAATACAATTTTCGGTTATTTGATAAATAAATCTGGCCAACATATTGTCGTACGAAGCCACTATTCACCGCTTCGTGCCGCTTCAGCTTGCGCTTGTACACCCCTTTCTGGATTTTAAGGGGAAATGAGGTCGGAGCCCCGTGCCCGTACGAGCGTCGGGCTTCCCACGCGGGCAAGTAGTTCGCGCGGGCGTGGTTTGATGTGCCTGGCGTACGGTGGCGGTTTACTATATTTTTGTAAACATCCTATAAACGTTGAAAGGCGAAACTACCACTTGAGTTTAAGGAAGATTCAAATATTAAATCTTGAACGATTAAACCGTAACTCCTGGCCTAAACAAACTTGGAGGAAAATAATTACTATAGTGTTCGTTGTTGACCTCCTGCTAGCAATTATTGTAAACCCAACTAGCAGCCCTCCTGTGGCTGGGTCGCGAAGTGACGGGCCACGCGTCGGGTTGGTCCTCGGGGCCGCTTTTTCGGCTGCTCCTCGGCGGCACGGCGCGGCGCGACGGAACGCGAGGCGGGGCGAGGAGAGCCGAGGCGGGGTGAGGCGTGGTCGGCCTTCGCGCCCGATCGGCTGAGAGGAAGGGGCGCGGGTGGGGTGGAGTGGGGCGGGGAGCGATATCGCTTCGGCGCAGGCGAGGTCGGGCGTGTGAGCCAGCGCGGGAGGAAGCGACTACCCACGGCACGACGCGACGCCACGGCAACGACAACCACACGCAAATGGCTGCTGTATTATTAAGAAGCTTCCGCCGGATTCATACCTATTTCGTAGTTTTGTATTGTAACATCAACGTACATAGGTTGATACGTAAAAGGTGAATAAATCATACAAGTTTTCAACTGATAAAAATTGTATAAATAGTATCATATAAACATACAATGATGCCTACCACAGTTGTAGGCGAAACGTCTGGAGTAGTCTCCGTTGGACCACGGCCTGCAAGCCCGGCAACTTCCCACAATGAGTATCATATAAATCATAATTTTTTTTTTCATACTAGCTCGGACGGTTGCGAAACATTGATTATTTCATGTTTCGGGGCGCGTCAACTTCCACAGTCATTGATCCCGCAAGTCCAGTGTATGTGTTTATCACGGGAGAGTATGTGTTCTTCCCACGATGGAAGAATTCAACTCCGCCAAACATGAGGGCTTGCGGGATATCCCTCCTTTAGATATCTCCCCGCAGCGGGGCTAGCTCTACGCTCTCGTCTGATCTCCCGACACGTGTGAGAGGTAGTGCCTTTAAGAGTGTGTAAGGGCTGAGAACAAGAAAAAGGAAGGGAAGAAAGGGCGCTCGGTGGAGTGATTTTTGAGATACTATTGTTCCTGCATTCGTCTGATGTTCCATTCACGTGGTGCGGAGATATCACAGAAAACCACTCATCACAGCAGCCGGTCTCTAGAATTCTCTTCCACACTGAGGCTGAATTTGACCTAGGTACAGCCACACGTCCTGCCACCGTCGGGTCTCGTGACCTAGGACTTCCCATTCAGACGCACTACAGTCACACCACCTGGGCCTTTCAACTCCTATATAACGTGGTGGAGACCATTTCGGTAGCGCCCTCACCTGCAGCACCTTCAGGAACTAAAACAGCAACTACTGCCAACGCTTGAAATGTGCATGCCTGCTGCGTAGGTTCGCGAGACGCAAGAAGTCGCGTAATGTTACAAAAGATATCGTAAATGTTCCCGCTTTCTTCAGCTGTTTCTTATATGTTTATATTATGAATGATAAGAGGATTTAGAAGGCACTTTTCGTATTTTTCACAAATTAGCCAATTTTCTATGTGTGGAATTTGGCGAGCCTAACCTGCAGCTGTACCCGGCAACACCAGCGCCTCCTAGTACCTTTCACCTTTTCCCCAGTTTTGACGCAGAGACGCAAGGCCTTGCACTCCTCTTTATGCCCTGAGCCACCTCAGCCAGTGAACGTTAACGCGGTAGCAATCGTAGGCCGATTGTTGCGGGTTCGAATGCGGTGAATTTTACCTTTCTCTTGCGGACTCTTGCAACTATAGTAAACCACCTATTCACACTTCCCATATATTTTCTGACGTGCCTGGGTGGTGTACGAGCATGATATTTGAGAAGCATTGATATTATTTACTTGTACCGGTCTCCCCGGTGCTAACAACTTGAGGTTCGGATCGCCAGGTATTGCGTGGTACTTGTTTTTTCCAAATTACATAAATGTACTTTTTTTGAAAGATCTCTCACACAGTTAATATGCACATCTCCAGTAATTTGTGAATACTTTTGTACTTGTGAGTTAATTTGCTTCAAATGATTTCTAATGAAGTTTTTCGAAAACTTAACCATTTTCTGTGAAAAACAGCTTAAAATTTTGAATTTACAGTAGCGCATAAACGGCTTTAAATTTTTCAAAGAGAATTGCGGTTAGGAGGTTTTAATATTCTTAAAATAATATTTCCGTTGTACTATTAGGAAACCGAAAAATTAAGACAATGTAAAAAAAGTACTTTTGGGGGCGATAGTATGTGGGCAAGAGTATGTGCAAGTCTGTATAGCTAGCCAAAACAAAAGAAAATAGAAAACTAATAAGCACACGTGTGGGTGTTTATTGGGCAGCGCAAGTTTATCGTTTGGGAACAAAGGGAATTAGTAACTAAAACCAATCTTTTTTTGTAATTTGCAATTTCATTTCAGTTTATTTTTCTTGAATACAGTTTTATTAACATTTGTTTTACATTTATATATCTATTTTCGTATCCAACTTTTTTATTAGAGACAATCAATATTCTTTTACATAAAGACCGGACAACAATTGGATATTATTACAATGTTATGCTATAGATAGTAGATATATTAATGTCGTAAAACATACAACAAATCTGGCATAATCCTGAAATATATAATTTTGTACCGTGTATCTCAAAATGCAAAGAAAATGCAAACTATTTTCGAAATAAGCATTTAAGTACTTCCAACTCTGCCAGGAAAGTAAACTTCGGACTTCTGCGGCTAAGCAGAGTATATGTAAAACAGAATAAAAATCCGAACACTGTTAGCAATCACATTTGTCAACCTCACATTTCCTCTGTCTCCCTCTCATACCCTCCCTTTGAAAAATATGTCAAATATTTAAATTGTCGTACCGAATGTGCATTTCGCCCTTTCTAACTCCAATGATTATCCAAAATGTTTTCTTCCATTTTCCTAATGATCATTGGTTTTCTCTTTTTTTGTTCAATTTTAAACTTCTCTTACCCCTGAATTCAATTACGTTCCACCTGCACTCTCTAATAGTTGCTTCTTTGATTTGATAGTGACATGGTAATTGATTTATTTAGTAATAAAACTGTATCACTTTAAAATCGGCACTCTTGCATGTCAATATATTTCATTATGCAAATAATTTAAAAAGTTGATTAAATCCTTTAAATTTTTCACAAAATTGTATTTTTTCTGTGACAAGCGTACCGTAAATATTCCTTAAAACGAAAAATATAACATGGCCAAAGAGATTTGTGAAACGCCAGCCTCGGGAGAATGGCAAGGGGAGATAAGGCAAAGAGAAAACACTTCATTTGCATGCAGATGACTGCGTAATTTCGGCCATGAGAGGACGGCAACCCACGGTCCTTGTCAGGGAAGCCTTTCATGGCCCCCGCAGCTGCTCGTCCCGCTGTGATGCGCTCGTTCGTTCGCCCCATCGGCGCTAAACGACGAGGCGGGCGCGAGGCAGCACATGCGCCACGAGACAGCTCAGCTTCACGATAAACCTCGCGTGGCGACAGAGCAAATTCATTCTTGCAGAGTACTAATGCAAGGAAATTTGGATTTTCGTGAGCCCATTTTCCTGTTTTTGAATTGGAACTTTTTTCAAGCGTAAACGGCGCCTCGTTTAGTCGTGGCAGCTTAATGAAACAGCTAGTTGTCAGGCTAAATTACGACTCAGAGACTAAAAACATCCCTAAAATTGTGTATATGTCTACATGTGACCTACACAGAGCATTCCTTTTAGTTTAATTCTTGCCTCTCTATGTTGTAAGAAACTCTGTGATGAATTTGTCATGAACCTCTTCCAATATCATCTACCAAGTTTAAGGATCTTAAAGAACTTCTACCATTCATACATCCAACAGAATATACTATGAAACATTTCTAAACATCAATGAAGGGACAATGAAACTGCTTTTATCATCGAACATTCATAATTTTTGTTATTATTTTCTTTGCTATTTTTATTGTTCTGCTCCTACGTGTCATTTATGTTGTCTTTATTATTAAGAAATAATTTACTCTGAATTCATGTTTTGTTTGATATTGCGCAAACATATTTGACAAGTGTTCAAATGACTGTATCACAGAACCCAACAGTAATTGGCTCTTGTTCCTGCACAAAAATTGCTATTCTTAATTTTCAAAAACATTGTCACTGTTTGTGGCTATGTGAAGGGGTAGACTAGAGTATTATAATATTTTTCATCTTAATGCATATTTTGATTTTTAATCATTATACATTAAGATAAAACAGATTATAATACTCTAGTCCACCCCTTCACACAGCCACAAACTTTTTTATTTTACTTCTGTCTGGTTCAAACCCTTTTTACATCATTTCTGTTGGAGGTACTTTTTAATATCTTACTCGGCTGAGCAGATGCTTTGAAATAGAGAAGTGAAAATGTAGGAAAAGCAGATCAGATGACCAGCTGTAACCGTTATATTTACAGCTAAAACACGCATCGGACGTCGTTGATGTGTATTTGTACGTTTATGTATCCACTGAATATATAAATATACTGAGTTCAATGGAAGAAAGTCATTTTCGACAATCCCTGGTGGTCGAGATTGCTAAAGAAGTAGTATCGTAGCGATCTCGGACGAAAGGGTCGCGGGTTCGAGTCCCGCCTCGGGTATGGTTGTATTTGTGTTTGTCCTTTCACACCCAGTCATTATCTTCGCAGTTACTATGACGTTAAACCCAATAGTGGTCGTTAATGACCTAGGTGTTGATTCGACCATAATTTTTTGAAAAAAGAGGTTTTCTTTAAACTTCTGAATTTAAAAAAGTATGTATTTTGCGCGCATTAAAAAGTATTTTTGATAAAAATATACTAAGCTATCGCCAATTCAAAAGTGTCTATTTCTATCCTTTTAACGTAAAATAGTCCATTTTCTGACTAAAGTGGCCAACTGTTTGAGTGAAATAAGTAATGTTTGATGATCATAAAATTGTTGTGGAATAACGTGTGCACCACCTCACACAAAATACGTTGATGAAAATACCAACAAATTACATTTTCTAAAAAATAGCGAAAAAGGCCGAAAAATGGGATGTTTACGGGTTTTGTGGCACCCCTGAACCAATTTTAAAAACTGTTTTATCGGTGCCTATGTTATTCTTGCATTGAAAACTAATTGAATTCAATTTCTTTGATAGAACCTAATATATATTTACATCTCGATACAGCCTAATATATATTTACATTTCGATACAGCCTAATATTACAAGAAAGTACGTGCTGTTGTAGCTCAACCAATTGTATTTGTCTTGGTGGGACATGTGCATTAACGAAAACTTAGAACCAGAAACTTTGAGACCAGAAATTAAATAGTAAACTCCCACATGGTGTTTTAAACACTAACACTGTTGTTGTTTTGTTGTTATTTTACGGGCGCATCAACTACCAGATCATTAGCGATCACTATTGGATGTAACGTCATGGTATTAGCATGAAACGATACGATGATAGGTGGTGAAAGGACGAACACATACAACCATGCCTCAGGCGGGACTCGAATCCGCTACCCGTCGGTCCGAGATCACTACGGCACTACAGCTTTAGCGATCTCGGCCACGGGGCCGACTGTCAAAACTGTTGTAGCCTCTCGTAGCGGATTGGCAATCTTTCGTATTTTTTGCTCGCCCAGCCTATTAATATAGCATTCACTTAGCGAGAATTAATCTTGCAAACAATATTATTTACCATTCAAAAGTGATAATTAATCATGAATTTTAATTGGCTGAATTTCGTAATCAAAACATCAATTATAATTGATGATATTTTGGAAATAATTTTAGTATAAACATTTGATACACGTTTTAAACACAAAAACGTAAAATATTAATGTACAATTTGCTTTTACTGATATCTTGCCGTTGTTTGCTTTCAGAAATATTTATATAGGAAGCGTAGCGGAATAGTTATTAATTCAAAAAGAAATTAAAATGGTGAAATGTCGATTTCAATAAGAACTTCCAAGTTGCGAGCGTGTTAGCATGAAATTCTTTTTAACATCCTTTTTTCACTCATGATTGATAATTTTTGTGGTAAATTTGATAAGATTAATAAAAGGAATTTGACTTTAATAGAAGTAGTGTAGGTGATTTTGTAGAATGACAATTGTTTTGGGTCGTTTGTCGCTTCATATTTTGTATACTAGGTACTACGCAAAATTTAAATTATGGTATTAATTAGATACATGTATGTTGTGGTTAACATGTTATTCAAATTATTCATTTTGTTTTCCTTTCTGTGCACTGGCATGCATTGTATAATTAGAGTAGAAAAGTATTGGCTTTGGTTTTATGGCTGCTAGATAGATTTATCACAATGGCAAGATATTTGTGGCAAAAGCATTCAAACTGATATATTACTATTCGAGTAAGATTCGGTAAATTATTAAAATATTAAAATTATTAAAATATTTTTATATGTAGTTTATTTATCGTCGCATCGACATCAAGGTCATCAGCTACTACACAGATAAGTACATTTTACAATTACAAATGAGTGCATTCAATAAAAATACCTTCAATACATTACAAACAACATTAGTATAATTAGTAGTTCCTCTAAATGCAATTGTAAATATTGATTTCCTTAACGAAATCAATAATTCTTTTTCGATATTCTCTCTAGCTAAGAATGTTTTCATATCTGCCTTCTAATTGGTGTTTTTCCTGCTGCATTTGTATAGAGGGCAGTAAATTAATATGTGTTTTACATTTAGAAGAACTTTGCAATGATCACAATTAGAAGTTTTTTCTAGTTATTAGGTGAGTATGCGTTAATTTAGAATGTTCTGTTGTCACTCTTGAAATGACAACTTCATTTTTCCGTGAGAATTCTTTGAATAGTTTTAAAGACAAAATTTTCGAGACTTTTTTGTGCGTTTCACTAGCCTTCATCTACTTCCATCTTTAGAACCAGGTAATTTGCATTTGGTTAAATAAATGTTTCCCACAGTCCTCGAATGTGTTCGAAATTTCAAGAGCACCTACTACAGTTAAAGGAATGGACATTTCTTCAAAAAGAGAAATTACTCAATTGTATCATTGAGGGGTGTGATCCACGCTAAAATTATGTTTTTTCCTGACAGTGTTAGATCATAATAAGTTCATGGATTAAAATTACGATTTCATTCCTAGAATGGTTGCTGTTTGTATTACTTATTGCCTCGAGGGAACTGGGGAAAACAATGGACTTTTTGGAGTTTAGCGATTCGATTAGCTTGAAGGCTGCAAGCAGGGAGCATAATTCTGCTGTGGTGGTACTAGCATATGAATGAAGTTGGTGGTTTATTTCTATTTCTTCAGTAGTGAAAGCAAAGTACTTTTGCTTTGAAAAGTACTTGATGCCCCTAGTATACATTTTATAGTAGTCGGTGTATTTATTGACAAATTCTTGTACTTTTGGTTTCCAACCTTCTTTAGATAATATACTTTCTTGTAAGTCATTTAGAGAGAGTCTCTGGGAGTTTCCATGGAGGTATCGAGTAATTTCTTTTTTCTCCACGTTATCTTCCTTAAAATCAAGGTCTGAGAGATTTTTTTTTAGTTTTGGCATAAATAGGAATGTTTTGAACTCCATTGTAATTTTTGGTGATATTTTGGATAAATATCATGAAATATGATAGGGTTGTTGGACGTTGCTGCTTTAATGGCATATTTTAAAGTTAACAAGAGTTTTCGATGAGATAAGATTGGCTCATAAGCTTCAATTAGGATACTTCCATTCGGGCTAGTATGGAAACATCCCCTACATTACATCAAGCTCTTTGAGTTCTTTCTTTTTGGCGGAATAGTATATAATTGCTCCATAATCAATCTTCAAACGAATTATAGCTTTATCTATACTAATATATAAAGACTGACTTGCCTTGACTTACAGCCCGATAATCTCTGGATCTACTGAACCAATACTGATGAAACGTTTGTGGTAGCTTCCTTTAAAGGTCTGGAGTACTGTAGGCTAGGTTTGTGATTTACAATCACAAACACCCTAATATATTTACAAAATAATTACTTTTCTGGACTGTTTTCGCCTAGCATTATAGATTCAAGAGTGCATTAATGTCAATAGTTTAGCTCCGCACCACCAGAAGATGACGTCTGAGATCTCCTACTGATTTCATCAATGTACAGAATTGCGTATTTAGAGGACTGTTTGTTTATTTTTCACAGACAGTTCTCTAACCCGAAATAATTCTTAGTTTTTTCCGATTTATTTATAAAAGTAACTTTGTTTCCAAGAGATAATTTTCTGATGGATGTGGTTAACAGTGCCGTAAGGTATGATTGCACACATGTTTAGTTGTAGTAAATTTAGCATGTAAGTATTTGCAGATTGGACGAACGACAGCGTGATTTACGTGTTATTCTGAAACTGACAGAGGAATGCATGTTTTAGAGAAGTGTTTTGATACAGTAGAGAGTGGGATAGTAGAGAGTACCTTTGAGTGTTGAAGGAATGATTAAATTGATAAATGTTTGGCAATAATATATTTTTTAGTGAAACGGCAGTATTATTTGAAGTAAAACAGTATTAGTAAATGGCTATTTGGAGGAATTTCATGTGTGACAACGCTGATTTTCAAGGTTGTTATTTTAAATAGAAAACGTGTGGTCAAGCCGGGATCCAAAAATAGGAGATCTGTGAATGTTGATTGTTGCGGAAAGATCGATTTCAAACTTTTCTTTATAAATGCGCGAGAAGGAAACATATGAAACTTGTGGTGCTTCCAACGCACATACTTTCTCTCTCTGCTTCTATACGGTACTTATTGCTATTCCATTACTTCATAAACAAGCAAAAGTGTATTATACCAGCAAACCTTTCGGTACCGAGACCCGACAACCGAAACTCAAAGTCAACGAACCGGCACTTATACCACTACGCAACATCAACACCGCCTCTGTCGAACAGAGCCATGAAAGAATAGAACCGACCTATAAAATGGTAAATGCATGATTAAGAAACAATTGATACGATGGTAATACGCTTTACAAATACAAGAAGAGAAGTAAAAAATTGTTAAAAGTTAAAAATTTCAACAAATATATACAGACATTTCCAGAACATTTATCGCAATTACTTATATTTTAGTCAAAACGTAATTATATCGATTTTATCATAAGGAGCCGGTAATTTTCAACATGCGAAAAACATGTCTTTCAAACATGACCAAGAAAGGCAGCGATGAACCGCATTACGAGTATTCGTAAGGCTAGAAAGTAATAATAATTTTGGAACCGTTAGGGATTGTAAGTTTATCGCATGCCTTCTCGTTATATTGTATTACAATTTAACGTTAAAATACTCATAATTTTACTTAAATTGGTTCATACAGATATAAACTAGACAACGGTTGATTTGACATGTCATACGCTTCAGAAATCGAATAACAGAGTTGAAAAAGTGTTTAAAAGACACAGTTAGGGAAAACATAGACAAGTCCTGTCTATTTATCTGCACTGATTCGATTCGTGAGTAGGAGTACATCAAATGATGTTCAATAAAGTATCTACACTCTTCAATGTTTTTTCCTGCAACATCACATTCATCAAATTAACATTTCCCTCGGGGGATCGAACTCGACACCTTCCTTATTGAAGATCTCAACCCGAAGGTGCATTAACCAGCCGGGCTACGGGACCCACATACTGCATATACCACCAACTGCATATATTTTAGTCAAAACGTAATTGTATCAGTTCTTAGGAAGCCGGTAATTGTCAACATGCGAAAAACATGTCTTTCAAACATGACCAAGAAAGGCAGCGGTGAATGGTTTACTCTACATAATTTATCGGATGATCGGTATTTGGAAAATAACTACTGCGAGAAAGTATGTGCCATTCTATAGCACCACTAGTTTCTTTATATATTTACCGTCCCTTATTACACACGTGCAGAAAATTTAAAGAAAAAATTTGGAGCGGTTTTTGAGAACATTTTTTTTGTAAATTTGAATCGCAATTTACGCAAAAACTACTCGTTTTTCCAAAAAATGGTACATGACCTTTTTTGAAGTGCTAATTTTGTACAACCGACTTAGTCTGAGGCGAAAATCTCTATCTTCAATTTTGCCGTTTTTAAACAGTTTTTTGCAATTTTCGAAAAATAGGGCCTGTCAACGAAAATGATGCCTACGTCATTCCCTTCAACGTTCTTCGCACTATTCAACAACAAAATATAATCAAAAAATTTGGAGCCATTTTTTTTAAATTTATAAAATCTCAAAATGGGCTTCATGTAAAGTATCCTCAAATACTAAGATATCGGTTTCAAATTCAAGAGGCCTTGAGACGAGTAAAAACCATCGGGGAATATCAATTTTGAAGAAAATCGACCGAACGGTTTAGGCGCTAGCGTTGACCACAGACGGACATACGGACGTTTTGCCGTCAATCGATTTTGCAGTATGAAGAAGCAACAAATCATGGATTTTGACTACACCCCGAGATAGAGGATTTTTTCTAAATTTAGCAACAGGTTTTATCCACTTTTTTGTCACCTGACCCCTGCTATACGAGATTTTCTGGCGAAAATTCTCCGTTTTCCGCCGCACTATTACGTAACCATCTCTTCTTAAAAGTATTCGTAAGGCAAGAAAGTAAAAAGGAAATTTTTTAATGTGGCAATTGATTGAAAGTGTTGGTATAATATATAAAATTTCATAAACAAAATATACGTAAGTACATGCATTTTATTTTTTAGTTTAGATTTGTATTATTTTCAGTTATAAAGAGAAAGGAGTTTGGGGGCGGGAACCCTAATAGGACTAATATTTAAATATTGTTTAGTGGGAAGTGTTTTAGTGTGTACGGAAGATCAGGTATTTCGATATTGGAGCAGGGCAGAGAAAAGCGGGATAGGGCGGAGGGAATATACAATAGACCAGACAGAAGTAGGCTCTGCCATAGGGCGGGAATAGATGGAATTCCTGTTTCTGTTTAATACAAAATTGTGATAAATATCCCGGCAACGCGGGGTTCTTCAGCTAGGATGTTAATAATAACATCGCTTTGTCGGCACCCCATTTTTGGTAATATATTTCAGAATGCTTAACCATCTTTTGCAATCGTCTATTAAATGTTGAATATGTGTTTTTCACGACATTTTAGAATCAAATACATTCCCAGTATTTTGATACTTTTGACAAAGTTGAGAGATTGAGTACCAAGTTTTAGCAAGTGTATATTTTCCTTCTTATTCTTGGTAAATGAAATGCATTGGGATTTTGTGGCAGAAAATTTAAAACTGGTTTTTAGAGACCATTCATATGGTTTAGATCAGGTTGCATGGTTTCTTGTGTGAAATTAATATTGCTACCTTTACATAGGATGGTGATGTCATCTTCACTTTCTCATGAGTACTGGAAATTTAATTTCTGCTTCAGCATCATTGATTGCCTGGAGAAACAAGGTTACACTGAGAACAGATCCTTGGGGGATCCCGTTATCTTATTTAATTTCATCAGATAGGATGCCATTTACTCTTACTTAAAATTTTCTTTTTTTTTTGTAAAGTGGGATAGAAACTGAACGTATTGCTCTTAATTTCAATTTCTTGTAGTTTTTGTGGAATACGATGGGTCCAGACCATGTCATACGCGTTTTCAATATCAATGCATATTGCTCAAAAATGTTGTTTGTTAAGGATGATGGTGTTAGTACTTATTAGATGAGATATGGTTGAGTGACCTGCTCTGAATCCAAACTGGTTATTGGAAATTATCTTATTGAGGTCAAGAAACCACCTAAGCCTTCTGTTAATAATCTTCTCCATTATCTTCAACATATTGCACGTTAGGGAATTCGGTCTGTAATGTTTGTGTCTGTTTTGTTTCCCAGGTTTGTCTTTCCCAGGTTTAGGCACTGGGATAACTATAGCGGTCTTCCAGATATCGAGGAAAACATCTTTTGTCCATATTATGTTATAAAGGGGGTGGCGGAATAAGATATGCAAAACTGCCCCCGGGGGCTAAAAAATTTTTATTTTGAAAATCGTAATTGAAGTGTTAATAAAATACGTTTTTCGCCGAATTTAAGTCAATTTACCCGGAGTACTTCGTACAAATGAATAAAACGTGTTTTTTAGCTTCTTATATAAGTTTTAATTTTTTGAACCACTTCGCGCTTACGAATATTGGCTTTAATTATCCTTGAGACTTTCTATTGATGATATAGATGTTTCGAGAATTTTTTCAGGCATTTATGTCCGATTTTGACTCTTACAATCAACAATGAAAGATGGAAATCGTAGAAACACTTACGTTATTCCTTTGTTTTTTTAAGAATATCTCGTGTTCTAGCACAGATAATAAAAAAGGCTAAATGCAAAATGTAGAGCTATAAATTCTCTACAGTTTCCCAAAATTTCAACTTTTTTTCATTTAATTTGCATGCGACAACTCAATATGAATAACACAGAAATGCAGTAATTTCTTACTTATAATTTAAAATGAGGTTTTTTTCATTAGTTTTCGTATTTTTTCAATTTCATTTTTATTTTATGTTTATTACAATGGTAAATAATGAGAAAAAACTGTAAGAATTATATTATAAAGAGTAGAAATCACTCCAGCAAGCGCAAAAATGACACCCAGCCGAACTTTAACGTTGACATAGATTCGGCGATTCCATTAATTCCAGTGATTACAGTTCATTATATTTAACCCTTTGACTGATATGAGCATGCCTCACCTCCGGTGAGATCCGTGTCCCGTGTTCTATGAACGTGTTTGCGCGTCCGGGACTCCCCGTGTCCCCAGTGCTATGGATGTCCCTTCGATTGTGCTTCTGCGAGTGCGACTTCTGGGAGTGCGACTTCTGGGAGTGCGACTTCTGGGGTCGTCCTAAGGTTCTAAGACTTTATTTCATTGCAAATAGATTGAGCTTCGATATATTTTCTCGGGCAAGATCAGTAGTGACACTTTATAGGGACCTTGTTCTTGGGTCTGGTCAGTTCCCCTCCTGACGGCGCCGCGGAACCACGCGAAGAGATCAGCACCGCGGGCTACACCCCCAGCCGACGACTCAGCACAGCTCACATGCTGTGCGAGGCGAACAGTCAAAGGGTTAAATGCTGTCGGAGGTTAACTTTATTAGTTGAATTTTCTGATTGGAATATAATTGTATTAGTTTTTTATCCAATTCATCCACAAAACATGAAATGCTGTAAGTACTTACATACAGTATTATATTTTGTACATAGAGAATTTTCTTGTAGTTCATTGTTATGTCATTGTTATTATTATGTTTCAACTACAGGACGATTTATATAAGATTAATGATTGGGCAAGAGGTAATAAAATGTCTATAAATGGAAAGAAAAGTAAAGCGATCACATCTTGTAGGGCCAAAGCTTTTCATAGGATTCCTTATCAGCTAGGTAATGAAGTAGTTCTGCGCGTATCGAACTGTAAGTACCTTGGCATACTCCTGGATAGCAGGTTGGGATGGGAAAAACAAACAAACTACATAGTGGGTAAAGCTTGGAGGTATTTGCATTTCTTCATGCGAAATCTTAAAAAATGCAATTAAAAAGCAAAAGAAATCGCGTATACTTCGCTTGTTAGACCGGTAAAGGAATACGGAACTAGTTGTTGGGATCCGTACAAAATTTGACTTAAAAATAGCTTGGAAAGGATACAAAATAGGGCGGCAAAATACACATTTCGGAGGAACATATCTGCGCATTGAGAATCTTTAGAACACCGGAGAAAGAGACTTTGCGCACTATATAAATCTTACATTGATTACTCTCCATGGAAGGAAATTAGAGGAAGGCTCGATAAATCGGATTACTTTAATAGATTTGATCACAATTATAAAATTAGAAGACGAACACATAGAACGAACGTAGGCAAATTATCCGTTGTAAACAGAACAATAGTAGATTGGAATAGTATTTGAAAAGGGATCATTAATGTGGGAGTATGCTATTAATTCTAAATATTTCTCTATTACAGTTGTTTCCTCTTGTTTTTTATAGTGTTGGAAAATTGCAGAGTAGTTTTGGAGAACTTGGGTTTTTGCAAATACACTACCTAGGTTGTTGGCCATATCTTTGAAATCTGTGATGACTTGTTGGTTTTCAGACATTAAATAGTGAATTTGGTTAGCTCTTCGCTTACCATGGATAGCATTTATCTTGGACCATAATTCTTGTAAATTGTTATGATTATTAATATTTGAAACGTAGTTGTACCAGGATTGCGCTTTACTTTCTTTATAGTTCTTCTTTACATAGCTCTCATCTTCTTATATTCAATTTTGTTATGATCAGTATTATGTTTTCTTTTGTAGCGATTAAAGGCGTTTTAGAATTTTTATGGCATCTTTACACTTATTCCACCAGTGAACACTTCTTGTTTTGTTGGCTGGCCTTGATATTGCAACTGATTTATCTGCTGCTTTATTAATTATTTCTAGAAAAGTATTTATTATTGAGTTTATATCATTGTTTTCTGGAAGAATATTTACCTCTGACAAATATTTGCTTATTAATTCTTGGTAGAGCTTTCAGTCAGCTCTGTTGAAATTCCAACTTGTGATTTGTTGTTGAATGCTGATGGTACCGGGAAAAAGGTTAATGTCAGTGAAAATAGGAAAGTGATCACTGTGATGTGGATTATCTACGGTGTACCAATCACATTTTGGTGCTGTTTTGGCAGAACATACAGTGAGGTCAATTGTGCTGAAGGTACCAGAACTCATGTTGAAGTGCGTTGGAGCATTACTGTTTAGTAAGATCAAATCCAAGTCTTCTACTACTGATTCAATACATATACCTTTGAAGCGTGTCTTTTTGATCCCTATAGAGCGTTATGGCCATTGAAATCTTCAAGTATTATAAACGGGTGGAGTATATGGTTAATAATTGATTGGATCTCTCTTGCACCAAAGGAATAACTATTAGGTAGATATACATTACAAATGTACAGTGAAATTAGGCGTTGGATTTCAATGGCTATTAGTTCAATTTCAGAAGGAATGTTGATTTTTGAACAGGGTATGTAATCTTTAATTAATATAGCAACTCCGCCACTGGCTATATTGGAAAATGTCATAGGCATGTGCATATATTCAACGTAATATTTCGAAGTAATCTTTATAAAGATAAAATGAGACGAGTAGCAAATAACAATGAAACATACAGCACGTGCGATCCGAGAGCTTTGAGTTAGGGTACTGCTCAGGCATTCGCCTGGTATTGATCGGAGAACCATGGAAAACTATCGATCAGAACAGCCGAGGACTAGAATTTTTCTCCAGCCAAGGGAAAAGCCTCGATTATACAGCTAATGTCAAAAATCTGTCACGATCAGGACTCAAACCCTAGGACCTCAGAGATGCTGCAATGTCAGTATTTGTTGCCCTGAACCATTTCACAGGTGAATAGTTCCAAAAGGACATTAGGGAGTTTTGCCCATCTCGAACGTTAAGCACTATTGATCTTCTGCTCATATTCAGTTCAAGTTTCGCATCACTTCAGTGCATCTGCGCATGCGCAGAAGATCGATAGTGCTTAACGTTCGAGGTGGAAAAATCTCCCTATTATCTTTGTGACCAGAAGTGCAGTGCTGTAAAGCTCTTGTGGCGCCACGCTGTTCGCACCGTTCGAGGTCGAACCGCGCCTTAGGCCACTGAATTAATCCGCTCGGTTCCGAGAAACAGCCCCCTCCAGCCCCTCCGCCGTCGGCGAAGTTCAGCGAGTGATATCGACACAGCTAATCTCGCCCTTCTCGTCTCGTTCACGGCCCGTGGGCCGACGCTAGCGAACTCTCGCGTCGACTCCCGCGGGAAGAAAGTCTTCAGTAGCGGCACGCAAACGAGAACGGAGCCGGAAGAGATTCATCAACTTTTCAAAAACTCTTTAGCAAAGTGAATTTTCTATTATCGAAAAAAATTACATTTCCCCCTCCAGGGAAGGAGAGCGAGAGAGCGTCGTTGGGCATACATTATTCATAGCCGTTGCGATCCACTGCTGTCGGCGCCCTACTGATATTATGCGCATACGAATACCATATGCGGTCGCTCGTAGTTGGGCTGTGGCCCTGGGGGCGACTGGATATGTTTGTGTTGCGAAACGGAGGTCGCGTTGGCCCGTTATAAAATTGGAGACGTTGTCTCCGAGGAAATTTCGTGATTTATGGGTGCGCGCAACGGGTAACGACGATTCGAACTTGGTATCTTGTTGGGCGACGTTCGCTTGTTTGGACAGCATATACGCGACCTCCGTACGTGCCCCAGGGTGTTGTATTACAGTGTGTATCTAGTAGCTCGCGGCGCGATGGTAGTGGAAATCCGGCCTGGATTTCAACGGACGGACAGCTAGGCTTGTTGGTTTTTCGAGCTCCTCGTGCCGTAATCGATAGTAGAGAGTGTAAGCGCGGCGTAGCGTTATAGCAATCAACAGCAATATTGAGATCAATAGCAGATGAAGCTGTAAATGGGGTTTTGCACAAACATTTAGGACGAAATGGAAGAAGCTCCGAGTTGTGACGACAGAACGTGTGATAAATTCCCATTTGATTCGCATTGTTGGACTAGAGCTGCCCATCAACCACTGATTTCTCTCTCTCCTCTCTTTTTTCTCTCTCTTTCTCTCTCTCTCTCTCTCTCTCTTTGTTTCTCTCTTCCTTTCTTTGTCTCTTTTCCTTTTCTCTCTCTCTCTCTCTCTCTCTTTCTATCTCAAGTATTAGCAAAGGAGGGTATTTGGAAACGATACTTACTGATGAAAATTAAAGTTGGAGTATTTTTTTAAAATACGTACGAAGGTGGTTGGGATTCAATTAAAGATCATATTAAAATATTGATAATTTATATTCGTTTCAATATACTTTACGTTTTGACTTCAAATAGACACAATAAACTTGGCAAAGCCACATAAGAATAATAGCTAATAATTCACAAACTGAAATATTTAAATTATATCCATAAATAAACAAAAATCTAATATACCTACTGATTCGGTATAATTTTTTTAAACGTATTTCGACCTTTGTTAGCATATTTTAGTTCAGTATGGCAAGACACTGCTGAAACTAATCTGCCAAAATTGAAAGTATGAGTATTATTTCAAAAAATACCATGACTATTCAATAAAAAGCAAATTCTAAAAGAATATTCAAGAAACCATGAATTTAACAAAACGATTATTTAGTTTTTATTCTGGTCTTATAACTTGTCAGGCCACACAATTCTACACCATCGGTGAATCTGTAATGTTTTACCACGTATTGAGTGTAAACATCATAGCAATCGACATCCTCAGTTTTTATCTGCCTATCTGACTGCCTCTACTTGGCGCGACAGCCCGCGTACGGGCCATGGCCTGTCGCGTCCCGGCCTCGCGGCCATAAGTAAAGGGGTAAATGCGGTTAGCACGAAGACATCCCTACGCTGGTCTTCTGGTCTTCTCAACCTGCGAAGTGAGTTTTCTCATCGTCACACAGCAACATATTCTGAGACCTTGCAAGGAAAACACACACTATAATCTTGTCCGACCGGAAATCGAACCCGGGATCGCGTGATGGAAAGCGACCACACTGACCAATGAGCTAAACCTCAAGAGCTAATACTTGCCTAAGTAATATTTTTTCATTACTTCCTAACTTTTAAGTTAATATTACCACCTACTACTTCCCTGTTTTTAAATTATTTATACAATTTTAGTGAAGGGGCCTCTCTGGATACATTTCGTTGTAATTTCTGTGTATTTTACATACAAAAAATTGTTATTGTACTGTTGCTTATAGCCACTGCAAAATTGCATATGTATTATCCGCAATTTCAATCTCTTAAAATACGTCGAAACAGGAGATAAATTACCATAAAATAACAAAAGATATCGAGTTTTGTGTGCATATACCCAAGAAATACAAAATTTCACGTGACGTATCTCAAAAACTGCCAAGGGTCGCTCTGGTGAGTAATGGCACCGCGCGGTCGTTTCCAACTGCGCTCTGGGAAGGGACGGAGGCGGCGAACTTGTTTGCCTACGGGAAAGAACTCCTCCGCCAGGAAACAAACACCTCATTCATCGTCTGCGGCAGCCGTCGCGCGGGGCCGCTGCTGCTCCACCTGAAGTGGCGTAATTTAGGGGCTTTCCGGCAGCCCAAGTTGGCGCACCTGAGTTGGTGGGATTTATGGGCGGGCGCGAGGGCATCGCCCTAATGCGATTTACTCGGCAGGGGCGGGCGGCGGGGGGAGCGGGGATGGCGACGGTGCGAAAGAGGTAGAGCGATGAACATGAAATTATCAATACATTTCAATAGAGTGCTGTAATGCGTAGGAGGAGGGAATTTGATTCGGGGGAAAGCAGGGCACCGGTTGAATGGTAATGCCAGTTTATTATTCCTGCTCTATGCCCTTACGGCAGTACATGGACCGTGCGGCGGTTGCACAGCTCAGTGCCCTGTCCATTGCCGGAAGCAAGAGGAAGGGGTTGACAGGCGGGCCGGCGGGTGGAGAGCGGTGCCCCGCTCGGCGAACGATCGCTTGTGCTCAACGCACCGACTTCCTGCGGGTTCGCTTGCGGGCGCTTCGCTCAGAAGAGAGAGTGCTCACACACAACTCCTGCTCGGCTGGCTCTCTGTTGCTCGCTAATGAACCACTTTGTGGCGATGTAGTGTTTTCAGGCCCGTCAAATAAGCTGGGTATTAATCCTATAAGTGTAGTGTTTCCCGTAAGTGTAGTGTTTTTTTTAAATAAGCAAAATTCAGAGCTCAGAGATGAGGCTCCTTCGAAGAACAAAAGGCTGCATCTTAGAATACCAGATAAGAAATGAAGAAATTAGGCGAAAAATGAATGTAAATAGCATAAATAATATAATGAAAATAATCAGGAAAAAGAGGCTGCAGCACTTAGAAAGAATGGAAGAAACAAGACTGCCAAGATAATCATATACATACAAACCGAGAGGGAAAAGAGATATGTGAAGACCCAATAAATGATGAAAATATACAGTGGAGACGGAATAGGCGTAAGCGTAACCCATGAAGTGTAGAAGTAGAACAAGCGAACAAGCGAAGTAGCGTTTTTTATAGCCCGGGTTTTGGTGGTGTTCCTTTCCCACTAGAACTGGACTAGTACTTTTGGTGGTCATAGATGACAGCTGGCAAGAAAGAGTTTGTGGCAATCCCGAATAGCTAGCGAAGACCCAAGGAAATAGAAAACTAATACTGGAAAGTCTGTGCCATTCTGTAGCACCGCTAGTTCAATTCTATTATTCTATTTCTGAAGCGTAAGACATGTCAAATCAACCGCTGTTTAGTATATATCTGTATGAACGAATTTTAAGTACAATTATGATGAAATATTGAAAAAAATAAAAAAAATCGCCATACGAATACTTCGTAAGATGAGAACGTTATATAATCGTGCGCCGGAAATCGCCAGATAAACTCTTATAGAATGGTTCTGGTAACGAAAAAGTGGATAAAATCTGTTGCAAAAGTTTAAAAAATATACTGGTGCTATATAATGTCAGAGACTTTATCGGAGATCTTAGTTTTCTAATCTCCTAATTGATTTTGTTTTCTGTTATGATTGATGTTCCCAGATAACTTCTTTGACCGCGTAAAGGAGATTTTTTACATACTCTGGATATTTTCGTTTTCTAATGCGAGAAAACATAAACCACCATACTCTATTACTATTTTTAAGTGTATTTAATGTATATCCATTGTGGTCGCAGATGTTAATCAGCGAGGATTGGTACAGGTCTTCCGAGGGAAGCTTCGGCGGTTCGTGTCCTGGTCGCGAAATATTATTTGTCAGAATTCTCTGTTGTCGTAGGAAATAATAGAGAATTCTGTAAACTTTATTTAAAACCATGTGAAATTATTTGAATAACAAATATTGTTAATTACGATAACTGTACTGAAAGTGTCTGTATATATTTGATCAAATTTTTAGCTTTTAAAATTTTGGACGTCTCTTCTTGGATTTGTAAAGCGTATGTTCCATCGTATCAATTATTCTTTTATCACGCATTTACCATTTTAAAGGTCGGTTCGATTCTTTAATGGCTCTGTTCGACCCATGCGGTGATAGTGTGGCGTAGTGGTATAAGTTCAGGTTCGTTAATTTTGAGTATCGGATTTCGGGTCTCGATACCGAAAACGTTTGCTGGTAGAATACACTTCTGTTGGTTTATGAAGTAGTGGAATAGCATTAAGGACCATATAGAAGGAGAGCGAGAAAGTATGTGCGTTGGAAGCACCATTAGTTTTAACATAGTCATCCTTCTTTTCTATACACTTGGCCCATCTTTGCACAAGCTTTCCTATACCTTCTGAAAAAAAGGTTTTTGATTGTGCAGCAAGGCGCGTATGCACCACTTCTTTGAACTGTTAATCGGAGCAGAATCGACGGACCAAACAGATGATATTCTAACGGGGCGAGATTGGGACTGTGCACAGGATGCTTCAACACACGATTCTCACACGATTACGCTTATGCTCTTCAGTGAGTCGTTTTGAACCCCATAGCTTCTTTCTTCTTCAGTTGCTGCCGTTCTTCACTCTTTCTTGACGCACGTTTGACCACTGTTCTGGGAACTGGTAAACACTTCTCTGTGGTAGAACATTGTGCCCGTATTGTGCTGAAAACCAGCTATGGATTTCCGCCCCTAGTACACCTTTAAACCATAAAAAACGGATTACGGAAAGCTCTTCTTCTTTGGTGCAAAGTGAGAGTGCTGTAGCCATCTTTACACCACAACTACGCAAGACTGACTGATCAGATAACGATGAAACCTCCTACAGGCAAAGACAATCCCATCTAGATGTTAGGCAATACAGAAAGCCGTAGAATCAAACTAGAGACAATTATAGCAAAATTGCAGATCCTTTTTGACTTACCTACGTACTTACAGAATATCAAACAAAAATAACAATGCAATTGATGCAATTGATGTTGGAAGCACATTTTCAATAAAATTTTATTCAGCATTGTAGAGAGATGTTCTTGGAACAATTCATACTTCTTTAAAAACAACATTTGTAGAAATTATTCAATCTTCCTTGAGAGTTAGCTTTCCGCTTTCCTTGATAGTCATAAACATGATAGAAAAGGTTTTTACTCTTGAGAAAGTCTAGTAAAGTAGTGCGAAAATACCGAATCGGGCAAGAACAAACCAACTCTTTGCAATATTACTTAACATCCCTTGATTTGTAATGAGGAACAAAGGGGGTTTTGGAGAATCAGGGCGCCAGCTTGCTGGGGTGCGAAAATTGAAAAATTATTGGTACATTAAAAAGTATTTGGTTATTTTATGCGTTCTTACGTACCTCAAGAAAAGCAATTCCGAGCCAAAAAATAATCAAACTAATATTTTCACCTTTGAGTAGTAAATACCATTTGTTACCATTAGAAACAATTTAGAAGGCTTAGACTTCACTTCGGTGTTTTGGAATGTTGCTCAAACGATGTTTTCGTGTTGAATATCTTACCGAACCGACACCTTGAGTTTAATATTAAACTGTGTATTATTTACAATATGAGTTTGCAGCTGGGCACTGATGTACATATTTTCAGATATCGCCAAAATTTAAATCGTGCGTTTGGACTGCAATCTTTGGCTGTTGTCGAGTGACATGCCCTATTCTTTCTATAATTTTAAATTCAGTTGCTTTTTAATTAATTCACATAGTATTGTAGGCTAGCGCGTTTGATTTTTGTTTCTCATTTATTTCAAGCTATTTTACTTTAGCTAATTTAAAAAGTTTGTTCTTTGTGTTGTGCCATTGCACACGTTTTCCCCTACTACCTCGTCGTACCCGTGCGAGAACTCACGCATGTTAGACGCCCATACTCATCCCTATCCTTCTATTTCCATTCTAAGAGGGAAAGTAGTTAATTAAACGTGTTTATTTGTTTGTAGTTAATTAAACGTGTTTATTTGTTTAAAAATGTATAAAGGTAACTTGAAATGTTATTGTGTTAGACAATAACAAATAAAAATAAAAAACAGTGCAATTGATATGTACAAGAAATTTTCAATAAATATTTATCCAATATTATGGAGAATTTTTTTCGAACAATTCCCAAGACTTCCTTAAAGACAACATTTGAAGTAATTATTCAATATTCTTTGTCAAAAATGGCTACCAGTATCAAGGGCTGAAATATTTAGGTGGCATTGGTGGTACCGAAGGGCCGAAACAAAAATTTAATTGAATGTTCAGGAATGTCTCATCTTGTAGATAATGGTGTGAAAGACGTTTCTTTGAGGTCATTGGCCTCAAAAGTTTAGTTTTTAAGGCCCTACAACGCGTTGTTTTGGAGACATAGATTGGCAAGTGTTGCGAGTTGCATTTGACATAAATATTTAGATGCGTTTTTTTAAACAAATCATTCATATTTTTAAAGTCAAAGTGCAATTCGTCACGTCGCCGTGAAATTATCTTTCTTTAGATACCTCATTTATAAAGATTTGTTGCGTGTGAGAGCCGCAACGGAAAGGTAAACTACTGAAATAATACAGAAGACGATTATCTGATTTTGATACCATTTGTATACGTCTTCGATCTGAATTTTAATAATGCTATCTATAAATCAGTGTTACTACAGGTTCTGAACTCGGGGCCGAAACAACATTAGTAGCAACATATATACTCTGTCCTAGTGGCATTCTAACTTAAAAACATGTAATATTGAGGAAGTGCCTACCGAATGAGCTAAAAACCACTAAACAAATTATAATTCCACTGGCTTCTTCTATAATAATTTGGGAGTCAGTTATCTAGAGCACATTAGCTTTTGTACATACTCTTAGCTGATTTCTGCTGTGGTTATTAAAATTTCGATCTTCGTCCCCCCCCCCCCCGCCCAGAATCCTCATCAGAAAGGAAATGATTATCTGGAGAAGAAATAAAAACGTCTGCGTACAATAACAGTCTTCTTCTTTCTGAATGCTAATGACCTCGTCGACATTTAGTCTGCAGGTCGTTCGATCCCACTATTCCAAAAATGGATCATCAAGATTTATTAAATAATTTCTGAATTAGGTTTCAGTCAAATGATAGGACGTTAGGTTCTTCATCAGAATACATGTTTTCTTCAATGTTTATTAATATTGATATGCAAATACATCACACTGACTGTAATTACATACTTACTGTTTCTTTTCAGACACCTTGTCAGCAAATGGGCGTATTTTTAAGCTATATATTTCTTCGTCACTGAGATTTCACGAAATCTGAGCGTGTAAACAAGACAACTAATCCTTCCTCTCAATAGTAAAGGAAACTGTCACAGAAACGAGAGCGAATAATGAAGTTTCTGAGATAAAAGAAAAAATGTTCCAAAAATGGAACAGTGGGATTACAGTATAACCTCGTTTTTGTAATGTTTGAAAAAACAAAAGAATGGAGCAATATGGTGTTTATGTCATCTCATAGAGTACATTAGGCACTATCCTTACCAAAAGTTAAAAGAAAAAAAGTGGAACCGTTTTTGAGAAAATCTTGTTTTTATTTTTTTACATATTGCATGTAATATTGCGCAAAATCTACTAAAATTTTCAAAAAAAATGTACATGACCTTAAGGAAAGAACTCACTATGGAGAATATATTTTATTTAAAGGAAACATTTCTATATATAATTTTGTACTTGTAAGAAGACGCCGAAATAAATTCAAATTTTGAAATTGTGAAATTCAAAGCCGTGAAATTCGGACCAATGCCACCTCAATAAGTGTATTTTACTCTATTTCAAGAAAAAAAAAAAAGGGAGCAGTTTTTGAGCAAATTTTGAAAATGTTCGGGGAGACTTTTTGTAAAGTACCTGCAAATTTTGAAGAAAGTTTTTCCAAAATTCCGGCGCCTCGAGTGGAACAAGATTGACCGGGGATTATCCATTTTGGAAGAAATCGTACTCATGGTATAGGCGCTAGTGTTGTTTCACAAATTGACGGACGAACAGACGGACAGACGGACGGACAGATGTTTGAAAAAAAAACCTTTTTCGTTATGAGGGGACCCCAAAACTTGTATTTCCGTTAAAATCTCGAAATCGATTTTCCGCAGCATTACATAAATATCCCTATGTATAATACTCCGTATATACGTAGAACGTACACGGGGATGTAAAAATCAATATTCTACGCAGCGACGCTAACACACGCGTTAAGTGTGAAGTCAGTCAGTCACGCGGTTCAAGTCCGCGTCTGAACTGTCGAACACAAGACGAAAATGACCCGGAAAGTCGGCGTCCTGGCCTATGTTCACTCGGTCAACGACCACTGGATGTAGGAGAGGGTTGTTACTTTCAACTGCTCTCATCTTTTCTCATTCGAGAAAAAGGGTACAGCGGCATGGTGCCGTATCCACCTACCACACAAGTGTGCGTGCAGGGTGACCCTAGCGCAGAGGCGAAAAGGATGAGCAGTTAGTGTAGTAAAAGCGTTTCGTCCTAGTTCAGGACTCATCAGACAGGCTTTCAGCCTGTGACGCTGTATGAAAAATCAATATATTCACTCACAGCCAAGCAAATGAAACTTTATTTCCCCTGTTCGATTTTTCGACTAGACTCACCGTGTCACACGAGAGCGAGTAATTGCTTTAGTGAGAGAGAGAGAGAGAGAGAGAGAGAGAGACACCTGTGAATCTGTCTTGGAAGTGGCGTTAATATTAAAAATTTGTCACCACATGGTGACCCAACACTGTAATTTACTGTCAACACTGTCTCTGTCTTTTTTAATTACGTTCATTAACAAATTCAATAAAGTAATGATTCTCAGTCCTGTAAATAAGTTTTTTGAATTATTTTCTGGGTGAGCTTAGTTTCCCGTGATTTCTAATATTAAATTGTTATTTCTTTTGCAGGTACGTATGAACAATATTGAAAAAGATGTCATGGTGAGTTATAATTTTATCAAGAATAACTTAATTTTTACAGGGAAAGCGAGCAACGTAATATCTTTTCTATTTTCTACTCCAGTGTTACAATAGTTCAGAGTACAAGTAATTTATGTTATATTTTAATGTACAATTACATGCTTGGCAAACAGATGGTTTTAATGATTGAATTATAAAGGTATACGATTGCAGTAATTATTATAAAAGAAATCATTATAAAAGAAACGAGTGGCGGATTTTTAATCAAAATATTTTATGGGAAAGTAAATTTAATGTTTAGCTCAAAGTTCATTGAGCTCTAAGTGTGATGTGTATCGTCACGAGTCGATGACATTTTGCTTCGTTACATTGGCAGTAAGCTGAACATAATTTGTTTGCAGATTTTAGCCCATTGATAGATTATTTTTACTAAGAAAGTTTGGAGAAAGTTGGAAGTATATTATGCAAGTTCCCAAAAATGTGGACCGCTTCATAAAAACAATATAAATAATTGGATGTTAAGAAAACAACTATATTTTATGAGTTTATTGTTCTTGTATATTTAACTTCCCCATAATTTAGTTAAATGTATCATCTAATTAATGTGGAAATCCGAAAAGTTCAGCAATTTGTGTTGATAGATTCACGTCTCTCGCTAAATTATTTAATTTCGCCTGTATAAAAACCGACGGTTTCTTTCTCTCAAAAGCCATTATCGACATTATTACCTTTACCTTCCAAAAATGAAAATTTAGTCAGTGGATCGGGTATTGGAACGTAAATTCAGTTACTAATTGCTCTATGACAATTACTTCCCGTCCTCATCACAATAATGTAATTCAAATTGTATGCATCGTTAGTATAAAACCCTAACGTCGGGAATTTAGGTTTACGTGAAAACCAAACAGTTAGTATGAAAATAAATACGAGTATAATTTTGAATGTTTCCATAATGAAATAACTCATAAAATGTGAACATATATCTCACAGTAATGAGAATGTTCAGTAGAGTAATTAAATGGAAATTTGCGCTTGAATGTAGTACTCTTACTTATACTCAATATTGCCGGGTGTTTTCCTTCGCAAAGTTTTGTTGATATTTAGAATCAGTGTTGAAATTATAAATAGCATTACAAACTATGACAGCAAGCGAGTTTAATTAATACACGATTTATCGTGTTTGATTACCTTATAAGTTGCCACGTGTTTACGTTAGAGCCATTAATTCCCTTCGGGAATTTACAGCGCATATTGCCAATGCTTACAGTTCTACAAACTAGAAAAATTATTTGACCTTTGATCATTCCACGATAATGTCTCCAAACAGAGCATCAATAAGGCTATGCTTATCCTTGCTAATGTTTTCTTTTATTGCCATTTACTAAACAGAATTCAGAAAATTATACTAATATTCAAATAAAAAGCCAAAGATAAATTCTACCAAGTACATATTCAACCATTGATTACGTTTTATTAATTTTGATTATTTAAATTCAACTTTAGTAAACTCATATCTGATTTATAATAAGAATTATTATTACTCACTAACCTTTCCAACATTTCATATGCAGAATATTGTCCGCGGAGACACGTCGAGCTCAATGGGCCACAGGACGAAGTCGAACAAACGGAAAGTCCACAATAAAAACAGTCCAAATTATGATGTCCTCTGAAATTTCCATACGTGGTATATTGCCTTGTCACCAATAATAACATTATTAGATGGATATGAATACAACTAACGGATTGCATTGTGGCAGGGTTCCATTCAAAATTTTAACGAATTATTTATTGTGATAATTAGAAAATGTTCAGGAAATATTCGAACTGAACACAATGAACTACTTCTTGGCAAATCTTAATACAAATCAAAAACGGACCAATGAATGTCCGACATCTCATTTACAAGAAATGTGTAACAAATCAATGGCACGTTTGAGAAACAGTGACATGTTTCCAAAATTATATAGACAACAATAATATGAGACAATCTCTACGTGTAATAGCAAATGAATGTGCAAGGTGACCGTGTAGTATACTAAAATTAACTAGTGGTGCTACAGAATGACCCAGGCTCTCTCGTACTACTTTGTTTCCTAATTTGTTTCGTCTGTGCAAGCTCTTTGGTTGTGCCCCGTCGCCGCTCAAACTACATTTCTTAAATATTTTGTAATATTTTTTGTTTCCTAAAAGTAGAAGCGATATATTACTTTAACACTTATATGGAAACATCGGTCTGACAGGCACCAAGTGAAATTGGTTTATGCAATAATGGGCGATATGAGTGGGCGAGAGTGTTGAAAGTCATAGTACCTTCCTCCCTGACCCTCTTCTATCACTCGGCCGAGTTTTCTTTGGTTCTGCTAATGCGGTTGGCATTTACAGGGAATTTCTGGATATCGTGGCTGTCTGTTTTCTCTTTCCTTATTTTTCGTAGCGGTATGAGAGACCGTGTGTTTCTCTTAGTAGTGGTTTGTGAGTGGGGTGTTTCCATAAATCGCTCTTGGGCGATTTACTCAAATATTTATCTAATATTTTTACTTTCAAAATATTATAATAGCTTGTCCAATTCCTTCGAAAGATCCCAAGTCGAGAAGAGAAAAATTTAGAACCCTACTCAAACTATGTTTCGAGTATGCTAACCTGTTGAAGGGTATAACTCAGACCTGCACAACGCCTGCTCCCGCGGGCATTCTGCACTTGAGAGCCGGTCGTCTGCCCGTGGCAGCGCCGAAAGTGCAAGTAGTGGGGAGTAGGAAACTTGGCGGGGAGGGGAGAAGTCTGACGTAGCACGGACGCGGCGCGTAGATTGAATGCCTGGGCGTCTACTAATGATCCATGCTTCAAAATTAAATGCCCATTTGTTTAAATGGATTATGTCTAGTATTTCAAGTTACCAGGGTCATAATTCACTGTTTACGTTCTGTGCACTACTGTATATCCACCACTGTATGTATTTTCATTTTCTAATTTTTTTTAAAGAAAATAACATGCTGATTGTGACTCTTGAGCAATATTTTAAAGCAATAGCTTTAAAATATATGCTTATATATAAGAAAAAATATTATTTAATTCTAACACAAAATTGCAATTTAATAATTGATTCTTCACAAGGAATGTTATAATCTCCAAATCATAGAAAAATGAACAAAATCATGAGAGCAATATTTCACATCAAGACTCGCATAAAATAGAATATGTGGCATTTCCAAGAAGGGTAACGTTTAATAGCATATTTGTGACCATTTATCCCCATTATGAAACTGAATAAAAGAGATCAACGACCCAACTTTTGTGACGATATGTTACGGACAATCATAAGATAATCATGGGTATTGGTTAAATAGAATGCAAAGGGCTTTATATTTTTATACGATCTCGTACACGACTCTACTCTCTTGTCAGAAATTAGAACAGAAAATAATCATGATATTTTTTAAGAATAATATGTTTTTGCTTTGAGAGAACCGTCTTATTCAATTAATCATAGTTATTAAAAATAGTTTATTGCTGTTATCATCAAACAAAATCAATTCAGTATCAAAATTTTGTCTTTAGCACAACACTAAATTTGTGATTACATCGTAGCAAAGCGAATTACATTATAAGCCCTACAAGCAATTATAATACTTGGTGTCGAAACCTAATATGTATAATTCGTTGTAGTTTCATATTTCGCCCTGTCATATACCGCGAACAAACATTTGCAATGTAATATAAAAGACAATATTACTTGAACTGTAAACGACCGTCATGTTCTTGCCGATTGCTCTTTAAATTTACGCGCTATCATTCGAATTGCGCATTCTAATTGGTTGTCCCCACTCCTAGATTGGGTCTCATCCCCACCCTTCATCGATTTTCTCATTTGCACCCGAGTTGCCCGCACGCAGCTCCTGAGGTCAGTGCAAGTGCAAAATGCTGTGCAGGTCTGGTCTAACTTCAATGTCCCTTTAGACAATAGATTTAATTTTGCGGAAGTTATTGTTGAACTTATGAAGAGAAAATTAACTTGTTGGGCAGTATAAAAGGATCAAAAAGATTTCTGATGAATTCCTTGCTAGTCCACAAAGACCAGTTGGATGAACGTCGTACGGATTTAGAAAACGGAGGAGGCTGTACGGATTGAGAGACAATTTCAATGTTTTACAACAATTAAAAAGGTTTCGAATAATATCAATGTTTTTCAACAATTTCAATGTTTTTTGAAAATTTCAATCTCTTTCAGCAATTTGAATCTTTTTCAATTATTTTCATGTTTTTATAATAAAAATATTTTTTAGATTACTCTAAAGAAATAGAATTGATTGAAACAGGTCTATATTTATTTTACCTTTACATCCCACATTCAACACCCAATAACAAATGGCGGTCTCTGAGATCGATGTTTCTCTTTCCCTTATAAAATTTATGGTTCCATATAAGTGTTAAGAATATTAAAGAAGAGTATGTACCTCGTCCTATATGGAAATTTTCGTTGAAAACTTTGGAGCGATTTTTAAGAAAATATAATATAAGCGCTTCAGTAAATGCAAAGTTTGAAGCTTTTTTTTTTCAGGAAACTTTTATGTTTGCAAAACAATTCATCGGAAGTCATTTGAAGCACTTCCACTCTCAAACGCAATAACTTGTATAAAAAGCTGAAAATGTTCATCTTAACGGCGTGATTTAATTCTGAAAAACAAAATAATATAGCAACATAGCTTGAATGCCATCTTAAACAGCGCATTTAGCAATATGTGTACAAAAAACTTTAAGAAAAAATTAGGATCTGTTTTTAAGAAAATGGCATTTGAGCACCTTTTCACAGAAAACTTTTGAGTTTTCTGTGATATTATATATATATATATATATATATATATATATATATATATATACTATGTATATCACAATGCACAAGGGTGTGGTCTATCAAGATTCGACATGAGACGTTTCAGTTGAAGAGTCTGTTTGCGAGATTCGCCGCACGCTCGCTCCGCCGTTGTGTTGCCAACATCGGCACCAGCTTATCAGTGGAAAGGGTGCGCAGGAGGAGGTAGTTCACCCCTATCTGGCATTGTGACGTGCGCGGAGGGGAGGCAGAAGCGAGTGGACACGGACAGACAAGGTTGGAACGCGGGAGTGAGAAGTTGTGCGCGGTAGCGAGTGGTGTTTTTTTCTTTTTGAGAGAGGCGTTGTGGTGATGGTGGCTAGAAGAGGCACGATCCACGGAGTGACTATGTCTGTTTTTTTTTTTTTTTTTTTTTTTTTTTCGAGAATTGAAGTTTGACGTGGTTACAAGGAATTTGTGGTGTGCTAGAGCGCCGGCCGCCGCGCCGCCTCTGTCCGTTACGATTTCCGCACAGTGTGGCGAACGCCTCGGTCCCCGAACCGAGGTCGGTCTCAATGAGAAAATAATTTCGTTTAACTGCAGTTAACGCCCGTGTACCATAACGAGAACTGGGAATTTTGAAAAATTTGACTATAGAATGCAGGCTCCCGAAGTTCACCATTGGAGATTTTTTTTGCCATTAACACTCTTTTGTTCAATGAGTGGTATACCCTTTCCATTGGTATTTTCATAGTAACTTTATACTATTTGTAGAAAATATATCCAGTGGTAATGTTTTGTCAGGAGAGAATATCACTTATTTCGAAATAATTTCTATCACATTAATAAGACGCACGTGTAGTTCCTGGCTTTGAAGAGAACATTCTGGATAATAGTGGTGAATTCAATTCCAGTCAAAACTGAAGTAAAGCTCTTAATAAATAATTAAAAGTGTTATAAAAATTGTATTTACTATTGAACCATAGTTTGACAAGAAACATATTTTGAATATTATGTGTTACCAAAAACAACTCTAATTATTGACTTTAATAGAATACGAGATATTCTTTTGTGATTTCATTTCTATAATTTAAAACAAAACTTCTTTTGAATATTCTGTGTTTTCAAAAAACTATATTTATTCAATTTAATTGAGTACAAGATACTGTTTTGTAATTCATGTAAGAAATGATATACGAGTGTTGAGGGACAGTTAACTGCAATTTTTATAACAGAAAGCACTTGCACTCTGTCATTGAAAAGACATGTGTTCCTCCCTCTGACAGTACATTATCTGCACTCTTCATCTCTCTTGATCATTTACTCGATTAGGTGAACTTCAATTTCATTTAGTCAGAGAAGATATTACTGCAATTCTAATTTGAGTAAATTTAAAAAAAATATTTTAAGATAATTTTGCAGTTGATTTTTTCTCTGATTTTTTCAATACTGTTAAATGTTTTTTGTTTATTTTTAATGACATTGTCATATCTGTAATTTGTGGTTCTCAACGAGAATCCAATTATAGGTCTATGTTGTTTTGTGGCCACGACTTGGTGTTTTTTCTCAAAATCTCCAACAGAGCCACGTTCCCATGAGAAACCTCTACAACCGACAGCAGTAAGAGCTGTTACATATATATGTCATCAATAGTTGATGACATCAGCTCTTCTTGAAGGTAGAAAGAAGGAAGTCAAGAGATCATGAAGTGTCTTTCGTATGAAATGAGGACGAGTATTTCGTGGAGGAACGCGCAGTCTCTGCATTACTTCACGGAACTTGTTTACTGCAACGACGACCAGTGATTGCAGAGCTCTCGTGTGCATTCGCGAAAGAAAGCTTTCATACTCAATGCGGTCCCTGCTCTCCCATGTGAAGCGTTTCAAACGACTGCGCATTTATGCCCCGCCCTCGCCCTTGCCCTAGCCCTTCCATTTCCCCTTTCCACATTTTCACCTCCGCTAATGCCACTCTCCGCCGTATAAGATGTTTCGTCTGCCTTAGACTACAAATCTCTTCTGCCACAGCCCTAACCATCCCAGCCTCGTCTTTCCCAGCCATGGCTCTATTCTCTTAATCCATCCCCTTTAGCAACCGTTTCACGTCCTACCTCAACTCAATTCTGCTCCACTTTTCACCGTCTCATTCTTTGCACCGCCCTTCCTAATCTGCCCATCCGCATAGCCATCTACTCCCTTTCTTCCCTCAATCGATTCTTCGTCCTTACCTATTTCTTCTTCCGCCCCTGAGCTTCTCTGTCGACGGCTCCCTGCTCTTTCATCCCCAGTCCAGCCCCGTCCTTCCTCATCACCTCCTTTACCGCCTTTCCCTATCTCGTCCCTCACTTTTACGAACACCTTTCCTTTCACCTCCGTACCGCTCTGATTCTACTTTCGGCTTTCCAAACTCTCGGCAAAACCAACAAAGTTTTTTCTTATCGTAGCTCCGCCCTTCCTTTCCCCAGTTGCTCCACTTCCCTGCCACAACCCTGTTGTTTCCGACTCCTAGACTTCATCTCTGTGTCCTGTCACTACTATCCTTCCCCCCTCACCTCCGTTGCGCATCGCCCTTCCTCACTTCAGTTCCTATTTACTCCTTCATTAGAGCCCTTGTCCCGGCCGGAGCGGTACCCCGCTGGTGGGAGATACCTTGTTGAGAAAAAATAATCTCTGTAAGCCGACTTAGGTCAGCGCCGGATCTGGCCAAACAGCGGGAAGATCACAGCCACCTCCGACAGTGTAAACGTGCACCACACTTACGGGAATAATGGCCTTAGCTGGAATCACTAATCGATCCGTTAGCTCCCCTCCCTTTCCCATCATGGTCCCGCGCTTCCTAGCCCTAGCCACCCTCCTCTCCGCCTCCCCTACCACCTCCATGTCTTCCCGAGCTCTAGCTTCATCTGCATGGTGCCCTCCCCCTTCCCTGAATCTTCACTGCCACATCCCGCTCTTCGTCCGCGCCCTTTCCCATTATGGTCTCTTCCTTGCCCCAGCCCCGCCATGCCGCACCTCCAAAGCCCTTCCCCTCCGTCCGCGTCGTAGGCCCTACCACTCCCCCTCCTTCGTGGCCCCGGGCCCTGCCCTCCCACGCCCCCCTCCAACGCGCTTCCCCTCCTTCCCACGGGATTCGCTCGGCCCCCACCCACCCTTCCTCGCCCCCACCCCCGCCGTGGCAGGCCATCAGCGCGCCGCCGCCGCCGCCGTCCACCGGAAGACGCGAGCGACGGCCGCCATGACGGATGGCTCAGCCGCCCCCTCCCGCACCCCAGGCGCCAAACGACGCCACGGCCAGGGTCTCGCAAAAAGCGGAAAAGGACCTCGCAAAAATGTCCCGGAAAAGGGATTCCGTGGATGTGTTGATACGGTGGTGTTGACCTCTTTGGAGGTGACCTGTAGCGACTAGCTTTTTCAAATGTTTTATTTCTGACTAACGTCCATCCATTTCATTCAGCGTTTACATCCATTACATTTCAGGTTCGAACAGAAATTGTGGACAAATGAGTTCATTGTGGTTCAAGTACAGTTTTACACTTTTATCTTGCTTCTCTATCACTATCTATTGTTATTTACAGGTAAATATTGGAATTTATTGTAATAATAAAAAAGTAAAATGTAGCTTTATGAACTTTATTAAATATTAAAACAGAAATAAAACAAAATATAAAAACAAATACAAAATAGTGTTTTAAATTGGTCAATAAAGAATTTTTCTTGCCAAAAAACGGTATTTTTAATTTCTCACATACTACTATGGTATATACAGAAAGTTATATATTGCTGCGGTGAAAACTATGATATTTTGGCAGAAAAACACACGAAAGTCCATATTTCTTGCTCCTACATGTAAATTAGTTTCTCTAATTTGTTGTGAAATCTGCGTTCTGCGACACCTTGATGGCTAAACACAGGTATTGGGTACAATGTCTGTGAACAACGAAGGCGCAAAAGCCGCTCATAGTATATTTACCACATTTGGTATTCCTGATCTTCATATGTAGAAGGAACTATTACAGATTATGTAACTATTAAAGATATAAAATGGGGGTCAGATTGTAAGAAAATTGTTTAAAAAATGGCCATTTGTGGGTGTACTGCATTTGTTGCCTGATCGAAAGTTACTAGTAAGTATTCTTCAAAAAACCTTTGTCACGTAATAAATTTGTACGTGTAATACTGTTTTTAGATGAAATAGAGAATACTTGTGGTTTTAGAAGATTTTCAGATAGTTTTAATTATCAATAATTTATTTTTGGAGTACATATTAACCTCATTTTAAAGGGAGCCGTATTTTAATATGTTGCAGAAAAATGACTTATTGAATCCTTAGAGTCAATCGCACAATATATCATGTTTCTTTTCTATAACTGGTACTCTGCTGTCTGCTGCCGCAGAAGAAAAAAATGTGGATATATTACTCTCTCCCTCTCTTTTCACCACTCTCTCTCTTTCCTCTCTCTTTCTCTTCTCTCTCTTTTTCCTCTTCTCTCTCTTTTTCCTCCTCTCTCTCTTTTCCCCCACTCTGAGTCTCTTTTCCCCTATTCTTTGTCTTTTTTCCATTCTCCTGAAGCTAGTTGCTATTTTATTCTTAATTCAACGTAGTATTTAGTAGAAGAACGAGGGATGGGAATTTTGGAACTCGTGAAAACATGAATGAAATATACTTCTTTCTCATACATTACATACGGTTTTTGATTTAATTAAACTTTAATGAAAAATGAAAGAATAAACTTAGTTATCTCTATTGCCTAGCTTAAATAAAAATTAACCTTTACACAATTTCTTTACAAAAAACATATCATTGGTCTACATGTTTCACACACTCTCCTGTTTGATTCGCAATGCGGGAAGGCTTTGAAATTGATCTGGTGGCTTTCGGTACAAAAAAGTAAACACAAGGGAAATTCCTTCTTTGGCCTTCTGGGGATGGTCGCTGTACTACTGCGCATGTGAAATCAGATATGCGTTTGCAACTCTGGTGTCGACCTGTTGAAAGCTGCTCTTTGGTCCAAACGATTCGATGCGTCGCTTCAAAAGTGCTCTTCGTCGAAATCTTCACTTCTCTGTGTGTGCGCGTGTCTCCGATGAAACGACGCCGCACGGAGGTTCTGGCAACAGACCCAGCAGTCACTTGGGGAGAGCGGAGCGTCAGTGCCGAAAGGTTTTGTGGAAAGACGTGAATCTGTTAGCGCAAAAATTAAAACAAACGCAATATGAGCACTGTGAGTTAGAATACATCCATAACGGAATTAATGTCTAGGATTCATTAATGTCATTTCAAACATAAAAACGTGAAATCGTCTTGAATCCTCACAGGTAAACATCTGAGTTCACTTCAAAGAGAGTGTAGTTATAATAAGGAAAGAGGGACAATGTCGATCAGTAGGTTCACAAGTTTGCTGAATTTATATTTCAGTATATATTTGAAAGAATATATAAATTTATATGTATAAAAGAATTATAATTCACAGAATACTGTGGTAGTTCAAAGGGTGTAGTCGAAGTGACCATACGCCACTTAGGGGGTGATGAAGACGAGAGACACATAGAAGTTTCAGGAGTAGTAAATAAACGCCGAGGTTTATAAATATCTCGAATAGAAAAACAAATAAAAGTTATGTTAGTGGCCATCACTTAATTTACAGGGTTTTCATTCACAAAATTTACACGAGACACGTTGGATCAATTTGAAATCGATGCACCTAACTAATATTAACAAAACGTGAGCTGCTACAAGTTTTTTCGCATTATTTGTAACTGTTACGTAATAGTATAACGTAATACCTCCAAAAGTGTTTCCAACCCGCAAAAAATATTTAGTATGGCGGGCATGCAAACTTAATAATTGTTTAGCATATAACGTTTTATCTCGCTGAGAAAACATCTCTTAAACAAGATACTAGGTACTGTCATGCATAGATTGCTTTTACATTTAGGAAAATATGTTTGCAATAAAAATAGCACCTGTGCGATTTTTAATAAGCGTATTTTAATTTTCTTAAAGCAGAGATTTAAGGAAACTATTTCAAGACTGTTTAAGTATACTTCATAAATGTCGTTTGAGCTTCAGCTCCAAAATCCCGCCAAAATTAAAATATTCGTTTCAAACTCAAAAAACCGCGACATCAGTCAAATTCATCCTGGAATATCAAATTAGCTGAACATTCTGTGTATGGTTTTAACCGCTAGTGTTGTTCACAAACAGATGAATGGACGTTTTGCCACAAAATGAAACCACAATAGCACATTATGAAACGATGATGTAATGATTATGAAACATTATGAAACGATGATGGGTATTAATACACGAGTGTGATATTACGATACAAGAGAGGAACGAGCGAGTATCGTAAACTTCACACGAGTGTATTAATACCCATTACATCGAGTTTCATTCGGTACTTTTTCTGCGACTTACAGTAACTTTTATGAGTTAAACTTCGTTCGTTCGAATCGTTTCGTGGCAGTTGACTTGTAGGATACTGTCAAGGCCACCTAGCGGCCAGTTCCCTACCTACTGCAAGTGGCTTTGTCTCACCAGCCAGGCAGCCAATGGAGTACAGAAGGTGCTGCAATAATTTGAACGTCACCATCTTTGCTTTTACATTTATTTCTGGAGGTCTCAAGGCCACCGTTGATTCACCAGACATTTTAAATTAGACATTTTTTAAGGACAACCACACAGTAGCAACAAATAATCTAAAATGAATGCGATCAGATCTTAACCTTCGTAAAATGTTCTCATTGACCACTGCGCTAGTCAAATGTAATAAAAGTGCAATAACAATTCAATTTATTTTAAATATTATTTTACGTTAAAAACTACTACTAATAAAATACATTAAAAAGCAGAATAATATATTAAATACAATTTTAATGGACACAATTGAACGAAACATTTACTATAAAGATTCCCAATGATTAATGAAGTGTCAATACATGGTTTGTGAGCTTCTCTGTGATTGGTCAAGAACCTGTATCATAATGACAACTGTATCGAAATAACTATCATTATGCAACTGGTGGCAGCCAATAAATGACAGCGTTATACAATGAGAGTAGAAAAAATAGGTTGAAAGTACACACAAAACGACGATTCTGACTACACAACGTATTAGAGATAATTTGTTACCAATAGGAGCTAGAAAAATACACTTTTTGGCATCAAGAACAAAACGAAAATTTTCAGCCAAAAGAGCACTTTTTTCTGCAGGATTACTATATTTTTTTCTATATTACATAGTAGTTATTCTTAGTCATTTGTTAAGGTCCTTCCAAAACATTGCCCGGAATGTCTCCAAAGAGTCAATGAATCTCTGCAGAACTAAGGCCTTTGGGATATATATTTTGCAAAGATCTACCAAATTCAAATTTGTACCCTCAAGAAAGGTTAACCTAAGAAAAGTAATTGAAGGGAATTTGGAAATAAATTAGAATATTTAAAGAGAATATGGAGTATCATACAAGAAATTAAATGAAGAAATATAATCACTCGAGGAGAAACAGAACTGCAATCAGGGATATAGTGTAATGAAGGAATAAATCGACCTGAGGTTGAAGTGCGTAAAAGACCACTGCTTAAGAGTTTTGATGTCTGTGCGTTGTGTAATCTATTTTCTTCTATTTCTTGTAGTTGTGTTTGTACATGGTGTTGTCATCATCAGACGTTGTGATCATTTCAAATTTAGTGACAATGTCGGGTGAGGTATTTCTCACCAGTCACTGTCAGGTCAGGATGTGTCAAGTTTAGATCAAGACTTGTTGCTGGGTTCTCCCAGACGAGGCCAAAATGGGAAATCGACGTGAAATGTGAGATCTACTTTCAGTGACGAATGTCTTTGCTCGTCAATATAATTTCCACGATAATACACTATTATATTGATTTTCCAAGGAAACATTTTTTTAAATTATGCCTTCAAACAAAAATGCACCACTTTTTACGTCGTCAGTGCTCTCAAATGGCCTACTTCTCAAATCCCTTCATAGATTCAAACGAACACAATCAGAGCTATAAGAAGGATGTTTTAGGCCCCGAAATTTCAGTTTCACAATGTTTTAAAAAATTTGTTTGTGGTACGTCTACGAGCATTGTCGTTAACGAAAAGAACGGCACTTGACGGAAGTTCTCTGTGAAGGCCTTTTATTGTTAATTTTAGCTCCTTTTCCAACATTTCGTTGTACCTGACACTACCCGCTCTTTCATACCTCTCCTAATTGTGATCTAATATCGATCCCAGTAAATCTCAGACCTTACCGACAGAGGGTTGGGAAGGAGACTTCAGGGACGTTGCTTGACAAATACTGGCGTCCCTTCCCATTTAAAGGCGCCTACCCAATTTCTCTGCTTTTGTGCCCTCTGGTCACAAAAGTCATATTGATGATTGCCGCCATTCTGCGGTGAACTTAGTCAATCCAACGCCAATTTTTAAATTCCTTTCGCACTGCTTACGTGATGTTATCTGTTAGCATGTCATCGTATTCTGAAAGCAAGTGTTTTACTTCGCGAGAGATTCAAATACCTGCAGTGATCAGTTGCGTAATATTCTTAATTCGCTGTTACTTTTTGTATCATCTTAGTATTCAGAATACAATAAATGAATGCGAAAAGTGAAGCTCTGGCAACACTGCCTGAACGCCACCGTGCCATTCCGGGAGCTTCTCTGCATCGAGGGAGGAAACTGTTAGTAACCCTGCCGTTTTACAATAGTGATGGTGTTGTGTTGTCTCTTGCGGCGGGGTTATGAACTACGTGGAAAGGCGATTTCGTCGTGGCACTCGTGACATTTACCTTGACAACACTGGTCTAGAACGTGGTTTCCTCCCGGACAGCCCAGACTTCATTGGCTCCGGTCAAGGAGAAAAGAACTCGAAATATCCTTGTCATTCTTCAGCCAACTTGTCCTGAAGAATTTCCTCTAATCTCAAAAGCCCAAAGAACATCTATTGTGCGTAACCGAGCCATGCACTGCCGTTGTGTTGGCCACTCTCGTTATCTCAAATGGAGCAGTGGCTACGAGGGCGTTGGCTTTTGTGACTTCCCTTTCCCTCCCCCTCTCACCCCCTCCACGCCACCCTCCTTTCAAACCCCACTTCAATGTCCTCTGTCGACGAGAGTCTGGAAGCGGGATATTTCCGCTACCGCCTCGCCATCTGTCATCTCGCGGCGAAGTTTCCGTGGCGAGGTGAGCATTCGCGGAAGCTGAATTGTTTGAGGCCACTTCAGACTACACGCAGTGGGCTGGCGCCGTGAAAAATGATCCAAACATTTTCTAACTAACATTGTTAATGGCTTGTTTAAAGCATTCCGAGGAGAACTCTTTGCGAAAGCGTGTAATCTAGAGCTAAGGCAATGACTGCCTGGGTAAGATTTTTCTAGAACCCGGATGCTATAATATTTTACTTAGATTCCTCCCATCAATCTCAAGTGAAGAAAGGTGAATGCGATAATATTGCTCATGAAAAGTGAATGTTTAATTCGTCGACATTTGACATATCGGTGTATGTAATTGGCATATCGGTATTGTAAGTTTCCATTTTCCACCTACATAGCAAGACAAGTGCCTGGTTTTTAGGACTCTCCATCGTTTTGCACGTGTTCGCCAAACATTAATAGCGCTGTACCTCAAAACTGCGTGAGTGGTCTGTAATTCTCTCTCACAGAGTCATTCATATGCAAAATAATTGAATAATGTGATTTTGTAGAAAAAAATACTCGATTTCCCCAGTTTAAAGCGACTCACTGTAAGATCATTAACGTTTGTGAATGAAATTAACTAGTTATACCCTGGATTAGAGGTGTAAAAATATACTATGAAATCATTTTATGAAAGGGTGAAAATTGACACCTTCCAATATGAGCGCACGACGCGACCGGCAGCGCGTATTTTATAGAAAATTGTCTGTGCCTGGGATTAGACACCGAGTTCTAGGCACAGTTGCCAACGGCCGTCAAACTGCGACATTTTTCAGGATGAAATGCCGGATTTCGATAAATATGCTATATTGCATTCGAATAAATTAAAAATACAAAACTTAGTAATCCTCAAATCCAACTGGGATCGTAATAAAGAGACGAGTCAGAGGTACCGTATTTTGTGAAGGAAGAGGCTTCACAAACTGAAATGGATCTATACAGCAACGTTTGTTCCTGCAGGGCTTGTGAGCGAGAGGTCCTAGGATTCGAACCCCGACGGTGGAGAACTTTCTGCGCCAGCTTGATAGCAGGGCCGAATCCAGCCGCTGTCTGGAGGAAAATTCTAGCGCCTGGCTGCGCGGATTGGTAGTTTTCCGTGGTTTTTTCTATCAATACCAGACAATTACTTAAGCAATACCCTAACAAACGAGCCACAGGTCATGCGCGATCTTTCATTCCTCACACTTTCACTTAGACGCACTACACTACCAGACTTGGTGCGAGGTAGCAGACAAGTCATACAGGCCAGCTACGAGGTAGGGGACGAGAGTTCGGATCGGAGGATGTCCCGCTGAAGGATATATCTCGAAGAGGCAAAACGACGTGTAAGTCGGTGCCCAATCTTTCGTTCCATAGGCATAGGAAATCGCTATTGACCGCTTCCTTCCGACTGGTTAATAAAGTGTTAATGACCAAGGTTGTTGACACGCCTGGAAACATGATCTCACTCACCCACTTGAAAGAATTTCGTCATATTTTCCGCAGAGTCAGACCCACAGCAAAAAGTGACTCAGTCTTGTGAAAAGCGGAGCGAAACAGTCTTTCGAGGCAGCGACGGGAATTCTTCATTTCCCTCTCTCTTTCTCCAGCAGCTTTTATACAACTTCGCCAGCGACGTGGCACGTGAAAGGTAGGATTTCCTTCTTTCAGCGTCCGCGTGTTACCTGCACTCCAAGCACAGTGTTTTCTCAATTTTGCGGCGTATAACCACCTGCCCTAGCATGTGAGAGATGTGAAAGAAACCTTACATTAAAGCAGCCTGCACTATTAAAAAAGAATGTTCTCTTAAATCGTTTGGAACATACGCAATGAGAAGTATATTGTTTACAAAGCACCGAGATTTGAACGCAATATGAAGTTGGTATTTATCTCCCTATTGAATTTTAACAAAATTCTTTTGTGTAGCAATGAAAGTAATTAAACCAGAAAACATAAAGAACGTTTTCCTGCTAAAAAATCTCTCTGGAACTAATTAGATGAAATACACGCGTAACGTGGTTTTATTCTTATAGATTTCACCCGGTGTCTTATTTTTGCGCGTATTTTTTCTCAAAAGCGTACTTGATGATGAAATTGAGAACATTTCTAGGAATTGACATTAGTGATTTGTGATTGGTTTATATATTTTATTTCGTTTCGATTTTCTTCTGAACCTTTGTTCCCAAACTCAACAAATGTATCATTTCATAACAAACGATGCATTAAGAAGAGAGATGAATTATCAAGAGATCAATGCTCCAAATAACTATTTTTAATGTGCTTAGAATGACGTCAGTGAAGCAATTAACAGAATCACAAATTTTTGTTATTGTAAGGAAACTATACTTCAGTATTTCAAAAAGTCCTTGAAAATAATTTTGAACGTTTAATTAATTTTACTTATTAATTCGTTTATTTTTCACATTTATTCATTTAACGTCAAGCAAGAGATAACGTATCGTACCCACCTGTACGTAACGTAAAGATGCTGTATTGGCAGGTGGTAATGCTCGCATAGCAATGCCGTTCCCGTACGGGGCCCCAGAATCCCCCCGGGGGTCAACGGTGGTCCCCAGAGTAAATTGAAGGCAAAATAATTGAAGGTAAAAATTAGATAATTAAGAACTAATGCTACATGTATTTAGCAATAGATTACTGCCATTTTCGGCGAGTTTGTGTTCAAATACATTCAATTTTAGAGCTATGGCAACGGAAAAAATATATTGAAAATTTTCTCTGCTTGCTGTACTTTTTGCAATAGTACAACAGGTCAAACCCCTTCGTTAAAGAACTACTTCACAATTCACAATATTGCTGGGAGTTTGCAATTTTTCTCTGCTTATACATATACTAAAATAAGTTTTTAACGTGTTAATGTGGAGATTTGGCTATAAGACAACACCGGAGTTTCTTTAAAGCGATTGCAAGCAGACTATCCATAAGCGCTGAAAGACTCCAATAACGCAATAGGTTCAGAAAGATTCCAATAACGCATCTCCTAGGCGATGATGCAGTAAATCCCTACTTAAACGCAGCAAACCGGAACTTTTCCTCTTCTTTTACTATTACCCAACTATTACTGACATTTTTAAAAAGTTGCATGACGTTTAAAAATCTACAATTAAATAAAGTTATCCAGAAAACATCCAAGACACAAGAATCAGTTTCGTTAAAAAATGGCTGTAAACGATGGGGCACACCTTAAAATTTCTAACATCGAGAATGCGGACCAAACATTAGAAATATGTGAGATAAAACCATAGAAAGTTTTCAAAATTATATATATTCACTATATGTAAAAGATGAAACACCCTAAACATTGTTTTAATATTAAGTCTCGAAGACAATTGAAATGGAGGAGGTTTACACCTTCTGTAAAAATACAATTACTATTCAACGTATTCAACAAATACTATTCAGCATATTACCAAAAATATAATCGGAATATTTTATATTTACCAAAATTTGTATCTAGATTTACCAAAATTGTGTTTAAATACATCTCAAGAACATTGCAATAATAATCTTTGTATTCAAAACGAACCCAACAGGAAGAAGGAGTGTAGGAACACCACGTAGAAGATGGTTTGATGTGTGAAGACGGAACAGGCAGCCGCCTAATCCTTGAATTGAAGAAGAAGAAGAATTTAAAACGAGTATTCAAAATTAAGAAAACCTGCTATTTTAGCTTCTCTCGGAACGATGTTACACTCACATGTTTTTTAAAAGAGGAAATGTCGAATGCTATAAATAAATCGGTTACAACTCATCCAATGAAATAATCAATAATTGATGCTATGTAAGCGTTCATTCTATTAACTTTATCAAATTAATAACATTTAGCGTTATATTATAAAACCAGTTAATAATAGCACGCAATAAAAGTATAAAGGCCAACTGCCTTTTATTTAAACAAAACTCAGGAAATTGCTTTGAGTGAACAGCTCGAAGTTTGCATCTAAACGAAAAGCCTTGGTGTTCTTAATATAAAGAGTTTTACAATTTTCTAATGTCAAGGATTCTAATGAAGATCAAAACTGTACCATACTTTCTTCTATTCGGGCAAAGAAATTAAAAAATAAGTTTTAGCCATTTTCCAGAAAATATGCAAATGTCACAGGGGCTTCACGCACAGTACCCACAAAATTAAAATATCACAATGTTATCGCCGGAAGTGCAGGAATAGATAGGAGCTGACGTATTTTCAATGTTTCAGCTCAAAAGCTTATAAAGTTATGTGTCGCACATTCATCCATAAAAAACGTTTTTCGGCTATAAATTTGAATGTATCTCCCCTCCAACTACACTAAACGTAAGCTTGTTAGAAACGGCACTAATAGACCTTTAATCCTGAAGTATGTGCGAAGTTGCAGGAGAGAAGAATCATAATTTACCGAATCCGAATTTACCACGTATATTCGAGATCATCGAGATAACCCCAACTACAGTGTAGGAAAGAAAAGTAATAAAATAGAAAAAAAAGAAAAGGGGGGGCTACAACAGCACATACTTTCTCGCATTATTTCAACATTTGCAATTTGTGAAATATTCGGAAATAACAACAAAAATGAGACCCGTGGCATTTTTTGCGCTATCCGAGAACAAAATATAATCAAAACTTTCGAGCAATTTTGTAAGAAAAGTTTGAAGTTATTGTTGAGAGTTCAAGTGAAATACCCCTCAAAATCAAAATATCATTTTTAAACTTGCAGGATATTGAGTTCGTTCAGATTGATTGAGGAATATCAATTTTGGTGAAACATTTTAGGTGCTCACGTTGACCACAGACGGACAAACAAAGGTTTTGTCGTCAATTGAGTTTTCGATGCGAAATACCCAAAAACGTTAATTCTGACTAAACAACGTATAAGAGGAAGTAATTTGCTACGTATAGAAATAAGAGTTATTCTCTTTCTCGTTACAAGGACCCCAAAATATGAGTTTTTTTGAGTAAAAGTTTCTACTTCAGCATTACAACACTTTCTCTTTTCACACAAGTACGTAGAAAGTCGAGAAAGAAAACTGGGGTCGTTAATCCTTCGCATTGGTATGTGACGGTATAAATTTCGCGTGTCTTTAAGATCATTAAGGAGAAGAAGCGATATTTGAATTGATGTTCAAACGTGTAACGAGTACTTATTAATTTACGTAACGTACTCGTTACTTATGTAACGAGTATGTAATAACAAAATATGTAATGTAATAACAAAAAACATTACAAAAACAAATAAATAAATTACCTAATTCATTACATTCTCAGTCGTACAAAAAGGTAACATTCATAAAATACAATAATTCTTTTTAATAAATAAATAAGGAAAGTACACATGTTCTTCATTATCATTTGAAGTTTTCCTCCAAAAAAGTGTTTGTTTCATTTTTTATCAGTTCTTATTTTTTAATGATATATGGAGCCAATTGTTGGTCTGTTTCGTAAATAGGTGGTAAAGCAATGTGTACGTTTGAGCATAGTTTGATAGTTTCTAGTCTGCTTGAAGTTGTGCTTTTCAATGAAAGGATGAACATCAATGCTTGTTAAGGATTCTTACGCCTTCCAGGTAACCAGGGGAATATTTAAAAGTATAATGAACAAAATAATAAACACTCCTTCCACCCTCATTCAAACGTTATCTAAAATACATATTCGCGGCATTCGTTAACGTTTGAAATGTCTACACGACCACTACCTGCAAAATTGTTTTACTAGAATAAAACACTTGTTATAAGCTTTTGATCTGCTATGTGCAAACAAGTATTGGTACCAAACAACTGAAGAGCTTTACTCTCCGTTCATTAGTCGGGATTTTCAACGTCAACAACCATTGCCTCGCAAGAAGAGCACTTAGTTCCATCGTTCCTTCTAAAAACAGCGCACTTCAATGCACGGCCCGAGTTGTAAGTCCACAGCAGCTGCTTTCCATTCCTCCATTGAGCGCCATCAATATTAAGCGGTTGAAACCCCGACCCCGGGGGCTCGCTCAGCGTACCTCGGAAGGCTCTGTTTTTCCAGCGAAGTGAGTGTGTTCTGAAAATTATTCGAATATATATTAAAATTACTTCGACTCTGAATATAGATTATAAAACGTACATGACTTTCTTTACGGCGATGGTTACCAAAGGGGTGTATGGTTTCATAATTCGAAAGGATTTTATTTATGGGAAATATACAGTGTTCAGTTGATGTGTACGAAAACAGCCTATTCTATAAAGATGTATGATAAATTCTTAGTACCTTTTGTCCCCATGAACGGTTGACATTAACCACATCCTTTGCCGTTCCAAGCGTGCCACCCCGTTGATCAGACGGGATGAGGGTTCGAGTCCCGATAGGGGCAGAGTTTTGACATTAGGTACAAAGCTGGATTGAATTCAACCACTGTCTGGGGGAGAGTTCTAGTGGCCGACTGCTCACTTCAATAGTTTCTCCCATCAATAACAGACGAATGCCGGAACAATACTCCAGCAAATAGACCTCGGACCAAGCGATCTTTCTTTTTCTCAACCTGTCCCCTCTTCTCTCCTTATACATACACATGCCTCCACTTACATGCACTGCTACCTAACATATCGTGAGAGCTGTCGGAAACTTGTCCCATTACGGGAGATGCCTAGCGGATAGGAAATATCGGAAGCCGACATTTGGCCTTCGCTCTCAGGTTCCAGCGCGAAAGGAACCCACTCACACCTCTCAGATATTTTCAAAAACATAGCGCATGGAACCAATGCTCATGTGTACACTCGTGGAAATAATGCTCAAAGAATGAGACGCGTTCGTAAACATTAAATACTCACTGCAAGATTTGTTTGCACGAGATATAAAATGACTCCGAAAGTTCCAGCGCATTAAAATTTACCATCTATCGACAATGGAGGTACAGCACCCTTTATCCCTATTTAGGGCCTCCATCCCGTTGCCTCTTCTCTCCATTCATCGTCCCTTTTTTCAATATTAACTCCATGCAAGTCAGGGGATCAACACGTGTCGCTTGTCGCATCTGCTGTACATTAGCTCTTTGTGATGCCCTGTTATCCCTGAAAATGACTATTTATCGATTCATATTCGGGTCAATAGTACACATGCTACCAGCAACGAGTGTTTTTTATTAAACGGACAAGCTAGGAGAGTAGATCTGAGTTGTTTGAATTTTTATTTTTCATCCAAATGAAGGAACATTTGTAAATGATTCATATAATTTTACATTTGTTTCAAATCTTAAATTATCTAATAAGATTTCTTCTAAATAGTACATTAGTATTTGGCATTTTTAGCGTCGGATTAATATAACTTTTGCCAGCTGGTGGTGACCGCAGGACGTTCCTCTGTTTTTATTTATAATCCATGCTTGAGGATAAGAGAGGCATGTGGAAAACATGACGGATTCCCCTTCACCGAAACTATGCTTCGGTACCTAAGCTTTTTCTTTCGTCGCAACTGAGACAACTTGCTTAGCTTCATTTTTACCCCGACAGGAAATCGAATCTGGGATTATACAACGGAAAAGCTAGCACGATGCCCATGAGACACCCGAGGAGCCTCTCTAAATAGCAATAACTAAAGTACTAAGGTAAACCAGAAATTAACTTAGTAATAAGAATTGTAATGAAAAAGAAACCATCATAGAATTTAGGTTTTTATAATACACATTGGAAATCCACGTTCATTTACTACTTTTGCACATAATCTACATTCAAATCAAGAGATTTACTACAGCGATGCGGAATCTTTTTATTTCTATTTTAATAGAGTTCTGACGCTTGACGCTTCAGCCAGCCATTTACTCTCGACTGCAATGGCACGAGGTCGTGGAAGCGAAGCGCGAGCCAGCCTTCATCGACGGCAACAAGTGGCAGGCACTCGGCGCCAATTTGGGCTGCATGCAAGATGAGCAAACACGCCCCACTCGAAACCATCCAATAGTTGTTAGGTGCGGTACACCGGGTGCGGTGGGCGTTGGCACAAACAAAACCTTTCAGCTCGATTTTCCTCCACGCTTGTTTGGAATTATCCTTTGTAACATTTTTAACGTGTCACAATATCTGTCTGCAGTTATTGCTGAGCCACATTTGAGGAAATTTATAAGGAGTACACCCCTCTGCTCCAAAAGCAGGTTGCCATAATCATTCTTGCAGGCAACATTTGCAAACATTTTTGAGACGCAATTCTCATGCATGTGTATCGCAAATCACATGTTTATTCCAAGCTTTATCCCCATTGACGATACCATTAATAAATGTACTAATGAAATGAAACTACTAATATAAAGGCTGTGCCATTCTGTATCACCACAAGTTACATGATTTGTTACCCTTGATAAATCCTAGAAAAAAATTGCTATACCCGCAGATAACAAGGACTGGACTACAAAATTTCGGCTCGAATTCAATTTACAGCTCTTCGGTCACTGTATGAAGTAATATTCTATCTCGTTTGCATATAATGCAATTATCGCGAGGCTGTGATAATTAAATACAAATTTCAATGGCGGCTTTGGTCCCTTGGATTTCAGGAGCATTGATATTTTACAAAGGAGAAAGTGTGCATTTGCTTATAAAAATGCCTGGTGGAATTCTATGTAATGAAAATATGTTTACCTCAGATATATAATCATGTCAACAAATAAATCCGTCATTGCTTATCACCTATATTTGTTGCCACGTAATTACCCAATTACCATGTAGCACTTCAATCACTGGGAGATTTTGGCTCAGCGCCAGCATTGCTATTCTTTGCAGTGGCAGATCCTAACTTTCCAGTCTTGAGTTATGCAGATTTTAGACACTAGGTGTATAGCTAGGTTGAACCCAAACGCTGTCTTGAGAATTCTAGCATCCTACTGGTTTGATAGTTTTGTTTTCGGTTGTTTCTCCGATCAGCACCAGGCGAATGCTAGAGCAGTACCCCACCAAACGAGACACGGACCGCTTGTGATATTTTCTTCCTCTTTCTTCACCTATCCTCATCCCTTGGTTACACATAATTACACTTACATGCGCTACATCACTACGCATACCGATCGACCAGGCGAGCTTTGTCCCGAGTGCCGATACTTGGAAGGGAAGTCCCCCACAACTTGACGTGCAGATCAGCGCTGCACCTCACCATCCAAAGGGAAAGGGGCACCGCCACCTCATGCGAAAATCATTCATTTCACGAAAGGGGCTGATTGTATTAGTAACAGTAGTATTCTATTTCGCAAGAAGGAAAGGATACGACCGAAAACCGATATCCGGAGTGGTGCAATACTATGAGCGAAACAAAATTACTTCTACGACTACATTACTTTTACGCCGTGTGTTTTCAGATATCCCCACTGGCTTCAATTTGATTTTCTTTCACTTATACAAATCAGTTAATTAAGGCGTCCAGTGAGAGAGGGAGGTAACCCACAAGGGTATGGAACTGAGATAAATTGAGTTTTGCGTTGAGTTTCGCGTTGAGTTTGTTTTATCAATTACTTGTATAATAAAGGAGATCTTTTTCCTCGTTATCTTCAAGACAACAAACTTGTTTATCTGGGAAAATATGATTTAGCAATTCTGAGAACTCACGTTTGTATTATTTTCATATAGTAACACCTTGAATTTTTGTATATTTTTCATTGTCGTTTTCTTGTGATGATCGCAATTGAGGTTAGACGTATTAAGACGTAAAGCGCATTCACACAGAGGGCGTTGTTAATTCAGGGGTACCAATATCGTGTCACCAACATTCTTCTTCACTGTTCCTTTTCCTACTACTATCTTGTCCTGGCCGCCATTACATTATGAATGAGTTCTTGCCACTTTTCTCCGAGCTGTCAGACACCCACGGATGCAATGATTATTTTATTTTCGGGAGTGTCAACTTCTATTGTCATTAGTCACATTAGTGTAATGCATGTTATATCCCGGGAGGGGGCGGTGTTCCCCACGCTGGAACGTAAAATCCGGCGCCGATCTACACGTCGGCCTATGGGATTTCCAATTCCAGGTATTTCCGCCAGCGAGTACCGTCCGAGCCTGGACAAGCTCCAAACTGTTGACTCGCCTCCAGATATAAGTAGTAGTGCCTATAAGTAAGTATGTGTGTAAGAGGACGCGAAAGGACAGGATGAGGAAGGAAATATCGTGCACTGTCCGTAGCCCATTTGTTAATGCCCTGCTCCGGCTCAGCTGGTATCTATCTGAGAAAACAAAGGAATACCGACTGTTAGAAAACGTGTAGCTGGCTGCTAGAATTCTCCAGTCAGCGGACCGGGTGAGATAGCTCAGTGATGTCACTGCAGTTCCTCTGACCGGGAGGTCCTAGGTTCCCGGCGGTGGCAGGATTTTCGACACTACCTTGTCAGCTAGGTCGAATTCAGACACGGTCTGCAGCAGAATTCTAGCGTCCGGCTGCTCTGATTGGTGGTTTTCCATGGTTTCTCCGATCAACACCAGGCGAAAGCTGGAGCAATACCCTAACAAATGGGCCATGGACAGGGCGCGATCTTTCCTTCCTCTTCCTTGTCTTATCCTCACCCCTTACACACGCACACTAACATGCACTACACTACCACTAATGCCAGGAGACGGTCGGGAGCTTACAGCTTGTCTCGGCTGGGGCGGTGCCCCGCTGGTGGGAGATACCTGGTTGAGGGAAAACCCCGCTAGTCGACGGTAGGTCGGCGCCGGATCTCGCCACCCGGCGGGGAATGATCACTGCCTCCTCCCGATGAAAAACACGCACTACACTTACGAGACTAATGACCTATGTAGTTGACACCCCCGGAATCACGAACAAACAATCCAGTCAGCGGTCGAAAATGACATAGCTAGTGCAGAAAATCCGCCGGGAATCGAAACCTAGAACCTTCTTGTCAGAGACACTGCAGTGGGAAAAGTTGTTGCCCTGAGCCATCTCAGCCGGTCACGGAGATCCGTGTTTGCTAATGAGGAACCATCATTCTTCCTTGTGTTACCAATCGGTACTCTTCCAAAACATAAGATACTGTGAAATAGATGTGGCAAATCGTTATTGAACATCAAATGTGTAACGATCGTATATTAATATTCCAAAGACTTTTCTTCGAATATTAGTAATTATTTTGCTGGATTGAAAAAGGGCTGTAACAAATATATCTGATGTTCTGGTGATAGTGTTGGTATTATCAACGAACGTGAATGTGGTTTAGCTGCCTCTCTCACAGAAATTGTAGAAAATGGGCGTGTCACCAATTTTAAAACATCGATGTAAAGTCAGAATGGATTATGATACATTTTTGAAATTTATGGAATAAATAAAAAATTAAAAGAGGATGTGGAATATGTCAAAAACTCTATTAGTTTTGATTTTGTGGGTTAGATATTTCTCTCTCTCTCTCTCTCTCTCTCTCTCTCTCTCACTGGACGCTTCAGTGAAGTATGTTACAGTAGTAAATAAAGCGGCAAGACGAAATTATTTGATTTAATTTCTTCCCTTCACGGTTTTGTATGAAGAATTGATCTTCGTGTTTCCTTTAGCTCTGGAGCTAGAATTTGAACTTCACCCCACTCTGCATGCCCTAGAAGTAATCTACTTTTACTAGTGGCTGACTGACTCAGTTTAGCATTGTGCCTCAGCTTCTTATGTGTGGACTACACTTGCGGATGCTTCACCACCACTATCAGATGTATGAACTCTTTGCAAAACACTCACCGGAAGAGCTGTCTCAGGGCATCAACTAATGTCACTGCAACGTCTCTGGCGAGAAGGCCCTGGGTTTTGAACTCCGACGGTGACAGGATTTTCCTCGCTAGCTGGAGAATTAGGTTGAATCCAGCCGCTTTCTGGATGAGCATTATAGTGGTCGACTGCTCTTATCGGTAGTTTTCCGTGGTTTCTGCGAGTAGTATCCTAACAAACGCGCAACGGACTCTTCATTATCCTCTCCTCTCCATTTGCACTCACATGTGCTGCACTATCACATACGCCGGGTGACTAGTAGGGAACTTAGAGTACTTATCCTGACTGAAGCGGTGCCACACCTGTGGGAGATACCTCGTTGAGAAAATTCCTCGCAAGCCGAGGTAGGTCGGGTGCGGATCTTACCATCTAGCGGGGCTAGACCGCCACCCCCGGGTTAGAAATATACATTGCATTCACGGGGCTGAAAACCATAGGGCCTGTCATCATCAATCAATCAATCGATCGAAAACATCCTGTGTGGCTTTAGTCTCCTGAACTTCTTCGCTCATTCTAAAACATTACAGAGACAGCGATTCCTGTTAATCAGACGGTGAAAGCGATTCCTGTTGATCGAAGGGCGATGAATGTGCGTGTGGGTGTCGGGGAGGGGGTACCTTGGGGCTGAAATGCAGCTGCCCCGAGGGCTTTGCGTGCCGCCATGCTTCAATTAGCGCGCGATTCAACAGGAATCGATAGCTCTCTCCGACGTCCCTCGCCACACCCCGCCCCCCGTTCCGCGCTGCTGGCCCTCCCCACTTCACCGGGTGACGTTGCCTCGGCGGCGTCGCTCAACGCGAGGTCCTCGGGTTCGAGCCCCGAGAGTTGGGTGATGTTCCACAATGTGTCGCTGTCTGGACGACAGTTACTGCTCTGATCAGTACTTACCATTTATTACTTTCTCGCCTTACGAATACTTCGTAAGAAGAGAAAGTTATCGTGCGCTGGAAAAAGGCGAATTTTCGCCAGAAAACCTCTTATAGATGGTAAGGAAAAATATAAAACCTGTGGCTAAATTCAGAGAAAAAAATCCTCTGTCTCGTGGTGCATTCAAAATCCATGTTTAATTGTTTCTTGATACTGCAAAATCGATTGACGGCAAAACGTCCATCTGTATGTCTGTCCGTCTGCGGTCAACGCAATTTTCTTCAAACTTGATATTTCCCCAGTTGTTTTTACTGATATCAAGGCTCCTGGAATTTGAAACCGATATTTTCATTTTGTGAGATACTTTACATGAAGCCCGTCGGAGATTTTCAAAGTAAAAAAAATGGCTCCAAATTTTTTGATTAAATTTTGTTGTTGAATAGTGCGACGGACGTTTAAGGGAATAATGTAGGTATCATTTTCGTAGATATCTCCGATGTTTCGCAAATTGCAAAAAAAAAAAACTTCAAAACTGCAAAATTGTAGATAGAAATTTTTACCTCAGACGAAGTCGGTTGTACAAATTTAGCTCTTTAAAAAATGTCATGTACAATTTTCTGAAAAAACGTGCAATTTTTGCGTAATTTCCGCTTGAAATTTACGAAAACAAATTTTCTCAAAAACCGTTCCAAATTTTTTTCTTAAAATTTTCTCCGCATGTATAATAAGCGACGGCAAATAAAGAAACAAACTGGTGGTGCTAGAGGATGGCACAGACTTTCTCGCAGAACTTAGTTTTCTAATCTCTTTATTTTGAACTAGGATTTCGGAAATTTTGAATCTTCGCATATAGATTCTTTGGGCACCCAAAGGACATTTATTTCACATTCTTGCAATTCTTCGGCTTCGTAATGCTAGAAGTGAATTCACCAAAACTTATTACCATTATATAAGTAACTAGTGGTGCTTCCAACGCACATACTTTCTCGCTCTGCTCCTATACGGTCCTCGTTGCTATTCCACTACTTCATAAACCAGCAAAAGTGTATTATACCAGCAAAAGTTTTCCGTACCGAGACCCGACATCACAAAATAGGCTTATTGTAAAGTACCCTCAAATACTAACATATCAGTTTCAAATTTAAGAGGCCTTGAGACGAGTAAAAACCATCGAGGAATATCAATTTTGAAGAAAATCGGCCGAACGGTTTAGGCGCTAGCGTTGACCACAGACGGACAGACGGACAGACTAACGTTTTGCCGTCAATCGATTTTGAAGTATGAAGAAGCAACAAATCATGGATTTTGACTACACCACGAGATAGAGGATTTTTTTTCTAAATTTAGCAACAGGTTTCATCCACTTTTTTGTCACCAGACCCCTGCTATAAAAGATTTTCTGACGGAAATTCCCCGTTTTCCGCCCGCACGATTACATAACTTTCTCTTCTTACGAAGTATTCGTAAGGCAAGAAAATAAAAATGCCATGTATAACCACAGTTGCCGAGGTGCAGAGTGACGGGCACAGACTCCTCTGTGCGCAGGCAAGGTTCGCTGGTTCGAATTTTGGTCGAGGACAAGTATTTGTCACTAATCTCCATTGACGGACAAATTAATTGAGAATTCTAGGAACTTTATTGAAAACTATGTGAAGCAATTTAAATAACAAATTGCATTAATTATGATATATTTACTGGAAGCGATTTTCGAATTTTCAAATTTTTAACCATTTTTCACATCTTTTCTTGGATTTGTAAAATGTATTCATGTATCCAACGTATCAGTCGTTTTCCTCACATCCATCATGTCAATTGTTTTCCTATCAGGTATTTACCATTTTATGACTTTTTGATTAATTTTATGGCTTTGTTCAACCCATGCAGTGCATGCAATCCAAGTTGATAAACCAGCCCCGCATATTTTATTGAAGGGCATTTGGAAACAATGGATAAAGCATGTGCATTTGTGGCACCACTAGTTGAAGTTGAATTTCAATGAGAAGGAAGAATGTATCTTTTCTGGAATTTTTTATACCTTGTTTGCATGAATTTGTTTACATGAATTTGGCATTTATCCTTTTATGTCTCTGCCCGTTCGACCCATTAGGCGTTGTCGTAATGGTATGAGTACCGCCACGTTCACCCTGAGGATCTGAGTTGGCGTCGCGGAGTGGAAACAAATTCCTGGTAGAAAATACTTTGACTGGTTGATGTGGTAGTGTAATAGCATTTAGGACCATTTAGAAACAGCGAGAAAGTACGTGTATTCTGAAATACGGCTTCAAATTTTTGCTTTTTGTTTTCTTGTAAAATACATTTATAAAGTTGGCATACGTCCTATTTTCACGGTTAACTCTGAATTTTCGTCAAATGTAAAATTTTGAATTTTTTTCGGCGTCTTCCTACAACTACAAAAGATAGATATTTTGCCTTCAAATCAAATTGGTTCTCCGTAGTGAGATCTTTCATTAAGGTCAGGAATATTTTTTAAATTTTAGTAGCTTTCGCGCAATATTGCGTGCAATTTGTGCAATTTAAAAAATAACAAAACATGATTTTCTCAAAAACGGATCTAATTTTTTTTTGTTTAAACTGTTGGTAAGTATAGTGCTAAATGCAATCAATTAGATGATATATTGCTCTATTCTTTTGTTTTTTATTTACAAAATGTGATTTTCTGACTTGTCTCTCATATCGTTACTATTTACATTGCACACTAAAGGAAATAGAAAACTAAAACGTAAAACACTGTACCATTCTGTGGCACCATTAGTTAATTGTGAATTAAACTAGTGGTGCTACAACAGCACTTACTTTCCCGTATTAGAGGAAACGGCAATATAGTACTGAAATATTGCACTTTGTGCGCTACTAACATCTTAGCTTACAACTCACTGTTTCCATCGCAGTGTTGTCAGAACTGTGTGAATTCTACAACTGCACAAAATTTAATACAAACGTTTTGTAAACCTATATTGGAAAAAGAATCCTGATAACCTGGACAATATAGAAATGCATTCCATAGGGCTATGATTAGAGAAGAGTATTTTAAAACCATGCAACAAATTCTCTACTCACTACAAATGCTACAGCATTTGGTGCGAAAACTGAATATTTTCATGCAAATATCAACATAAATTAGACAATTATAACTCCTTTTCATACAGATCCTTCAGGTCACAACAATGATACGTAATTCACAGAAATTCGCGAGCGCAAAGTGAATTCCATTGTTGCAGACCCTGCATTGTCGATATTCTGAGAGCTATTAATTCTTTTTACTTAATTCAAATATTTCAAAATAAACTAATTATAAAATATTAATGTGTAAGTGTATAACAAAAGTTCTAATGTAAGAAACGAAGAAAGAAATAATATACAAAATTGCCCATTCTAATTTACGACGCACCCAGCTGTCCGAAGCGCTGTAAATTTACAGCGGGCTATTATGTTTGTCACAAAATTATAGAAAAGCTACTCGTATTTTGAAAAAATTAAGCATGACCTTATTTGAAGATGTGGTTTTGATAAATACATGTAATTGAGAAACAAATGTATTTTTAAAATTTTAGTTGTGAGAATACGACGAAAGCGAAGCGCAGTCAATTCCGAGCGGACTTTCGTTTGTCAGGAAATTATAGAAAAAACAACTCATATTTTCAAAAAATTCAACACGACCTTATTTGAATGGCACAGACTTTCCCGTATTAGTTTTCTATTTTCCTGGGTCTTCGCTAGCTATTCGGAATTGCCACATACTCTTTCTTGCCAGCTACCATCTATCATCGCCAAAAGTACATTTTTTTGTCGTTTTCTTAATTTTTCGGTTTCCTATTGGAAACACAGAAACATTAATTTTAGAATATTAAAGAACACAAAAACCTAGCCATAAATGGCAATTTTCTTTTAAAAATTATGTGCCGTTTAAGAGAAAATCGCGTTTTAGCACTACTAAAAATGCGAAATTTGAAGCTCATTTTCACAGAAAATTTTTGAGTTTTCAAAATACTTTATTTGAAGTTATTTGAAGCACTTACACTCACAAATATAATCATCTTTACAAATTGCGGATAATGTGCATATTAAAGATGTGAGAGATCTTTCAAAAAAATTACATTTATATAATTTTTGAAAAAAACAAAAAAAACTCAAAATAAACTTCACGCTATACTAATGAGTTTAATTAGCACTATCCGTTACAAAAGTTTCAAGAAACAAATTGCAGCCATATACGAGAAAATGACGTTTGAGCATTTCTGAAAATGCCGAAGTTTTCAGCTACTTTTCACAGAAAACGGTAGTGTTTTCGAGAAACTTTACTTGACATTATTTAAAGCATATATACTCGTAAATATAATAATGTAAAAAAATCGCCGATAATGTAAATATTAACGACGTGAGAGACAAGTAAAAAAAATACATTTTTGATATTTTTGAAAAAACAAACCGATAGACCAAAATGCCTTTTATGCCATTGATAGAGTACATTTACCAATATCCCTATCAAGAGTTTAAAGAAAAAATTTGGAGCCTTTTTTGAGAAAATCTTGCTTATGTAATTTTTTAAAATTGCGCATATTGCACGAAAACTACCAATATTTTGAAAAACATTTACATGACCTTTATTAAAGAACTCAATATGCAGAATAAATTTTATTTGAAGAAAAAATCTCTATCTTCAATTTTGTAGTTGGAGAAAGACGCCGAAAAAAATTCAAACTTCCACAATTTTCGAAAAAAAATTTACATTTTGTAATTTTTGAAAAAAACAACCGATAGACCAAAATGGCTTTTATGTCATTGATAGAGTACATTTACCACTATCCCTACCAAAAGTTTAAAGAAAAAATTTGGAGCCGTTTTTGAGAAAATTTTGTTTTTGTAATTTTTTAAAATTGCACATATTGCACGCAATATTGCACGAAAACTACCAAAATTGTGAAAAACATTTACATGACCTTTATTAAAGAACTCAATATGCAGAACAAATTTTATTTGAAGAAAAAATCTCTATCTTCAATTTTGTAGTTGGAGAAAGACGCCGAAAAAAATTCAAACTTTCACAATTTTCGAAAATTCAGAGCTGTACGTGAAAATCGGACCTATGCCGTGTTAAAAAGTGTATTTTACTCTATTCATACAAGAAATTTAAAGAAAAAATTTGGAGCCGTTTTTGAGAAAATGTTTGAAAATCCCCGGGGGGCTTCATATAAAGTACCCCCAAATTTTTAAAGAATCTTTTTCAAAATCACAAAGCTTCGACTAGAATCAGATCGACTGGGGAATATCAATTTTGAAGAAAATCGACCGAACGGTTTAGGCGCTAGCGTTGACCACAGACGGACAGACGGACGGAATGCCGTCAATCGATTTTTAAGTATAAAGAAGCAACAAATCATGGATTTTTGACCACACCACGAGCTAGAGGATTTTTTTTCTTAATTTAGCAACTGGTTTTATCCACTTATTCGTTTTCACGGCCCGGCAATTAATTTTTTTCCGCCGAAAATTGGCCATTTTTTCGCGCAGCATTACATAACTTTCCCTATACTACGTATATCACTCCGTGTATACGTACGTATACGGGAAAGTAAAAACAATGAAAGTATTAATCTTTCTGAAATCTAAGGAATAATTTATATGATTCTGGCTGCGGATATACAATAAAAATAAAATGCTATTGAAAAATAGGCGTGAGTGATTTCATTTTTGATATCATATAGCGTGGATTTGAGAGTTTTGAAGAAAATAGTTTGGAATAATTGTTGAATCAACATTTTTATTCGTTGTAAGAAATTGTTTTAAATCTATGTAAAGTGTGCATGTCAATCACTCTTAAATGGCCTGTGTAATTCTTTTGATGTATCGATATTGCTAACTTACATTTTACACAGAAATTCGAATAGAATCCAAAAACTGTATTACTAATTTGCAATGTGAGCAGAAACTGATAGAAATCTGCAGCATCAGCGATTTTGAGAGGTGCCTAGGCCTTTTGTTAGATGTCTAACAGATCGTGAAAATTCAATATAAATGCAACTCTTAAGATTTTCACTAAAATCCAAATATTTGATTAATTTTGTCTGTTCTCATCGTGTGTGTACATATAGAATTATCCTACTCTGTGTGTCACTGCTTACGTGCTTACGACACAGCTAACGTCATGCGATAGCAAGGTTCGATGGAAGAGGCCAGTCGCCAATAAATTATTGTTCACATGATATTTTATAGAGAAGCAAATATTTTGATATTCTTGGTAAGTAAAGATCTCTTTAGACTAGACTTTACTGTATTATTGCCGTATTTATGAAGAATGATTTTGTAAAAATAGATAAAGCGATTGAATTTCAGCGAAAGGAAATAAACATTCTGGTTGCATGGATCCTATTACAGCAGTATTTATTTCGCTTATTGATGTTTTCTACGAACTTTAGTGCATGAACTCTGTAGAGGAAATTGAGTTGTTGGATTTAGCAGTCACGTCAATGTGTTTCTTTGAGGTGAACCATGGCCGACTCTAATAGGTGGAGCAATGGTTGAACACATGCCGAAGATTTAAGTATGCACCCATCATTGCAATTGAAAATATTGCCGAGATTTATGTACGCACCCATCACTTCTGTTGACGTTGAACGGTTGTTCTCGTCGCATAAAGTGATATTGAGCGGTAAGAAAAATTAATTTTCTCTTGAAAACGTGGAGAAAATATTAGTTATTTATTGTGAGGCAAACTACGATATTTCTATTTTTATACAGAATAAACTTGCTCACAAATAGTATTATCACAAAATATACAATACGAGTTCTATATAATATTGATTTTTTCTATATAATATTTAATAGAAATATTTGAGAATGATTTTATCATTGAGAAATACGATATAACACAAGTAAATTGTAAAAATAATTATAAATAATATTACACAAGTAAATTGTACTTGCAAAAATATGTGTTTTTCCGTTCTCTGTATTATTTGTGCCTATTCTGCAAATTAAAAAGCATAACTGAGATGCTGAAAAAACTTATTTTAGGCGCCTAAAACGCGTATTTTAAAACCTAAAAATCCACTGCCTATTCATCACGATATCGTTAAGAAGCTTTTTCATGAACTCTCTTAACGATAACTTGTTAACCGTAATTATTTATATTTTATAAGATATCATCTCTCTTGAATTCTTGCCTAACGGATGTTTTTTAGAAATACCCCGAATTAAAGTTAAATGTCAGCTTGTTGCGAAAATTGTTGTCATTGTAATACATACATGAATATAAATTGGACAATGCATCATATTGTTCCCTTTACAAACACTATTAATGAAAAAACACGCCGAGTGCAGTTTGTTTCCAAAGCAAACACTACACTACCTTCGGTCGTACTGCGCACAAACAGACCCGGAAAGCAGACTTAATAGCTGGTCGTAGCGGCGTAATGAGTCACTTTAAATGAATTCAATTACTCGGAATTCAGGAGAACCCTCACCGCAGAGGCCGCATTTATTAGCGAAAGGCGTTTTTCGCTCTCAAAGGGATAAAAGTGGCGGTTACGTATCAAAGGAACAGTAATTTCCACAGTTCATCGTTTTTCAACACCACCACATTTTCAAAAGTTAGCGGTAAATGAGACTATAATTTTTATTATAATTCACTTGGGACTAGATCCAATTGCTGCTGTTGTTGCTATTATTTTCATTTTTATTATTCGATGATTATTATTAACACGTCCTTTCAACGGAAAAACCATTTGACCCATTAATGTCAGATGGTTTTCGCCCGGGAAAGGCATGTATTCCAAAAGTTACTCCGCAATGTGCCAACATTCTTCATCCTTGGTACGAATATACAGGCTTGATATGATGAAAATACAAAGAAAATATATTGAAAATATTGTTGAGGATTGTAGGAAAACATATTTAAAGCTGGCATGTGATACGTGATTTTGTTTTGTGCAAACATAATCATTTAGTGATTAAATTGAGAGTGATTCTGGTAATATGTTTATCCAAGTATTATTATTATTACGATTGAATTTGTAAATTATAATACCGAAAGCGACTCTACAGTGATACATATGTGAAGTAACACGACCTTTAACTAGAGCCGAATCTGAGGAATTATCAGTCCCGTGTAAACGCACGGGTCCCGAAGGGAACGGGCCCATGGCCTCCAATGTTCAAGGGCCCCGATAGTTTCAACAATAATATTTAATACTATTTTTTTAAACATAAAAAGTGGTGTATGATTAAACTATATGCAAAAATTAGGCATAACGGAGTGATGTGTCACGTGTGGATAATATTTATTATTCGTGAAGTTGCTGATTGCTGGGATAATGTCACTGAGAATAGAAGTTAATTTTTTAACAAAACTTGTCTTTAAATTCAGAGGGGGGAGATCGGTAATGATGAAAGTAAAAATGAGGGACCCGCAAATTAACATGGACCCAAAGGCCCGAAAAGCTGTTAACACGTCCCTGTTGATTGACACACCCACGTTGAATAATGAACATGCCCGACGTAAATAAATAGAGAAGGATTTAAAGTATATAAACAGTGGCGTAAATATTACATTTTTGGCAATAAAATCGAAAAGAAAAATATTTTTGGAAAGAATTCATTGAAGGCACTATGTCGAAGAGTCCGTAATATAAGATATAATTTTAAATGAATTAAAGAGAATAAAAACTAATAAATGCAGATAATGTCACACCCAACGGTTCGTTATCGAGCCACACGGTGGCGTCGATTGTCAACCACAGCGTCGAGCTCCGGCGGCGTGGGTGTGCGCCGAAGTCAACGAGGGCGGCCCGGGCCTAGCTCAGTCGGCCAACTTTGTCACCTGCTTAGAATCTAACTCGGATGGAAGGAGTCGTAAGGCGTTTGCTAACTACAGAAACAATTCAGTGGTTGGTAAAGCAAATAAAAAGGTTTATTCCCGCCTAATAATAGGCCGGGGAAGTTACAGTGATTCAAAGAGTTAAGAAAGGCCCTACCTGATGAGCTCAGTTAGAAACGAAAGAAAAAATGAGATAAAACTTAAATCTAAAAAAATAAAGAACGAGAATTACAATCAAATTCCTTTACAGGCCCCAACAAACTCTAGGCCATTCGCCTTCTGGCTGACAATAATGAGGAAACAAGTGCCTAAGCGCGGCACAGCAATGCACAATAGTTCTTTGGCGGTCGTTGACCGAAGTTTATGCCTGAATGGGGCGGCGTGTAGGCGGCCCTCGGCGTCGGCGGCGGGGGTCGCGGCTTCTCTCCGTCTGGGTCGGCGGCTGAGATGGCCCTGCCAGGCCGAGAAACGTCCTTCCAACAATAGCTACCAAAGGAGCGGCGGCGGCGACAGCGGCTGCGGCGGTGACGGCGGCGGCGGCGACGGTCAGCTGGCCCGGATCGTGAATGATCGCGAATTCCGTTCACACAAATTAGCAGTTCTTACGGAAAGTTCTCTGGAGTTTTCACGATCACGAATCTCGGAGAAAACTAGTCACCGGTCACTGCCCACGGCAGAGCTCAGTGTCCACGAACTAAGTCCCAAAATAATAATTCTCCCTCGAACGCGGCGCCGGAGCTATCACTTACTCCGCGGCGCTCGCCACCCAAGACAAGTCGAGTACACGTAGCGTTCGAACGCGGCGCCGGAGCTGTTACTCACTCCGCGGCGCTCGCCCCCCCCAGCTCAATCGAACAAGAAGAAGTGATGCTCTCCCCTACGCCGCTAGCGTGGAGGTGTCCTCGTTCCGCCACCCCGAAAATTCAAAAGTGCCCCAAAATCGCTCCCACCCCACGGAATTTTGCCCCTGATTGGCTAAGTGCTACTACGCCGTAATTTTGTCCTCGGCCAATCAGGTCCGGTGATTCTAGGAATTTTCCGTAGCCCTATCTCTGTCTGGAAAACGCTCTCCGTCTGACTTCGGAAGTAGGTCAGTAAAGGGTACGCGGAATGTCCGTTGGGACCCCTGGAGAAAACTGCGAAGGACGGCCTGGGTACTTAGTGCGCATGATACCCGGAACGGCGGGATCAGCACACGTCTCTAATCTCTTCTTCGGCGCCCGGGTGCGTGACGGGATGAGGGTCGACTCGCGGACGATGGCCATAAACTTTTAGAGGGGCGCGTGCTGTCATCCCTTCCATTAGCGGAGGGGGCGCGCCGACCCGGCTGGCGGCGGCGGGAGTGACGCCTCGCATCGACAGTTATTTGTGAAATTTAAAAATATTAAAAATAGCGTACCGCTACAATAAAGAACATGAAAACATTTTAATTAATTGTGTAGATAAGCGATAACTATTAAAATGAACGATAAAATGAGAAATATTCAATAGTACTTCACAGGCGAAAGCGTAGGCAAATGTTTTAGTTCCTTGCAAATGAGTCATGAAAACAGAATGATTGTAGACGGCATGGAGAACGCACGTTTGAGGTGATGTATTTTTTGCTCGCCAGTTGTGAATGTATTTGAAAAATACAGTGTCAAGCCGTACAGAAGTATAGAAATAAATACGTGCATAATGCAATAATGAATCTAGATATGGCATTTTAATTTGGAGAAATTATATTTTTCTGGAGGTCAAAGTAGTGAGGGTTGCCAGTGCTGAAGGCGACATCGTTGCATACAAGAAAGTGCAAAATGTCTTGAACTATTTTGCCGCGAATAAACATGAAAAGGCCAAGAATGTGTTAGTAAATAGAATATAATATTTCGTATTAAGTTTGAAAAGTAAATGGGATAAGAATACGCATGAGGTGGAATGATTTGTTTTCTTTGAGTGTAAATATATTGTTGAGTGTCTATATATTGAGTGTCAATATATTGTTTGTCCAAAACGATAGGGACTGGTCAATCTTACAAAGAAAGCCACGGAAGCCTCCGCCGACCTCCCTCCCCTCTTCCGAACCCCCCTGCTCGCGATCGGCCTCCCAGCGCCCGCCTCGCTCGGTTCCCACGCTAGACACTCACACAGACACTCACACAGACGCAGCCCTCGCCGGCCGGCCAACTTAATACAAAATCACTTGTCGTCTGTCCGCTGTGGTGTGCACACGCTCGTTCGTGCAGCTCAAATAATCATTGTACCGCTCATATGCGAATAACAACTTTGTGGTGGGCACGAACTCTCTCGAAATCTTCAACTAACGGTGCCGCTAACATTCGGCAACATATCTTCAACTAATTGTGTCGGTCTTATTCGGCAATATACAATTGTGGTGCACACGCCTTCTCAAACTATTCAACTATTATACCGTTCATATACGGTAGCCAACTTTGTGGTGTGCACGAACTCTCTCGAAATCTTCAACTAACGGTGCCGGCAACATACAATTGTGTCGCACGCACTTCTCGAACTACTCAATTAATTGTACCGTTCCTACACGGACAACACTTAAGACTATTGCGGAGTGTCGAAGAGGTGATTATCTGCAACCGAACTTCGAGTTTCTCCAGGGAACTCCCAGACATCCTAGTACGTCGCAGAACTACCAACACATCTAGTGCAGACGACCTTTTCAACGGAGGCTTGCTGCCTGACGCCTCTCCATGCATCGTTGTACTCCAGCCTGCTGCCGCTCGAACTAACAGATGAGTGTCAGAATTCTGTAAAGCATTTGCTAAAACAAAATAACTAAATTCCTCACGGCAACTTGAAACTAAATTTATCAAAACTTAACTGGAAATTATCTATTACAAACTTAACTTATAAATTATCATTCCCAAACAAATTATTTGTAAACTGTTAGCATCAAACTTAATTCATTGTATGATTATAACTTTGCCAAATCAAACAAATTATATAGTATACTTAGTTATAAGTAATTCATTCATCTTCATCTAGATTAAGGTAATTATAAGGTTATATTGTATTGTTTTGCATCAAAATACAAACTAGTGAAAATCACAAAATCCTTTTCCTGAACTACCAGAACCCACTTGCTCCTCCGCCTGCAACCAGGCCCGCTGTGCAGATTAGCTGCTCAGGATAAAACAGGGACCTTTAAAAGTACGTCACTGTTCAAGTCGTCTAACGAGAACTTCATTTTGACTATAGTATTAGAAACAGTAAGTATACACGAAAGACGTTAAATGACGAATAAATTACGGCACTGCCATGCCATTACGTCGCTGTTTGAGCATCGGATTTTGGAAGGCCTATTACAAATGCAATCATCAGAATACATTTACGTAAGAGAAACCGACTATTTATTGTATGTCACATCGATGTGATCGCAATGGAAAATTGCATGGAAATCTTGAACAATGATTTCGGAAATGAACATGACAACTGAATAGGCAGCAAAGCTTTTGAATATTGTAATGGTCCAGAATATGTGATTGTACACGCTCCGCAAATTTACAGTTTCCTTTTCTAAGTAAAAAATATATTGTATCCAAACACAGTGATTATTTTTTTCAATACACTGCTTTGTGAACGAAGTCCATTGTTAGTATTCCGGGCCCGCGCAAAATAGGCACAAGGTATTGTTGAACGCGCATCCATCGGCAACACCTCACGGAATCAATAGAAATCAGATGAATATATTTGTTCTAAATATTTGCCTATTTAGATATTCATTTCGAAATGTAAGGAATGAATCAAACTAAGTATTTGTAACTCTGAAATTAGAGAAATGTTAACCCTCGGAGTCCCGAGCAAATTGTACCTTCGGAGTCCGAAGCGGGTACATTTTGTACTCCAAGGTTTTATTTTCATTTTTAAAGTTATTTTTAATTGAAGATCATTTTACTTCAATTAACCTCTTACCCTGATCTCAAATTTCCTGATCTCTCTCCCTGATTACAAATTTGTTTTCCACCACTATTTATTTTAAACATAAAAATTACATGTAATGGTAATGGCGTTAACCAAAACGCCGTTAACCAAAATCAATATGTTTGAAACCATCATAAATACAATTAGAAATGATAATTGGTATTTAGTACAGCTAGCATTTCTGATATTGATATGCCACTATCTTTTTGGAGTGTTTACTGCATATCCAATTTCCACATAATATGCATTTGAAGTCTGTTTTCCTGTCTGCTTTTCTCTGACACATGTTGCGTCTGCCACGTTTTCTGGCACCTACTTTCTGATGCTGCTGCATTTCTTTTGCCGTAGGCTCAATAATAGTAACTATTGCCCTATTTATATGAAGAGGTAAATTGATACTTTCGACAGCGCGCCGCTGAATGTAATGCTGGTTTTACCAGTGTTAATGATCTCATTCGCTCACTTAGATAAGAGAAAAGCAACATGTACAGCATTCGGAGGTAAAATGGCAACTAGCAACGTTAAGCAGCAATTTTCAATATCACTCAGTGGCATATTTGCGAATGAAAGAACAAAAAAATAGACGGCCGTTTGTAACACGCAGTCCTAAGGGGGCACATTTTGGACCCCAAGAGCAAAAATGCTTATTTTAAAGTTGAGAAGTTATAGCAAAATTTCTAACATAGTGTGTATAAGAGTGCAATCATGTTGCACCCCTTTCCCACCCTTCTTTCTGGCTGCTGAAGACGTTGCTTTCTCATTCTTTTTTCGATAACTAAATAAAGTGCAGCCGTTTTGCATTTTTTCTTGCAGTAAATGAAGTATTTGTTTTTGCATTTGCAAAAGTGTTGCTTTTTGCTATTATACCTCATGTAGAAAATATATGAAAACAAATATTCCAAGAATTCTATAATATCACAAATAATATCCAATTTTTTTAACTGGGATGCAATCGGTCTGAAAGGGCAAGAAAATAAGTCCAGGTTTCTCGTTTCCAACTGAGCAACGGACATTGCAGGCATCACCTAAACCCATCTCCATAGTAATTTCTAATTTAACGTTCCATGGTATGAAACGTACAGGAAGGGTAGAGCAGCAGAAAAGGCATCGGGGGAATAGCATTAGTAATAAAACTAGTGGTGCTAACAGCACGTACTTTCTCGCAATATGACTTCTAACTTACGATGCATCCAACTGGTCATTTTACATCAAGCACGCATTCATTGCCGCACTAATCATTTTACTTTCAAGACACGCAGTAAATTGGGAACGGTCGACTATTTTTGTCGCCAAATTATTTTAAAAAATACTCATTTTCGTGAAATTCAACATGATCTTATTCGAAGATCTGTTTTTGATGAACACACTTCATTAACCCTTTCACTGCTACGCGTTAGGAGCGCCGGCCGCCGCGCTGTGCTGAGCCATCCGGCGGCCGCCGCACGCCCTGTGCTGAATACTTTTTCGTGCGGTCTTCTCTTGCGCGCGCTCTCAGTTATCAAAAGAACGTACACTTTCCATCCTTCTTTTAGATCCGGGCTTTGGACCGGCACCTGATCGTACCAAAAAACAATGCCAAACGTCCAATTTATAAATCGAAAATCAAGACACGTACCGTACACCAGGAAAGCAAAATCACTAGTGAGAAGCAGTCCCCGGAAATGTGTTGAAGTAAACACGGAGGGTGGATAGACAAAAGGGTTTTCTATTCTGGTACTGCAATAATATTTTGACCTGCGCATGCTTGGCCGGAAACGCGCGCGGGCCCCGGGACGGCCCGCAGTGCAAGCAGCCCATGCCTTCCACAACACGTGAAAAATCTCGCAATAGAAGTATTGAAACGCTATTTAGTAAGCACCAAAATAAACTTCAAAGTGTCCAGAACAGGACCCATGTCATGGCCATCGCCTAATTTCGAACGCGACCGAACAACGGACACGAGAACCCGAAAGAGCAGCGCGACGCACCGGTGCGTCGATAGCAGTGATGGCTCGGCGAGCTCTGACGGACCGGTGCGTCGTTAGCAGTGAAAGGGTTAACGAAAAAATGTATCTTCATAATTGTGTAGTTGTAGGAATACACCGAAAACATTTTAATTTTTTTCAATTTTCGAAAAATCAGTTTTCAACCAATATGATACCTGCCTCATTCTCATAAACTTTCTTCAGACAATCCAACAAAAAACATTAATCAAAATTGTTTTGGGCCATTTTTTTGAAAAATTTGAAAATGTCCCAGAGGCTTTATGTAAAGTACCCCCCAAAATTAAAATATAGGTTTCAAAATCTAGGAGTCCCGACATCAGCCAGATCGATCGGGAAATATTAATTTTGGAGAAAATAGGTTGAACGGTTTAGTCGCTAGCTTCGTTCACAGACATACGAACGGACAGACGTTTTACCGTCAATCGATTTTTCGGTATTAAGGGGCCATAAAACGTGGGAAAAGGCCGCAGTATTAGCCAACCATTTCGAAAATACCTTCACTCCGAATCCAATAAATGAAGTTGATTTCAATAAAAATATTGAAGAACACATGAATAAAACATACACCACTGTACCAAATAAAATAAAATTCATATCTCATGATCAGCCGAAGAAGAAAGAAATACATGGACTTAAAAGAAGAGTCGCAAATCTCACTAGTTTTTTGAGTGTAGATGCAAAATTTGGTAGCAATCGCTCCAAAAGTTTCAAAAGATTCTATGAAACACATAGCGAAATAAAGTCTAATATCCAAATGTTACATCATTTTTTTATACAGATTAATATTCTATAGAATTAATCTTTATATGATTTGGCATGCATGACTATGTTGATAATTTGATGAGTCTTTAAAAAAATAAAAAGTTATTTTAATTTTCTCGTGACATAATTTCACTCGATTGCAGATAATTTTGAGTGGCGCAGATAGCTCGGTCCTCTTCGTTTCGCTCCACGACGGGAGACTAAATCAATAAATCTCCAAATGCAATTTCCGGGAGTAAATTAATCTCCCTTGAGGCATTAATTTCTGTCCAACCTTTTTAATGCCATCTGTTACGAGAGGAACTCGTCTCTTCTTCGGTGTTATTATTTTAAAGAATGTGTCAGAAGTGCCAGGAAGGTGAATTTTTAACAGCAGTGTACCGCAATGATTCATACAAAAGTTAAAGGTTAAGAATATTTAAAAAATAACAGATGTTCGTACGGTACGAACATACACCTTTCTATGATAAATTATCTATGATCGAGGTTTGCCTTTCGTGAGAATGAAATGTTCTGGAATGTGCGTATAATGCAGGAATTCAAGCGAATTATGATTATATCAAGTTGAGTTCGTTAAAATTCAGGTTGACTACAAAATTATAATTATATAAATATTTTTAGTAAATAAGCGTAAAAATAATAACTCATCTTTGTCGGGAGATCCGTTAAACGTACAAGTAAAATATATGGATTTACGGGGATACTATCTTTCCAGTTAGGTTTTCATTCCATGTAATGACTTCATAACATTTACAATATCTTTCATTCCAAAGTGCAATGTTCTCATTTTCTCAATCTGTAGAATACTGTATTTGTGGTATGTAAAAATGAAAGGTCATTTCCAAAGGATGACGGAAAGTCGATAGCCTAAGAAAATTTTGAAATGTTACCACAAGGAAACAGGAATTGTGGCATCCAAGAAACACGTGGGATAATTAGATAGAAAAGGCGATGAAGGACCGACTTCAAGAGGAAGAATGGGAAGATCAAAGGACGTGTCGACTGGGATGCCAGAAGCGGCGTCGGGTGTAAAGAACCACTATTACTAATACTACTACAACTACTATTACTACTATTCTTGAATTTTAAAATCTTGCCTTACATCATATATTTTATAGAATGTATTTTACATTCACATCTTTTATCTTAAAGTCTTCATTTCGTTTCTCACCGTTTGTATTGTGATAAGCCAGAAAACTCCAGTTTCATTTGAACAGAAAAACGGCATCAAACATTATAAATACGACCAAAATAAGTGCATGTAGAACGCTTTTAGCCACGTAGTACACGTTATTAGGGCGACCGGAAAACAAGATATTATATTCCATCTCCAGGCTGTTCATTTGGGAGGAAGCAGGAAACAAGACCCGAGAGGATTACATAAAAAATGAATGGAGGAGGCAGTGAAAGCTCTGATTTTATGAAAATGTTGAAATAAACACTCTTGCTAGACGTCGAACAGAACGGATACAGCGACCGAAGCGGTATGAGTATTCTTTCAGTTAAGATTGGTTGTAGTATTTCAATTATAGAGAAGTGCGTGGTATATAAAGAGTTTTGACATGCCAAGTGTTGTGTAGACTACGAAGTTAAAGATATCATGTTAGTTTGGATAGTAATTTGAAAATTAAATCGAAATAGACTCCGTGTTTGAAGGGAACTTATGTCAGGTTAGATCCGTAGATGGGGATGGTATTTATCAACTTGGGTTAATGTAGACAGTCGTGAGTAGTAATTCTCTGGAGCGCAGCGAAGGAAAGTCGCGCTCGCAGTATAATTTATTCGCATTTATTGTTTTTATGAAATTACCAAATAATTTATAATACTCCAGGAACCTTTGCAAACCCATCGTGACATTAGGCAATATTACAATAGGAGGGATATAACACAAACATCTAACTGACGATATTAAGCCAAAATCGGAACTATAGTTTTTGTAAGTAGAAAAAGTCAGATTGTATCATTCATGAGCTCATTTTATAGTGTAACAATGTCATAATAAATCTTAAGTTATTACTTTGAAAAAGAAAAGGCTTACAATTTGTAGTTAGTTGCCATCAATTCAAATATTTGTTTACAATTAACAGTACTTCCAGGAATCGTAGTTCTGTACAGAACTGCACGTCCTCATACGACAGCTAAGAAGGTAACAGGTAAATTTTATGAAGCTTTATTAGTGTCAGTCGTGTAAAAAAAGTAAAATAAGTATCAATAGTCTTAAGAATTTCACACTCTGTATATTACATTTTCACTTGTTACATTTTAAAATGATGCTTTCCTTTCAGGAGATGGAAAAATCATTTCCATAACACATTATGGCTTTCGCAATTGTTTTCGTATTTTAATTTCGTGTTTCGCAATTTTAGAAATATTATAAATATCACTGAACGTATCACTGAACGTTTGTACACCTTTCATTCTTACTGTTTCTGATTTCTAACATTTAAAGTTCCCGTCTATTTATATGAAAAACGTTACATTATTTTCCTCTTCTTCGTAATATTTATCGGCAACTGATCTCCCATATTTGGTTCATACCTAGCTGTTACGTTAGAGCGTCAAATTATTCAAAAATGTGTATCGGTGAATACAAGTTCGCATAACTTAAATTCCTTCGTATTAGTTCTACACAAAGCATACCTTCAAAAGCGTTACATATTCAGGGCACATATAGAAAAAATATTTTACACACACTAAGCAGGCAGGCTGTTAGCTTTGTATCATACCATAAATAGTTTTTCAACCAAGTTTACAGTTAAAACACACACATAATTATTAAACATTCCAGTAATTATATACACATCTCGTTTTAATCAGTTCTAAATCAACAAATCACTCTACTAAATGAAAATCTACCTATTAAAAATTTATTACTAGATTCAACAACCATAATTAATGATTAAGAAATTCATTATTATATTTTTAAACGTTGTACAAAGGAGTAAGATCGCAAAATATCACGAATTTAAATTCCATTCGTTGCAGTTTCCTATGGAAACTAATTTCAGAGTAGATTTTCTCTTGTATTTAAATTTTATATTGCTTTTAATGAGGTGTTTTCCGGCTTTGTTTCAACCGGCGTCAAATTAAAAGGATAATTCAAAATTTTGGGGCATGCTACATATTTATCTCTACACACAACCCTCAGTCAGTATGGATTGGTCCAGTATTGGTATTCCTCTGTCTTGTATGTTTGACTATTTTTAGGTCATATATGAACAGAAAGTATTGAGTGCAGGGGTAGCATAGTCTAAGCCTCATTAATTTTTGCAAAACAATTACAACCTTTTTATAAATTATTAGCTTAAAAACGGCATTTTTCGAGGATTTATTTGTCATTATCATGTTTTAGATAGCTGACCTACATGCTGTTACCCGGGTTTGGGGTAAAGGTGCTTCACATTACCACCAATAAATGCAATTTCTTCCCTTGCTTAGGTGAAAGAACATGAAGTGTAATCAAATTTACAAAGTTTATTGAACATACATTTTAATTTGTTATTATCAAAGTGGTGTTGCGGTATTCATTTTTGACTTTGATTTTAACAATAGATAAGCTACTGTAGATTGCGTAAATTCTAAAGCAATTTTTGTAAAAAAGCACATTGGGTGGTAACATTTCGAGTCGTAACTGCGCTAGATTTACTTATGTGTAACTCAAAAATATTTGTGCCAAGTTTAGAAGTTATCATTTCAATGGTAGTACTATTTTTTCTGACAAATATTGGTGTAAACAACTTCACTTTTACAGAGTATAAAACTCTTGATAAACACCACTCTAGGTTTGATTTCTTCTCTCTACCGCGTTAGCATTAGTTCTGTCGAAAAGAGGTCGACAACTGCACTTCCTAGCATCTCACTGGCATCGATGGATCTATGATAGTGGTGTCAAGGTCTTCTACTGATGGCAGTGGAACGCGTCGTGGCACCGTAGCATGCCACGAACTTCTCTGCGCAACTAGCGTCGGGAAATGGAACTATTACGAGTAGTAGTAACTCCGCCGTTTTACGATACGGATGGTGTTGTCTCTGTTGGCGGAGTGATGAACTGCGTGGAGGCGTGATTTCGTCGTGGTACTCGTGCCACGGACTCCCACTCGTGGAATCGACCTTGACAACACTGCTCTATGATAACAACCATTACTGCTGTAATGTCTCTGACGGGGAGGATCTAGGGTTTCAGGCCCAACGTTGGAGAATTTTTGACAGTAGCTTCGTGGAATTCAGCCGCTCTCTAGAGGAGAATTCTATCGGTCCCGGTCGGTTGCTCTGATCAGTAGTTTTCCGTTGTTTCCTTGATCAATACCGGGCGATCACCGGAGCAAAACCCCTTTGTTGAGGTAATGCTCCGGTGTTCACCAGGAATTGATTGGGCCAAGGACCACACTCTGTATTTCCTTCCTTATTCTTCTCCCCTCCTTTGTCCGTGTACACACGCACGTACATGTAGTACACCAGCTCACGTACTGGGAGACCATTCGGGAGCATACACAAGAAATTCTCATTGTTATACTGCGATTTTCGTAACTTTGTCCCTGACAGAAATCAGCTGTTTCGCTGCCATCCTATCAGAAGCTTATATTTCGCGACAGTGACGTCACTATGGTGACGTTCAAGTTCCCGATTGGATGAAACACTGAACAGCTGATTTATTCAGGGACAAAGTTACGAAAAACGCAGTATACTCACTGCTAGCTACCCCCTGTGATAAGCACACGCGAGAGAGAAAGAATCTGTTGGAGTGTGGAGGAGCACCAGAGATGCTCGCGAGACTCGCGAGACATGCGTAATTAGAGAACAGGCTTCTTTCGTGCCTCCCACGTCACCAACGGAAACTACATAGCCAGAACGATTGTAAATATATGAGCGACATTGGCCATAAGCGATTTTGTTAAATGTAACAAGCCCTTCAGTAAGCGACTCCCTTACTGCACAAGATGCCATCTGACATCAAATTGGGAGATCAAGTATTTTCATCTTTTCGTCTATTTCTCGAAACTATTTATACAATACGTAGACCCTAAGTATTGCCATAGTCAAGCAAACGTACATTTTATAGCCAAATAGTTCAAAGTTTAAGCATTATAACTTGTTATGAGATTTGTTTCAGTGTGATGCATAACATTAGAGAATTTCATTTGATATTATATCACTCGGGACCTCTTAGTCGCTGTCGAGCTCCACCCCTTTGAAGGTCGGAGATTAAAGTCAGCTGCTATTGTGTCATGCGTAGAGCGTCAACGGCCACATCTGTGCTATCGGTTCATGCCTAACCAAGTAACGGATTCATTATGATACATAATCGAGTAATTGCGTCATAATGGATTGATTACGATCTTCCAAATGACATCAAACTAAGGCAGGCAGGTAGTACGGTGGCAAACAATATTAAGCGCAGAGACGTGTGTATGTGTGATGGGAGACTAAATGTATAGTGTCCTGCTAACTTGATGTTTTTTGAAAAAAACATCTTTCTCATTTATGCTGAATATAAAATGTATTTTTATTTGTTAACATGTAGTCAGTATTTACTAGGAAAAGAATTGATTATGAATGACTTTCGTTAATATAGAAAATGAGTAAAAGTTGTAAAATCAATGGTTCTGGAGGGGGAGGGTGAAGCCACAAGATTGGATACGCCATTGTATAAGCAGTAATAAATAACATTTTCGTTATATGCGGTAATACCTAACGACCTTCCTTTTTGGAATGATTTCACATCGAAACAAAGTACGAAACATTACATTTCGGTGGAGGTGCATGTGATTATTTTTTTACACACTCACCTCTAGCTATTTAACGAACATTAAGAAATATTGATTTCACAAATTATAACACTAATGTAAGTATAGTTGATATTAATGTTGCTGATATTTTGAACTGATACATTGTTGACTTCTAGAAATGTTTCATTTCTTATTTAAGATCATGCAACAGCAAAGGAATATAAAAACTGTATTTAACGTTCGTTTCTCAAAAATGGAGTTTGTTAGAGCTACCACAGAATATATGCTACAAACGTTTAAGACAAGGTATTCGGGCGCACAGCAAAGCAGGGGAAATAATTTATTCCGTAAGTCGCAAGGCAGAGTCGTTGATTCGCAACCGTTGCGGCCCACACAGGAAGCGCCCAGGCGCGTGGCGCCGGACGCCCCGCCTCCGCCTCCGCCTCCGCCGGGCGAGCGACCGGCGTTCTTGGAAACGCCCGCGCGCATTACGCCACTCTGGCCAACAGTTAGCCGTCCACAAAGGACAAAGCTTCCAGAACATTCACTTGCTAAATTCAAACAGTAACCTGTGTAGGCCAAATGCCTTCCCCACTCTTATGAGCCCTCGCACAAGCCCAGGCTCTCGGGACGCCTAGTCGTTGAGACATCAAAATCAGTTCGGGAGTGGAGTTCATGCGGGCCACACGTACGTGAGCTCGGTGTAAGAACGGTACACGTAAAAGACTTAATTGTTCAGCAAAATGCCGATGCCAGTTGTACATCAAATGTCTTAATTATGCAACAAACTGCCGATGCCAGTTATACATCAAATGTTTTAATTATGCAATTTGTACATTATCTGAAGAACCTGAATTGGACCGCTCGTACAAGGTATTGTAACGAATATTGCAACCTCGAATTTGACCAATTGTCAATTGTGTAATTGTGTTCATGTAACCTCGCAATCAACTATAATGAAAATTAAACCTGGTTTGTGCAATAACTGTTTTTTATAAAACCAGAAAGATACTGCGCCAACCATTCTCCCTGAAGTATCGAAGGGTTTCGGGACCGCAGTCCTTAACAATTTATCCCAATAATACAGTCCACTAAAACCTTCAAAATAAGTGCAGCACCTTGAACAAAAGTAGAAGAGTTGAAAATCGTCAATGAACATATGGTGGGAAATTTCATAAAACGAAGGAAAACATGTGATATTGAAATGTTGTGAGGCTATTCTGTTGCACGTGACACTAGCATTTTTCAGTTCATTCATTAGTCAGGAAGGGAAAAGTGTGGTCCGTGTCCGGTTTGTTACGATACTATACCGACATTTTCGTGATATTGATCGGAGAAACCACAAAAAATATCGTCTAGAGAAGACGACCGGTAGAGTACTTCCCCATAGAGCAACCGAGTAGAGATACATAGGGTAATCTAATGAAATCCTCGAAAGTGCAAATAAAAATCTTTGTTTTTTCTCTTTAGGTGTTTGGAAATTTAAATACACAGTCTTTAATGTCTTTCCAACAAAAAAGTGTCTGTGCATGGCGTTGGAGCGGAGTAACAACAGATTCAAGATGGTGACTTTACTACGAAGATGCACCAATGAGGAACAGCGTGTAGTTAACAGATGTTTCTGGAGAGAAGGAATGATACCGGTTGATATTCGTCAGAGAATGGACAAAGTGTGAGGACGCCTGTCTCTCATAACGGCAAGTGTACGAGTGGTGCAAGAAATTCAGAGAAGGTGTGACTTCGTTAAGCGATGCTCCCCATCCGGATCAGGCTCATTATGTTGTGACAGAGAAGTCGACAGCAGAAAAGTGGCGTATTAAAGAACTATCGGCGTCTCACCCTATCCGAAATGGCTTCCTTGCTGCAGATGAGATTCGGTTGAGTACAACACATAGTGCATGACGACCACTCCTGCAGAAAAGTGTCCGCCAGATGGGTTCCTCGACAGCTGACGGAGGAACTGAAAGATAGTCAGGCTGATGAATGTCAAGAGCTCCTGAGATGTTATGAAGTAGAGGGAGAGGATTTTCTAGCATAGTCACCGGCGATAATGTGATGAAAGTTCGATTCATCGTTTTCATCCGGAGACAAAACGTGCAAGCAAAGAATGGAGACATATCTCTTCTCCAAAACCAAAGAAGTTTCGCAGAAAGCCTTCTGCCGGGAAAGGGATGTTGACATTACTCTGTGATAAGAATGGTTCCATTCTGGGACATTATATGCCACAAGGTCACAGTGACCAGTACCAAGTACTCCGATCTTCTCCAAAACCATTTGACGCCAGCAATACGCACAATGCAAAGATGGTTTCTGAGTACAGGTGTTTTGCTCCAACATGACATCGCACGACCGCATTCAGTTCTAGCAACAATGGAAGCAATTGGTGACGTGCGCTCGAGTGCCATCCACATTCGCCAATCTCGCAAGATTTGGCATCGTAAGATTACCACATCTGTGGTCTACTAAAAGAGCTCCTTGGAGGCCAGAAGTTCAAGTCTCTTGAAGATGTGCAATCGGAGGTGTACGAGTGACTACGACATCAAGCAAAAAATCTTTTCTTACGCGGTATCGAATCACTTCCTATCCGATGGCGTATGTGCATTGAACTCGGAGGGGACTATTTACAGTAGAGCTCAATGAAACCCATCATCTTGAGAAAATGGGCATTCTGTATTTTTTGTGATTTACAGATCTTAAAAATATTAAACAAAAATTAGTATAAATTGGTTATCATATATTTTATGTGGATTATACAGTGTTTCCATTTCCATTACTGATAACTTAATCGATTTATCCAAATCAGGTGGTGTATTTTCAGAATTATATTGCAAATTACAACTGTAAATGAGGTGATGCTGTTTTTTTAGCACTACTGTAGAAAAGTAATGCAAAAGAAACACACACTGCAGTAAAATAGATAACAATTAATTGCGGTTTTCACTTGATTCTCCCTCGTATCTAGATATCGTCGAAAATCCTCAACGTCGGGAGTAGAACCTCGAGACCTACCGGTGAAGTCATCGCAGCAGCGACATTTGTTGCACCGAGCCACGTCAGCTGGCGGCGGGAGTCGCGCGCGGATGTAGGAACCTTTTAATGAAACTGTGTAAAACTAGCCAACGCCCAAACTCCCAAAGCGGCAAATGTAGTAGTTAAGATAGTTTTTAAGGAGTTTATTTAAGATAGGCCCGATGTATAAGCCTAACCGGCTGCAGCAAATTGTATCCCTAATTGTGAATAAATTTCCGCCTCTCCAGGGGGAAATTGAAAACAAAAAAGGTGCGGCGAAGGGCGTGCAGCCACTCGCGAGTGCCAGCCCGGCGCCCGCACCGCACCGCCTCGCGCTTTTAATGACCGTTTCATTGACTGATGATTTCATGTCTCTGGGTATGACAAGTACTACGGCCACTAGCCCCGTAAGTTTAGTGCATGCACTTATCGCCAAAAATGACGGTGTTCTCGTCCGCTAGCTGGTGAGTTCCAGCGCCGAACTACACGTGTCTTCTAGGTCTTTCCTATCCGGATATCTCTCTCTACCGGGGCACCATCCCAGCCGGGACAAATTCTCACCTTCAGAATGGTCTCCCGACATGTGTGGAAGCGTTGTGCATGTAAGTGTAAGTGCAAGTAAGGGGTGAGGATAGGAAAAGAACGAGGAAGGAAGCGGTCCATGGTCCATCTACTAAGGTGCACTCCGGTATTTGCATGGTGATCTTCGCAGAAATTACGGAAAACAATCGATCAGAGCAGTCGGCCGCTAGAATTCTCCAGACAGCAGCTGAATTCGACCTGACAGAACCTGAATTCGACCACGTAGCTAGTGTCGAAAATCCTGTCACCTTCGGGACTCGAACCCTAGGACCTTCCAGCGACAGGTAATGCGCCCCGACCCACCTATTGAGGCCCCGAGCCACCTCAGATGGCATAAACGCCGGTGTCTCTTCAGGATTTAAGAGTTCGCAGTCCGTTAACAACAAATTAAACAAAAGAGTTGTAGATACAAATTATGAAACTTATGGCCTAACACTTCTCGTTTATATTATTTTTTCTCTATATAGAATTACGTAAAATATTGAATGACTCGCAACTGACGGCATATACAACTTATTATGAACCTCGGCTACTGGCTCGGTTTATAAACTTCAACCGCGACAACCGCGTTATTTCCAGTTTAGTGATGTAACGACGTTAATAACTACGGCGATTGATGTGCAATTGAACTACCACGTGTATACTTCGCGCGAGTAATCTGTACACTCGGATGTCGTAGAGGGAGGGAGGGCTGCACAGCGTGCAGTTTCAAAAACATTGACCTCCTAATTTTCCGTCGGACAGCCTTTGCACATACAAATTATATTCACACTTCCAGTAAGAAAGCTCAGCTAAAATCCAATTAAATAAATTTCAACTGCGGACCAAAAATAACTTTGGTCGATCACTATATCTAGTTCACAATAGACCACACAATCTTCTTTGACCAGGTATTGTTTATGTAAATGGCTTTGCCACGCATGCGCAGTGTCTCCCTTCACGTGCATATTGGTCGCACTTAAAAGAGTTGTCGAGAACACATCGCACGGTCTGTCTGCACTAGTGTCCTCCAAGAAGCGATATCGTTCATGCGACACAGCAGTTAACACAAAATCCGCCAGGTGCCAGCACATTCTGACAGTTTTCACTCGCAACGACGTCACGAGCGAACAGCGATCTGCAGAGAAACCAAACGTCTGGCGCAGTGGTGTCAAAGTCTTCTGCTGGTGGCAGTGGCACGCGTCGTGGCTCCGTAGCATGCCACGAGATTCTCTGCGCAACTAGCGTCGGGAAAGGAAACTATTAGTTACCCCGTCGTTTTACGATAGGTATGGTGGGATCATGAACTGGAGGGGTGATTTCGTCGTGGCACTCGTGCCACGGACTCCCCCTCGTGGCATCGACCTTGCCAACACTGGTCTTTGCACTTGTGAGCAGTGCTCGGATCTCGTGCGCAGCGCTAGCGGAAGTGGTGCGCGGGCGGGGCGCGGCGCACGGCCTCCACCCAGTCGGCGGCGCGCGCCCCGCGCCCGCAGCGCGCCGCCACGCACAGCCGCACCTCGGCGCGCCCCACGCGCACGCCGCCGCACGCGCACGCGCCGCCGGCCACGAAGGTGCGCAGCCCGCGGACGGCCAGCACCCAGCGCAGCGCCTGCGCGCGCAGCGGGTTGCCCTGCAGCTCCACGACGCGCCGCCGCCCGCCGTCGCCCAGCAGCGGGCGCAGCGCGCCCTTGGGCGCCCGCGCGATGGCGTTGCGCGCGAACGACGACCACGCCAGCCGCGCGCAGCACGCGCCCAGCCACGGCAGCGACGCCAGCCGGTTGCCCTGCGACCCATACGCACGTTAGGGCAGGCATTCATAGAAATCAGGCGATTGCCCTGCGAGCCACAAGCACGTTAGGGTAGGCATTCATAGAAACAAGGCGGTTGTCTTGCAAACAACAATTACGTTAGGTTAGGCACTCAGACACCAGGCGGTTGCCCTGCGAGCCACAAGCACCTTAGAGTAGGCATTCATAGAAACCAGGCGGTTGTCTTGCAAACAACAATTACGTTAGGTTAGGCACTCAGACACCAGGCGGTTGCCCTGCGAGCCATAAGCACGTTAGGGTAGGCATTCATAGAAACCAGGCGATTGCCCTGCGAGCCACAAGCACATTAGGGTAGGCATTCATAGAAACCAGGCGGTTGCCCTGCAACCCACAAGCACGTTAGGGTAGGCATTCATAGAAACCAGGCGGTTGTCCTGCAAACAACAATTACGTTAGGTTAGGCACTCAGACACCAGGCGGTTGCCCTGCGAGCCATAAGCACGTTAGGGTAGGCATTCATAGAAACCAGGCGATTGCCCTGCGAGCCACATGCACGTTAGGGTAGGCATTCATAGAAACCAGGAGGTTGCCCTGCGAGCCACAAGCACGTTAGGGTAGGCATTCGTAGAAACCAGGCGGTTGCCCTGCGAGCCACAAGCACGTTAGGGTAGGCATTCATAGAAACCAGGCGATTGCCCTGCGAGCCACATGCACGTTAGGGTAGGCATTCATAGAAACCAGGCGGTTACCCTGCGAGCCACAAGCACGTTAGGGTAGGCATTCATAAAAACCAGGCGGTTGCCCTGCGAGCCACAAGCACGTTAGGGTAGGCATTCGTAGAAACCAGGCGGTTGCCCTGCGAGCCACAAGCACGTTAGGGTAGGCATTCGTAGAAACCAGGCGGTTGCCCTGCGAGCCACAAGCACGTTAGGGTAGGCATTCATAAAAACCAGGAGGTTGCCCTGCGAGCCACAAGCACGTTAGGGTAGGCATTCGTAGAAACCAGGCGGTTGCCCTGCGAGCCACAAGCACGTTAGGGTAGGCATTCATAAAAACCAGGCGGTTGCCCTGCGAGCCACAAGCACGTTAGGGTAGGCATTCGTAGAAACCAGGCGGTTGCCCTGCGAGCCACAAGCACGTTAGGGTAGGCATTCATAAAAACCAGGCGGTTGCCCTGCGAGCCACAAGCACGTTAGGGTAGGCATTCGTAGAAACCAGGCGGTTGCCCTGCGAGCCACAAGCACGTTAGGGTAGGCATTCATAAAAACCAGGAGGTTGCCCTGCGAGCCACAAGCACGTTAGGGTAGGCATTCGTAGAAACCAGGCGGTTGCCCTGCGAGCCACAAGCACGTTAGGGTAGGCATTCATAAAAACCAGGCGGTTGCCCTGCGAGCCACAAGCACGTTAGGGTAGGCATTCGTAGAAACCAGGCGGTTGCCCTGCGAGCCACAAGCACGTTAGGGTAGGCATTCATAAAAACCAGGCGGTTGCCCTGCAAACAACAATTACGTTAGAAACTCGGCGTCACAAAGAGACTGCTCAGCTCGCAAAAGCATTAGGCACTCAGCGTCGGTAGGCGGTTGGCCTGCGGACAACTGGTACATTAGGTTCTCAGTGCCATAAGGCGGTTGCCCAGGTAACAACAAACACTTTAGGCTCTCAGAGACACAAGGCGGTTGCTCAGCACACAACAAACGTGTTTGGCACTCAGCGACACAACATTGTTGGTCAGCAAAGAAACACATTAGGCACTCAGCGGGGTTTTCATCCAACCAGGTCTAAGCTTCCGACCGGTCTCCCGGCATGTGAGGTATTGGAGTGTATGCTAGGGTGTGTGTGTGTGTATGTGTGTGTGTGTGTATGTAAAGGGTGAGGGTAGGACAAGAACGAGGAAGGAAAGATCGCGCGTTGACTTGTTTTGACAAATATCTAGAGAAGGTTGAATATCCAGAGAGAACAAACCAAGAATGAAAACAAAAGAGAGGTAGATTTATAAATATTATTGGTAGAAGTGGTTTGATCGCGGCAAGGTACGGATCGTGAGCTGTAGGCCGAGACGCGAGATTTTCTTAAAGTTATTGGCAGAAGTGAGATGCTAGGGTAACGCGAATGAAAGTGAAAATATTCAGACGCGACACGAACGATTAGTGGAATATTTAAATTACATAATTTTTGTGGGTGGATGGAGCAGAGATGGACTTTGCAGCCTAAATGAGAACGGTAACTTATGGTGAATGGTCGCAGCAGACGACGGTCAAGAGTGCAGTACAGCCTGTCAACAGGGAAGTATAATCGTGAGGAAATAAGAACTAAAATCGTCAAAGATATCGTTGAAGGCCCAAGAATGTCTTTAAATTTAAGTTAAATTTAAGGTTAAAGAAACTGTTTTTCAAGTTAGTTGATGGCAATCTAAAAGGAATTATTAAAATTTGAATTTTAGAAAAAAGTAAATTAAACAATTTTCGAAAAGAGTATTAAATAAAGAACGCGGTCGACACTTCATATCGCCGATGTTACAGAGAAATACCATTGTTGTCATTAATTGGAATAGAAACAGTTCATAAAACTACCCTTTTCATTTTTTTATTTGCTCGTAAATATAAGAATTACCAACCAGAATCTTGTATAAGCGGTATTTTTCAGTCCACGGTACCAGAAATAGAACCCTGAAAGTGTGGTAACGTCATGAGAACGTCTGTGGACGCATTAATGGGCTAGCCGCCCAAATTATTGCGTCCATAATTCGGTGCGAATTTAAAATATTATATAAATAAATGAGAGGGGAGGAGGAAACATTACAATATATTAATAGTTATATCAATTTTTAATATATCAAATCGTCAACAACATTAATAAAATCAAAATGTAAGTGGTGAATCTCAAAAGCTCCCCCTTAGAAATACACGGGATTGCTAGGCTTAATTGATAAAGGCGATTTTTAGGCTATAAGATCTATTTACTCCTTGTATATGCTTACTTAATATGACTTAGAAATCAGTAGGACTGAGATTTACAGCCCCAAGATAGCAACAAACCTGCACGGTGAAACATTGATGTTTGTTTACATTTTGTCAGAGAAATTCATTCAATTTATTAAAGTCTCTGCATTGTAATAAAGTTGCTAAAAAGACCTAATGCTGAGTGCTTTAATGAAGCTTATCGTTTTGTCTTGAGAGCACTGTGGTTTATTTTTTTAACGAACTCTAACATTCTGAGAATGTATTATTAACGACATTCCTTTACATGCAAAATACTTTGGACATGTTAGCAAATTTTTAATAGAAAAAACGCAAATTTATTTTCTCTTAACAGATAACTTTCTTGAAAATATTTACAATTTACTGTATTAAGATCTCATTTACACGCTTACTTCCTTTGCAGTGTCAGGGAGAATATTGAAACTAGTGGTGATACAGAATGGCACAGACTTTCCCGTATTAATTTTCTATTCCCTTTAGTCACGGCAAGCTCTTCGAACTTGCCACATTCTCTTGCCAGCTGCCATCTATCGCCGCACAAAGTAGTACATTTTTTGGAATTTTCTATAATTTTCGGTTTCCTTATATGGACCTAAATATTATTTTAAGAATATTAAAGAACAGTAACACCTTTTCCTAAATGGCAAACTTCTTTCAAAAATTTGGAGCCGTTTTTAAGAAAATGTCGTGTAAGCGCTACTGTAAATGAGAAATTTGAAGCCCTTTTCCCATACAATTTTTGAGTTTTCGTAATACTTCATTAGATGTCGTTTGAAGCATTTTAACTCCCAATACAGTATTGTTTACAAATTACTGCAAATGTGCTTATTAATGGTGTGAGAGAAAAATTACATTTGTGACATTTTTGAAAAAACAAAAAATTGCTTTAAATGCACTTTACGTCCTATTAAAGAATGCAATTACCACTATCCGTCCAAAAAATTTGAAGAAAAAATTTGCAGCTGTTTATGAGAAAATGGCATTTGAGCGTTCTTGAAAATGCGGAAATTTGAGCTAGTTTTCACAAAAAAATCTCGACTTTTCAACAAATGTGTGTATATGACATTTTTTAAATATGATATTATTTAAAGCACATGTACTCATAAATATAATATGAACAAATCGACGCTAATGAAAATGGTAAAGACGCCATGAGCCAAGAAAATATTTTTTTAAAAAAACAAAGGAATAGAGCAATATGGCGTTTATGTCATCTAATACAGAACATTTAGCACTATTCTTACCAAAAGTTTAAAGAAAAAATGTGGAGTCATTTTTGAGAAAATCTTGTTTTTGTGTTTTTTTTAAATCGCACATGTTTCTCGCAATGTTGCCCGAAAAGTATTAAAATTTTCAAAAAAATGTACTTGACCTTAATGAAAGAACTCACTTTGGAGAACAACTTTTATTTGAAGGAAAAATCTCTATCTTCAATTTTAGTTGTAGGACACGCCGAAAAAATTCAAACATTTGCAATTATCGAAAATTCTTAGTTAACCGTGAAAATCGGACCGATGATACACTTATGAGTGTATTTTACTCCATTCTTACAAGAAATTTAAGGAAAAATTTGGTGCCGTTTTTGAGAAAGGTTGCAAATGTTCGGGGGGCTTAATGAAATTCATAATTCATGCGGGGCCTTCATGTAATTATGTCATGGGTCCTGTTTTCAGGGTTAACTCTAAATTTTCGAAATTTGCAAAAGTTTGAATTTTTCTGACGTCTTCCTTAACTACAAAATTGAAGATAAAAATGTTTCCTTCAAGTAAAATTTCTTCTCCATATTTAGTTCTTTCATTAAGGTCATGTATACTCTGAAAATTTTAGTAATTTTCACGCAATATTGCTTGAAATATGTACAATATTAAAAAATAACAAAAACAACATTTTCTCAAAAGCAGCTGCAATTTTTTTCTTTAGTTCATGGAAGGGATGGTGGTAAAAATGCCTTAAAGATGAAATAAACACCATAATGCTCTACTATTCTTTTGTTTTTCAGAAAAGACAAAAATGTATTTTTTTACTTGCTTCTCACATCGTTAATATTTACGTTATCGGCAATTTATTGACATTTTTATTGTATTTATACTTAACTTGTTTAAACAATGTTATATAAAATTTCCCGAAAACTCAAGTTTTCTATGAAAATGAGCTCAAAATATTGGCATTTTTAGAAACGTTCAAATGCCATTTACTCAGATATGGCTTCACATGTTATCTTCAATTTTTCCAAGGGATGGTACTAATTCCACTGCTTAATATGACATAAAGTTCATTTTGGGGTAATCTTTTGTTACTGTTTTTTTAAATTACTTAAATGTATATTTTTTTTAAATATCTCTCACGCTGAAAATATGCTCCTTTTCAGAAATTTGGAATCATTATTGCATTTTATAATTAAAGTGCTTCAAATGGCTTCCAATGAAGTTTTACGAAAACCCAAAAATTTTCTGTGAAAAAGAGCTTTAAATTTTGCAAATACGGTATCTTTTAAAAGCCATTTCTGAAAAACGTCTCCAAATTTGACAATGAAAATTGTGATTTAGGTCGAGGTTTTACTCTTCTTTAATGTTCTTAACGTCATATTTATCTGTTCTACTATAAGAAATGCGAAAAATTGTGAAAATTAAAAAAAAAATTTATCTTGTACGGACGACAGAGAGCTGGTGGCAAGAGAATGGATCAAAACCGTAAATTCTGTCCAAAGCAATGAAATTAGAAAACATTGCTGACTCTGTGCCATTCTGTAGCATCACTAGTTTTGCTAATATTATAAGCTGAGAGAAATAGTGAATGGTTCCTCTGAAATGAATCCGAAATCTTCATTTGCAAGAGGAAATATATAAAATTTATCTTCAATTAGTATGCAATTTCTTCCGAGGTCAGCCTTTGTCCCCACCCCCATCCTAACCCACATTTGTGTTTCCCATTAACCAGAATGACATTGGTATTTGATTGTTAAATTCTGAATTACACATGTTTTTTATGCATTCTGAAACATTTTAATACAGATGTATATTGATTACTTTACTTTTTTCTTCTGTATTTTTTCACTATTTACTTCTTGATTCTGTTTATGTCTCCTCTACGTCTTTTAATCACTGTAACATTGTAAAAAACAGAAACCTGTGCATCTTCACTATCTTATGAGTTGATTTATGGAAATTTATGGAAACCCCGATTATAATTTGTTTTGAAAAGTTGCCACCCTTACCTGCAGAGTGAGGTTGCGGAGGGAGCGCAGCCCAGCGAAGAGCCCGTCGGGCAGGTGGGTGAGCTCGTTCTTGTCCAGGCGAAGATCCCGAAGCCTCCCCAGTGTCGCGAAGACGTGCCGCGGAAGCGCCGATATCTTGTTCCCCGTGAGGACCAACAACTTGAGGCGGCGCATGCCACCGAACACGCCGCTAGGCAGCGACGCGAGTTGGTTGTAACCCAGATTCAACTTCGTCAAATGCACGCATTGATGCAGTGGGCCCAAGAGGGTCGACAGTTTGTTCCAAGAAGCCTCCAGCCTTCGAAGGCCGCACGGTTCCGGCAGGAATTGCAACGAAGCGAGTTTGTTTCCACGAACGTCCAGCGATTCTAACGCTGATAGCTTTCTTAGTCCCTTCGTGACGTTCACCAAACCGCTCCCCGACAAATCCAGAACTTTCATCCGCGGGTTCAGCTGCGACGTGTCGGAGAGGGCGGCGAGGCGGTTCAGCGCGCGCCCTCGGGCCCCGCGAGGGAACGAGCGCAGTCGGTTCCCTCCCAGGCGCAGGCTGGGTGGGCGGCGGGCGCCTTCAAATAGGAAATAAATGAATTTAAAGAAGTAAACACACAATAAATAAACACATAAATAAATAAACACAAATATAAATAAATAACTAAATAAATAAATGAAAATCTTTATTGTGGTGAGGTCCAGGATATAAAGCCATCCACTTGAATTGAATTGCCTTATTTTACGTGGCGAGACTCAGGCCATGAGGCCTGCTCTTCCGTCTGACCACGCAAATTTCGCTACACCCCTTTCCCCGGATAGAGCGGAAAGAAGGTATTACTGAGGCGACGAAACCGGCGAATTTAGCTCAGAGGCTTCATTTAGGCTTGAGGATCTTTTACATGCAAGTAAATCTACTAACATGGGACAGCCAGCTTTACTTCCACTCCGAAGGAAGGTGTACGAAGGATTTTTTCGCCCCTAAAAATCCACAGCTTCGATCGGGTTTCAATCCGCGAACTTGAGTATAGCAGGCCGTTACGCTAACCGCTACACCATCGCCGCCGAACTTGACCATATTTCAAAAATGTAATTCATTGAAGTAGAAGGTCATTTGAAAAAAATGCATGCAGTATTTGGAGGAAATCACAATATTATTTCAAATGTCTATGGAATTTTACCTCATTTCATTAAAATCACTTCGTGTGACACAGCAAGCGGAGCGTGAGAGGGGATTTGATAAGGAAGTTTAACTCTGTAAATATTGCAAGTTGTTCAAAAAGGGAGAGAGGTTTTTAAAAAAGCTAAAAAATGGCGAACCTGTTTTTAATAAAATCTTACAAAAATTCAAAAGGCAGGGCATTTTGTCAGCTTATAAGCAAAAACATCAGACAAGAGTGCTAACTTTGCATTAAAATGGTAATTATTTTGTTTCAGGTAATAATAATAGTAATAATATTTATAACAACAATGATGATGGTGAAGATGTGGATGAATAAGAAGGAGAATCTGCATGGTTCTAAAACAAAAATTTGAAGCAGTGCGCATTTAACTCAGTGGAGATTTTGCAACAATATTAAATAATTCACCACTGAAAAAATATAATGAATATGCCTCACCTACAAGCCAACGATTTCTATACATTTTCTTCTGGGACTCTAAGAAAGGAACAATACCGGCCTCAGCCTTAAGCGACTGAGTAAACCTCATTCAAGATGGCGACTTAAGACCAAGATTATATTCTCTGCCAAAAAACATATTGTGTATTCAGTCATGTGAGTGTTCCTTTTTGATATTCACTGGCAACACAGATTGGAAGATTGTGGATAGTGATTGAACATATCACGTAGATGTGATACGCATTAATTTTATAAATGATCGCTAATTTGTTCTTGAGCCACTTTGCATCCCATTATTTTTGTCATTCTGCGATCGTGAGAAGTTTCGCGTGATACTAATGTTTTTATGTGGTTAGAAGGCACAAAAAGTACACTTAAATCTTTTTTTTTAAGAAATATTATTTACATGCATCATTCTGATTATATTTGGTCTATAGAGTGTTTAGTTAAAATTGATGAAAGTAAACAACGGGGGCTGTTTGTAATTGTGAAATGGAACTGGGAATTGTTATAATATCCACAGATAAAATGCTTTCTTTTTTCATTGAATATACTCTACTTGCCTTCACCAGTAGCATAAAGTCCAAAAGCCCTCCGTTGTAGTTCAAATGTTATCGAATAGCTAGAGTTCGATGCTACTCCAATAGGTTTTTAGTAGGGAGTGACACAAGTTCCAGGATGTCCTGAGGAACAGAATATTGTTTATTGTCGACATAATCCTCTCTGCACTTCGCACTTGCATCAGTAGCCAGAGACGTTTCAAAGACACTTTATGTCATTCCCAATATGTGTAACTTTGGTGCACTTCTGTGTCTAAATGGTGAAGACTGCACTAAGCTGTTTCGGCCTTTTGACTAAACAACTGAAAATTTTCAAAATGCAGTAATTTCAATGTAATATGGTTTTCTTTAATTTCCCACGATTTTTAATTTTGATCCTTATACATTTTCCCAGTTGTACTTCACAATTCTGTACTTATAGCCTGTTCGTTTATGTTTGATAATTTAATTTGCGTCATGATTTAATTCGTTTTGTTTGATGATCTAATTCACACACGTATTTTCGCGATGATTGGTGTAATTTTGACATTACTCTTAGTAGTATCACTATGAAAAGAATATAAATCACTCCTGAAAACTGTCCCTATACTGCGACTTTTCTAAGAGCGACCCTCAAGGCCACTCAAATCCCATCTTCGCGATGGAATATGTCACGGCATTTCGCGTCTTTCTCAGTCGTTCCGCTAGATTTCGCACGATCGCGACCGTATAAAGCAGTGCTTGCGATCATGCGATTTCTACCGGCAAGACCGAGAAAAGACGCGAAATGCCGTGACATATTCCATCGCGAAGATGGGATTTGAGTGGCCTTGAGGGTCGCTCTTAGAAAAATCGCAGTATAACCTCTAACTACATGCACTGAACTGACACATTGAAGCATTAATAGCTGGCCCTCCAGCCATTGCACGTGAGTGGCGGAAGAGAAATACGATGCTCAACTTTTCGGAATCAGCCCAGAGAGCGTGCAGCGGCCTGAGCGGAGCGTAAGCACCTTGGTCGTGGGGGGCGCGCAGGGCGCACGCGGCGGGCGGCTCCGCCCCGCGGGCGACGGCGGCGGCGGCGGCGGCGGCCCAGAGCAGCGCGAGCAGCCAGGCGCGCGGGCGACACATGCCGACGGGCGACTGTCGCCCCGCGCAGCTGGGCGGCGGAGGCGCGACGCCAGACGGCGCTGCTGGCGGCCGCTTTTTGCGCGCGTGGCTCGCGGTCCACCGCGAGAGGTCACATGCCGCGGCGGCCGCTCTCATTCCCCTCCTCAGCGACAGCGGCGGCGTCCGGCCGAGGGGGCTCAGTGGTAGCAGCACTGAACTAAACTGCGATTTTCGTAACTTTGTCCCTGACAGTTATCAGCTGTTTCGCTGCCATCCAATCAGGAGCGTATATTTCGCGACAATGACGTCACTACATGGTGATGTTCTAGCTCCCGATTGGATGAAACCATGAACAGCTGACTTCTGTCAGGGACAAAGTTAAGAAAATCGCAGTATAGGGCCTTGCAACTCTCCATCAAAACCGAGGACAATGCTTGAGGGTGCTACTATGGGAGGCGCTACTGTCGCCGGGAACAGCTGCAGGTTAGGCTCGCCAACTTCCGCATATAAAAATGGGCTAATTATTGAGAAATACGACATGTGCCTTCTAAATGTTAAATTATTCATAATATTTACATATACGAAATCGCTTAAGGATGCGCGAACATCGACCCTATCATTTGTAACATTACGCGCATGCTTGCGTCTCGCGAACCTCCACGCAGCCACGCCCGTTTGAAGTATTGTTGGCAGCCGTTCGTATTTTTGTTCCAGGAAGAAGGTGCTGCAGGAGAGAGCGCCACTGTAATGGTCTCCACCACCGTATATGGGAGTTAAAAGGCCCTGACTGGAACTTCACTGGGTCTCGAGGCCCGGAGGTGGTGAATGTTTTACCCTAGTTAGACAGGCGCGCGCTGGCTGGAAGAAACTTCATACTCCCGGCACAGAATAGATACTACACAGAAAGGAAAGTAGAGGGTGGCTCCTTTGATTTTCAGTGGGCCACCGCGCAGCGCCGAGCGCCATCTTGAAATTGCGGAAAGAAACCGCAGGTGTCAGCTCAAATTCCATTTTTTCCAAAAAAAGCACCAAATTATTTTTTCTATCTTTTCCAACATGTAGTGTTAATTTCACTGTTTATCATGACATAAAATTCATTTTGATGCATTATACTGTTTTTTCAAAAATTACACAATTGTAATTTTTTAAATTATGTCTCACGCCTTTAATATGCACATTTTCAGCGATTTTTAAACACTATTGCGTTTGTGAGTTAAAGTGCTTTAAATTGCTTCAAATACGTTTTCCGAAAACTCAAAACGTCTGTGAAAAAGAGCTTCAATTTGGTATTTTTATTAACGGTTGAACGATGTTATCTTAAAAACGACTTCAATTTTTTTAATGAAATTTGTCATTTAGGACGAGGTTTTACTCTTCTTTAATATTCTTAAAGGAATATTTCGGTTCTACAAGTAGAAAATCGAAGAATTGAGAAAATTAAAAAAAAAATATTTTGGGCAGTGATAGAAGGCAGCTGGCTAGATTACGTGGCAAGTCCGATAAGCTAGCTCATACCAAAGAAAATAGAAAACTAATACGAAAAAGTATGTGCTATTCAGTAGCACTACTAGTTATTGATATTTGCCTACGTGCTATATAAGTATTAGCTTATACTAAGCAAAAGTCGATCAGGTTACGTATGTTTTTGCTAGTTATACACACACCAAATATAATAGAAAACTAATACGAAAAAGTATGTGCTATTCAGTAGCACTACTAGTTATTGATATTTGCCTACGTGCTATATAAGTATTAGCTTATACTAAGCAAAAGTCGATCAGGTTACGTATGTTTTTGCTAGTTATACACACACCAAATATAACGAGCAAGACGGAAATAAAAGACACCTCCACCACCGTTCACCGCATAACAAATGCCGCGTCATACAGCAGTTTACACACTTTCAATATGGCGAAAATGCGCATCAAATCGGCGCACGGATTGTGGGTAGCATTCCTTTCTGTGTAGTATTTATTCTGTGCTCCCGGGTTCTCTGATCGATTGCTTTTCGTGTTTTCTCCTATCATTTCCTGGCGAATGCGGCTGAGATTTTTCAGGACAACTGTTACCACTGCAGTGTCATTCACCAGGTGCTTCTAGAGGTTGAGACTCAATTAGGCCTTTGAACAAATTTAATTGTTAAAACTCATTGTTACTTGGTAACATGATCACAATTTGCATTCTATCTACACCCCCTGGGTGTTGATTCTATATGACTGCGGAACATATTCTCCGAGCGTATAGATTCCAACAAGGTGACGGGAATTGTGACAATTATATATGCAAAAAAGCGCGCACGTGAATACTGTTCAAAAAGTTGGTTGAGTCGGTAGCTTTGTGATCAGAGCAGCTGGGCGTCAACCAGAAGGCCTGGGTTCGACTCCCAGTCGGGTGGACCAATTCTTTGAACAAATTTAATTACATTTAATTGAGAAAAAATTGTAGTTTTAAGAAAACGATGAAAACGAAGCGCAGTCAATTCCGAGCGGGCTATTATGTTTGTCAGGAAATTATAGAAACACTACTCATATTTTCAAAAAATTCAGCATGGCCTTATTTGAAGATCTGTTTTTGAATATTTCATTAACAAATTTTCATTCATTAAGAATATTTCATTAAGAAAAACAATCTTTTCTTCACAGTTGTAGTTGTAGGAAGACGACATTTTTTTAAATTTTTAAAACGTTTACAAAATCAGACATTTCAGCGAACATGAAATCTGCACCATTCTCTTAAGCTTCTTTTAGGTTATCTCAGGTCCCAATTTAATCAAAAAACATTGTGCGGTTTTTAAGAAAAAAATGGTTTGAAGAAAATAAAAAAATGTTTATGTTTGACACAATTTTTAAAAAAAGTACTTATGTTTTTGAAACACTGAACATTACCTTATTTGAAGACCTGCTTTTTATGAAAACATTTCATTAAGAACAAAAATTGTATCTTCATAATTGTAGTTGTAGGAAGATGTCGGACAAATTTTGAATTTTTTCAATTTTCGAAAAAACAGTTTTCAACCAACATAAGACTTACGCCATTCTGTTAAATGACTTTCAGACCATTCATCAAAATTTAGTCAAAATTGTTGGCGCCATTTTTTTGAAAATGTTGAAAATGTCCCAGGGGCTTTATTTAAAGTACCCTCCAAAATTACAATATCGGTTTCAAATTCAAGGGGCCGCAAGAATATTCAGATCGATCGGAGAATAACAATTTTGGAGAAAATCGGCTGAACGGTTTAGTCGCTAGCGTTGTTCACAGACAGACGGACGGACGGACAGACGTTTTGCTTTCAATTGGATTTTCGATATTATGGACCCACAAAATGGGGATTCTGGATGCACCACGTGTTAGGAGATTTTTTTTCTTAATTATCAACTGGATTTATCCACTTTTTTGTTACCAGGGCCCTGTAATAAGAGTTTTTGTGCCGAAAATCCGCTTTTTTTTCGCGCAGCTTTACATAACTTTCTCTATACTATATGTACGTATAGTATACGGGAAAGTAAAAATAGAAACATAGCGTTCTCATCGTTAATGATCTGTCGACTTATGAAACATTTTTCTGTTTAAATGAGATTTGTGTAAATTAACTACCGCACTTACCCTCAACTACGTACCCATTTGATCTTGATGTTGGTAAACTACCCAAAATGAATAAGTTTTGGGAATACTGAACTCTTATAACGACTTAGCACAAACAGAGGAACGAAATATCGCTCTTAATGGGCGGGGTTAAAGGTATTGTTGATACACGGCCAACAATTCAAATAACAAACTCGTTCGTTAAACATTTCGAATTCTACCTCTGCTGATTTCAACCACATATTACGAGTATTTTCTGTTTATTGGTTTAATGATAATAACTATTTTTTCACACAATTTATACCAATGTTTTACAAGGTGAGTGTGTCGTGATTTGCTCATGATCTATTGCTGTTTTTCATTGTACATTTGCATTATTACTAATGGATGCCGAATAATAAATCATTACCAGCGACTTGCTTTGCAGAAGGAAAGTTTTTATATCAATCACACGCACGAAATCGATCGAATGCGTTAAGCGAGAAATTCTACTAAATTTCACGTGAACATATTTTTTACTCAGATATTTTACTCTCAATTATTTTTTTATGCATCTTAGAGTGCATTTTACTGATAGTTTGCCCTTCGTTTTCTCAGTTTGAGGCTCTATTACAAATAACGTTATAATATATTAAAATAAAGTATATTTTGGTTTTTGCAATACGATTATTTAAAGAGTTTTTTCATATACTTTTTTAAGTGATGCACTCATTTTATGAATAGAAATCGAGTAACCTGCGTCATCACGGTTAGACCACTTCAACCAATCAGGACAGGATGAATGTTGCGACGCATCTCGGTCACCTGATGGAAAACTGATAATTTTTTTACGGTCATCGAGAAGATTGTACGATAATTTTCGATCTACTATTTTTCGTTTTTTCAATTGTCGCATTCTAATTACTCATACTAATTACTCCGGTACCTGAAGAACACCAATAATGTGGTAAAAGGTGGAGCCGGAAAAAATTCAATATAATTGAAGGATAATTTTTATTTTTTAGTAGGGCAGTGTATTCTCGGGAATATTTAGACGATCAAACTACTTATATATTTTAAAACAATTATTTTCATTATCATCCAATACACTAAAATTTGATGTTAATAAAAATAATTATATTTTGAAATGTACGAATGGTTTGATTGTCTTTACATATGCTGTTAATACCATTGTCGTACTAAAAAACTATCGAGATAATCTTTGGTTGGTGTTTAATTAAAAAAAATTATTTAATAGCTAATTTTACATATTTTTAGGTACATCGTAATTATTTTCTGCACGTTTGTGTTTAAATATTATCTGTTTTTACGTTAAGGTAAATCCAGGAATGTTTTTATCACATTCTACTTGCGGTTCGTACCGCTGTCACAGATGGACTCGTAATTTTTCGTAGAATTAGTTTAACATTATCCTTTAGTTATGAAATTATATCCTCCTTTTGTTCAACATAGTCCATAAGTGGGCCATAATGAGGGAACAGAATTGGCAAATTTTCTGAAATGTTCGAACCAAATTTTCTCAAAAACTATTGGAAATTTTTCGCCGAAATTCTCAACAATGGAAAAGAGTTCAATATTTTCCCCTATTCCAGAAGCTTGATTTCGGCCAAGTTATTTGGGGCCCAAAAATCAAAATAATGCTGAAAAATGTAGGTGTTTTTTAATCACACAGAGAATAAAACGAAAAGTAAACCATTCCGTCAATTGAAAAGTTTTCTAAATCTTTTGTTTCATAACATTTTCTCGAATTATTGTAAACATTCCCACAAATGTGATTTTTTCCACCTGTTGTACTCGCTCACAAAGGGCAATGAGCAGTGATTTTGAAATTAAATTGGCTACTTTGACAAGAAAATTATTAAACAATGTGTGCTTTTTTCCGATTCAGAAAAATTAACACGGCAGAAAATTTATCACAGAAATTTAGAAAGAATATTAAGTATATATGTGTGTGTGTCAGTCATAATACATATTAGTGTTTTGCTTTTAGGGTGATCGTAGTGTACTACTTATGTTGTGAGTTTATTTCATGTGCATTTTTCGAATATTTTATTACTGAAATCGTTCGCATGCTGTTTCTGGTTGCGAAAATACCCATTACTCCTGTGTACATATCTTATATCAATTTAATTTGCCGAAAGTGAAACCGCTAAAAAGTACGTTAGTATTTGACAAACGTACGTGAAATTTGCGAATGAATGATGAAACTGTAACTTAGGTTCATAATTTTTGAATCGTTTGTACTTAAAATATTTTGTTTAGTCAGGGTATTTCTTTCCCTGTTTCAAAGAATTTGAAGTAATGTTTGAAATAATGCTTGAAGTAAAGGCGAATTTAAATTTTTGTTCTCAAAACCCCCTCTAGGACATTCATTAAACAAGAACTAACATTACTAATAACTTAGTTTAGAGCTCACTACAATCTAATATTCTCGTGTCTATTTGTTATGTTCGTGTATTGAGACCAGCGACTTCAATTGTCTGTGATTGCGGAGGCTTCTGCTGACAGCAGTACTGCTCTGAAGAATGCCATATGTCCAGACGTCAGCCATCACGATGCAAAAGCGGCTTGTTCCGGACAGCCAAGATTCAATTCACTACATCGGAATCCATTACATCCAGAGCCGCCTGTAGATGGTGCCGGTGGCGACGCGAGCCGCGCACGTCATCCGCATGCGGCTGAAGGCGGCGGCGGCGGCGGCGGCGGAGGCACGTCCCTGCGCCAGACAGTGTCTGTCAACGTCGTCCCTCCCCGTCGGATGCATCGGAGTGCATAGCTGCATTGCATATCGCGGGTGCATCGACCTGCAGACTATGCTTGGGATGCGCCGGGTGACGTCATCCTTGCTGCGTCGTCTCTCTAGAGGACCCCAACGAGGAGGAAAATCTTCGAACAAAACAAAGCTAACAAACGATTTTTAGACAGCCGCTAATACAATTGTGACTTTTAGAGCACGCGAAGGGCGCTAAATGTTCGATTGTTGTCCTTGGTACTAAAAGTGAGGCGATGCTGAAATGTTTAGTTAAAACAGCGAAAGAAAAAAAAAGCTAGTGGTGCTTCCAACGCACATACTTTCTCGCTCTGCTTCTATATGGTCGTTAATGCTATTCCACTACTTCATAAACCAGCAAAAGTGTATTCGACTAGCAAACGTTTTCCGTACTGAGACCCGAAATCCGATACTCAAAGATAACGAACCGGCACTTATACCACTACGCCACACTAGCACCGCATGGGTCGAACAGAATCATGAAAGAATCGAACCGACCTATAAAATGGTAAATGCATGATAAAGGAACAATTGATACGATGGCACATACGCTTTACAAATCCAAGAAGAGACGTAAAAAATTGTTAAAAGTTAAAACTTTGAACAAATATATACAGACACTTTTTCGTTAAGGCGGTCGGCCATTTGCTTTTAACTTTGAAAACCTCAAAATAGGCTTCAGGTAAAGTACCCTCAAACACTAAAATATCGGTTTGAAATTCCAGGATCCTTGAGACGAGTAAAAACGATCAGGGAATATCAATTTTGAAGAAAATCGGCTGAACGGTTTAGGCGCTAGCGTTGACCACAGACGGACAGTAGGACAGATGGGCAGACGGACGGACGGACAGACGGACGTTTTGCCGTCAATCGATTTTGCAGTATCAAGAAGCAACAAAACGGATTTGGACTACACTACGAGATAGAGGAATTTTTTTTCTAAATTTAGCAACAGGTTTTATCTATTTTTTCGTTACCAGACTCCTGCTATAAGAGTTTTTTCTGACGAAAATTCCCCGTTTTCCGGCGCACGATTACATAACTTTCTCTTCTTCCGAAGTATTCGTAAGGCGAGAAAGTAAAAACGGTCGTCTTATCAGAGACGATCTTAATTTAACATGGTACCAAATTAAGTAATTTATACACGTGAATTTAAATTTTAAAAAAATCAGTAAGGCTGTCTAAAAAATAGTGTATGACACACGTGGTCCAAGTGATTTTATTTTGCTCCAAGGGTTGCGCCACTGGGCCTACCCATTAGGACTACGGTCTCGTGACGCAACGTTTCCTACTCGCAAAATCAAATGTCGCTTTTTACCACGTGTATCATAAATAACTATTTTCATTTTGAAAGATTTTTTTTGTCGTGAAACTTCTTCAAAAGGCAGTAAGGCCAGACGGTTAAGAATGAAGGATAAAAGTAGGGAGAGATAGATAAGATCGATAAGAAACGCTTCGCGCAATCAGTGCCGGTTGTTTAATCCTAGGAAACTAACTTCCAGTAAATTTGACTAACTCTGTAACTTTCCACTCTCTCTTTCGTACATACTTAGGTCTTGTGTAAGAGATGCAGTAATGGCAAAAAGATCCAATGCCAAGTAGCAGTAAGTAAGTAAAGCTCGCATTGTAGAACTCTAAATACAAAAAAGTGAATAAATATTGTACTTACTATATGTGGTTCTTCCACCACGTAAAGTCAAAATCTATGTTTTGTAAGTCCCACATACCAAAACTAGTGGAGCTACAACATCACATACTTTATCGCGTTATTGCAAACAGATAGGCAATATTTAAATATTGCAGTTTTCAAAAAAAACGAGCAATATCCGAAAATGGGGACAAGGGGCCGCGACATCAGCAAGATAGATCGGGGAATATCAATTTTGGAGACAATCGGCTGAATGGTTTAGGCGATGGCACCACAGACCACAGACGAACAGACGGACATTTTCCCGTCAATCGATTTTTCGGTATCAGGAACCAACAAAACACTGATTCCAGGTACACCACGTGTTGGAGGATTTTTTTTCTATATTTAGCAACTGGATTTATCCACTTTTTCTTTACCAGGGCCCGTCAATAAGAGTTTTTCTGGCAAAAATCCGCAGTTTTCTGGCGCACGATTACATAACTTTCTCTTCTTAAGAAGTTCTTTCTTAAGGGCGAGAAAGTAAAAATGGTTTCGGTAGAAAATTTGTATGTCCGACAGTCTGTGGTCAACGCTAGCGCCTGAAACGTTTGGACGATATTCTCCATAACAGGCATTCCTCGATCAATCTGGCTAAACTTTTTACCCTGAGAATATGAAATAGATTTTTTGTGAGGGGGGACGGGAGTGTCAAATGAAATCTTAACAACAGTTTCAAACGTTTTTCAAAAATGGCTCGAAATGTGATTTAAATTTTTTCTCTAGGATTCACTAGGGGACCCAAAAAATGGCGCAGTTCTAATTTTAGTTTAACTTTCTAAATTTTCGAAAATTGCAAACCTTGCAAAATATTTTTATTCAGACTTTTTGAAAAACAATTGCTAATACATAAATTAAAATTATTAATTTAAAATATTTAATTTGAAATTAAATTGAAATTAGAAATTTAATTTGAAATTAAATTGAAATTAAATTAATTTCAAATACAATATTTAATACATTTCTAATCCATAAGAATGTATGGACCATTGTAGCGCCACCATTTTTGTTTTGTGCTCTCGAGCAATTAAGGTCTAGGAGTGGGATTTAAGACAGTTTGTGATTTGCCTCTACCAGTGAAACTCGCCTGAGAGCCTTTTGATCCGTTTTTCTTCAAGTAGTAAATTTTACTCATTGGTAGTGTTGCAGAGAGATTTCTGGACTTGTTTCAGTAGTAAATTTTATTCCAAGTACCAACAAAACATTTTCTTCCCATTTCTTATTATATAATGAAGTTTCTTTTAAATCATTTTCCCAGAGTCCTGAAATTACCCTCATTTACAAACAATCGATAGGAAAAGTTGAAATATAAAAACACCTGATTCTTTTGTAATATCTCTCTTCCCCAAGGTTAGGTAAAATGACCGATTGGAAATAAACTGCATTAAATAGTTTCTTATAACCAAAGAAATTTCACAATATCCAGCTCGGAAAAGCATTAGGAAAGTACTGCAATGGTGGACTTAATGTAAGTAGGCATAAAGTTACACTAAGATCTTTCCCTGGTAGTCTATTTGATGAGACCAGTACTTCTCCCTGGTAGTTTATTTGACGTGAACATGAAAACAAAACATTTTTTATACTTTCTAAGATTTATCTTGAATTGCCTTATTTGTGTACCCTACATTTCTTCCTTTTGAGCGTTAATCTGTAATCTGGGTAAATACGAATTTCAAAATGATAAATAGTGCGTAAAATGATGTTTAAATTATATTTTGCATACTATTTCCTAATAATTTATTAAATATAAATTATATAATTAAAATTCACGAAATGCTTCCATAGGTTTTAACGGAAAGTTTTAAATGAAAAAGTGTAAATTAGGAAAACTCGTTAGTATCCATGGATGTAGAATAAGATTACTATTCTACGTTTAAGGGATTCCTACGGCATCCCTTTGGAATTTATCTGAACAAACCTTTAGAGCATGTGATCATTAAATTTATTTCTAGGGTTTTCATCCTAGCTGTGTCTGCAGCGAGGATGAAACATGAAAGACGATGTGCCCAATTTCGGTTGAGGCACGCATTATCGCAGCCGCTTCCTCATTTGGGCGCGAAGGGATGGATTGTCGGTGTTAAAGGGCATGTCAACTGATATAAAAAAAAACTGTCCATGTAGTGCATGCTATATCGCACGAGGGGACACCGGGAGTGGTGGCTCAGTGCATCAACTGATGCCACTACACTGCCTCTGAACGGGAGGACCTAGGATCGATTCCCGACGGCGGTAGGATTTTCGACACTAGCTTGTCTGCTAGGTCAAATTCAGTCGCTCTCTGGAGGAGAATTCTAGCGGCCGGCTGTTCTGATCGGTAGTTTTCCATGGTTTCTCCGATCAATACCAGGCGAATGGCGGAGCAGTACCCTAATAACGGGTCACAGATCGCGCCCGATCTTTCCTTCCTCTTTCTGCCCCTACTCTCACCCCGTACACACACGCACTTACACTAACATGCACTACACCACCACACATGCCTGGTGACCGGTTGGGGGTTTAGAGTTTGTCCTGGCCAGGGCGGTGCCCCGCTGCTGGTGGCAAATACCTGATTGGGGAAAACTGCTAAGCGACGATAGGTCGGCCATCCAGCGCACGGATCTCGCCATCCAGCGGGGCAACATCACGTCCCAATAAAACATGCACTACACTTACGGGACTAATTACCTCATTAGTTGTCGCACCCGGATTCACTAACAATCAATCAACCAAGAGATGAAAGATGAGATCCGGAGCCGGACTACAAATCGGCTTGTGGAATTATTACTCCAGGTATCTCCCCCTCGGGGCACCAGCCAAGGTGACGACTGGTCTCCAAGCATTTGCGTGGTCGTGTAGTGCACGTAAGGTGTGTGTGTGTAAAGAGAAAGGAAGGAAGGAAAGATAAGGAAGCAAGGAAAGGAAGATAAAGAAATAAAGGAGAAAATAAATAAAGTCACTGAAGAAAGAAGAATGAATTCTATGAAAGAATAAGTGAAGGGATGGACAAATGCATGGGGAAAGAAAAAAAAACAATATTTGCAACACCCGATCGAGCCCTGCTCTCCCCTGTTCCAAGTGGCGGCGAACGGCGAAGCGGTGATTAAAACTTGCGCTGTTGCGCCGCGTCCCGTTGTCGCACTGGAGCAGAGCGTGCCGCGAACGCCGGCCAAGCAATTCCACTCCCTCCCACCAGCGCCCCCAGCGCTGCCCCTGCGAATTACAGTGGGCACAAACACGAGCCACTCGGACGTGTACGCTAAGCTGTGACTGATGGAAATACACTCATCTTCATAAAAAAAGCTGCACCGCGAAGGACCCTACTGATTCGCTGCAAACTCGGTGAGTAGTTTGCACACCATTTGCTACGCCAATGATTTCGTTTCCACGGTCAGCCGCGCACTTGTGGGAGGAGGTAATCTGTGTTAGGATCGTAACGTCGTGCCCACCGGTCTAGATGGGATTCAAACGGGCGAGCCAGCCATTGCGACACCGGGTAGCGTCGCCAGATCTTCACGTGCACGTACATTATGCCTAGACGACGCGTTCAGCAGCCAGTTGTCCAGTTAGACGCTTTTAAGGATGGCCATATCGTGGGTGTGAAGGAGGCTGGTTGATCCTATTGCCTTATTGCGCGCCACACCGATCGCACGGACACCACTGTCGCCCCCTGTTGGCGGCAATGGATTGAGGAAAGCACGTACATACGAAATGCAGGATCTGGACGTCCGCCACGCACCACGAGGAGGGAGGACCGACGGATTGTCCGACACGATCGAACAGTTCCAACGGCAATGATAAGTGCTATTCAGCGGCCTGCACTGTCATATCCTGTACCAGTGCAATTGGCAGGTGATTTCACAACGCAGGGATCGCCGAACGTCGATCGTTACGACGCCTGCCACTCACACCCCAGCAATGTCGCTCCAGACTCGTCTGGTGTCGGGAACGACGGACCTGGGGCCATGCAGACTGGCCCACGCCCATGTCCTATTTCAACAGAACAACGCGCGTCCGCTTACCGTAGCCATCTCCCGAGCATGCCTTGCAGCCGTGGATACATTGCGATGGCCAGCAGCATCGCAAGACCTTTCCCCAATCAAGAATGCTTAGAGTGCTATGGAGTGTGCGATCAGGATCCCACCCCTACCCACCAATCTACAAGAACTGCGCGCTTAGGTGCAAGTTGCATGAGGTGGACTAGCACAGAACTCCATTCGAGACCTGCACAACTCCATGCCGCCAACATGGCGGTCACACGCCATACTAACATGTACCGTCTGTGGCCGTGTATCATAATACATGTTGGTCCTACAAATGTGAAAGTGTAATCATTGTGTATGCATGGTACCCTCTACATGTCTGCCAACAATGATCGCAATCCGCCTCGTCCTTGTGGGTGCAGCTTTTTTAATGACGATGAGTGTATAAAGTACCCCCTAGAATTAAAATAATGGTTTCAAATTCAAGGCGCCGCGACATCAACCAGATCGATCGGGAAATATCAATTGTGGAGAAAATCGGGTGAGGTTTATCTGCTAGCGTTGTTCACAGACGGACAGACAGCCTTTTTGCGTCAATCGACTTTTCGGTATCAAAGACCTCCAAAACTCGCATTCTGGCTACACCAAGTGTTAGAGAATTTCCCCCCTAAAGGTAGCATTTGGTTTTATCCACTTTATCCATAGGGGGGTTGCCAGGGCCCCGTAATACGAGTTTTTCTGCCGATAATTCCCCGTGTTTTCGAGCAGCATCTAACTTACTCTCTACCGCGGTACCGGTAGCGGGAAAGTAAAAATACTGTGTGTACTTCCAATTGTTTCCTTTCAGTTTGTAATTGTATTATTTAGTTTGTGGCATGCCAGCCTTGTTGCTGCCGGCAGAAAGTAAATTGACATTACTTCTGCACATCAAATGTATTACGGGAACAATGATAGTGCTGATTATGGCGATGGTGATTCCTAGGATTCCATCATTTTATTTGGTACATCAGTGAAAATATGCTGCGTTAAGAGGTCCTTGGAAACATCATAAATGTATTAATTGTGTATTATAATTGTTAATCATCTACTTGTAGAAAAGCATGTCTTTCTCTCTTTCCAATAAAATTCACTTTGAGGTAGAAGACAAAGTGTGACACATTTTGGTCCATTTGGAGCAGTGTGCGTGGCCAGCCTTTCTAGCGGGGAGGGGAGGTGTGTGAGGGGAGCGCAAGGGCAATCAGACTCGGTTCGCTGCCCCTTGTTCACTACTGCTGGCGCCCGCCCGCCACATCGATCAAGTGTTCCGCAACTGCCCCCCCCTCCCCCATCGTCCTCGTCCTCGGCCTTAGTTCTCGCCCTCGCTCTCCCTCTCGTCCTCAAACTCGCTCTCGATGCCATCCACGTCCTCGCTCTTGCCTTGCTGCCGTCCTTGATGGCGGTCACGATCATTTCGCTCATCGCTATCGTTTTTCAATTCATTTTCGTGTTTTCGGGTACGCCATCTGCTGTGGTCATTCGTAAGTGCAGTGCATGTTGGGTCTCTGGAGGTGGCAGTGTGCCTTCCCCACTGGAATGTGAGATACTATGCCGACCTAGATGCCATCTTGCGGTGGTTTCCATCTTCAGCTATCTCCGACTGCGATTCACTGTTCCATCCGGCTCAAGTTCTAAGCCCCAGAATGGTCTCATGCAAAGTTTTGTAGTGTATTGTCTGAAAGAGTAATTATGTGTACGTACGTGAATTAAATATGATAAAGTATAGGTCGCGCGCGGTCCGTGCCTCGTTTATTAGGGTACTGTTCCGGAATTCTCATGGAATTGATCGTGGAGACCAAGTAAAACTACCGATCTGAGCATGTCCGAGATTGACCTAAAGAGAGTCATTTAACTTGACCTCATTGCAAGTGGCTGTCACCTCTGTCAGGGCTGGAACCCTCGGCTCCGAAGAAGAGATTCTGCAGCTATTGCCTTCAGCCATCTCAAATACTTACGTTTTTGCCCTATACTGGAAAAGAACCTTCAAAACCTTTGCTAAATGATACTTATACGGTATTCTCATAAATTTCGAAATTATTGAATAAAAAATTGAAAAGATTGTTGTAAACATTTCAAAATCGACACTGACAACGGATCGAAGTCAAAATATCACAAAACTGAAACCCATACCAAAATGTTTTTCTAATCGAAACCGAATCGTTGTATGGAACGGTTGGATGCAATGGTTAAAAGTCTTACGCGGTGGGTTCATCTTTTATTTCTATTGCGCATTGTTAGAAGGGCACACCCTTAGCCCTTCATGCCCTGCAGAGTTATGTTTTTTAGTTTTCCATCAACACAACACGTTCGTTCTTGTTATTTTTTAGCTTCTTGGGAGGTTCCTTACAAAACTACAAATAAAATAAAAATGTATTACGAAGTATTAAGTATTTCAATATCCCAGAAAATGTGCTATCTGTATACTATAGTGCAATGTGATGGAATCATATTTTTAGATGTGAATAAATACATGCAGAAAACTGAATATCAATGACTAAATATCAATTTAATCAAATATTTCTGATGGTAACGTACATGTTTGACTGTTTCTATCTTACCTCTGAGAATATCCTGGGCATAAAATTATCTCTGCAGTGCTTTTAATATTTTTTTAACTTTTTAGGAAATGAGAATCCACTTGATGATGATAATGACTTATAGGTTGCATTGCACTTCGAATCATAACATTTGTTCGTAATAATGTATTTTACATAGTGGTGAAGTACCCAAACCCGGCCCCGGTTCCTAATGCAAACCACTTGATTTTCTACTCTTTATAATGCTGTTGCTAATTGGAAACGTACTAACATTGTAGTTCTTTGCAAGACCGCAGCCCAGTGAAGTGGTAGTGGCCTTTACTTGTAGCCAGGCCGTCGTCCATTAAAAACAAAGTTTTCTCAAGTGCTTATTCTCAGGTGTCTGAATTCGATAATTCGTTAGTAAGTCTTCTATTGCATTATTTTCAAAGGCACATTACAAGCTATTGATGAAGCATAATGTACTTTATTTTACTTACTTGTAAAAATGTTATTGGCGTTTGGAATATAAACACGTTGATGCCTGACGCAAGCCCCCCCCCCAGTTTCCTAAGCTCCCAATTTTTCGTTTTTTAATATAAAAACAATTAAGATCTTTGGCACTTCTAACCTTAATGGGTTAATAAAAAGCCACAGCCTACCCTCAAGCCTATCAGTTCGAGAGGGCAGGAAGAAGAAAGAAGTCAAGAGACAATTTCAAAATTTAATTCCAGAGAAGTCGAAACGAGAGATATTTAAGAGAATTCTGATGTTAAACAAAAAGCAAAACTCCGGTCCGGAGTTTCCATCTCCGGTCAGGAATCGAAATGATATCTCGCCCTTCCCAATTGGAAGTTCTTTCTACCAGGGATATCTTCCTTTCCAGGTGAAGAAGAAGCAGAGTACTTGTTTTCCAGTGTAAAATTGTTTGAGGGCTGTAGGAGAAACATGGGTGATATGCCTGGACTCATGTAGAATGTGCAGGGGCAGAAATTATGCGTATATATATATATATATATATATATATATATATATATATATATATATATATATATATATGTATGTGTGAGTGTGTTTTATCGCACTAGAATAATATAGACTATGTGCCTGACAAATAAGACAATTTGTTTTGTATAAGAGATATTTGGGTAAAATTATACTTGAATCCATTTGGAGTTATTTCATTTATTTTAACCATTTCTTTAAACGTTTGCGGGGGTTCACATTAGGAAACATTTTTTTAAAACGCCATAGAATGTAATGTTTTCAGGAATTTTATTCTTAAACTACTTAGCCAATAATAGTAAGAAGAGTAAAACATTTGTATAACTAAGTAAGGCATGTATTTCATATTGAAGCAGTTCGGTAGGGTATTTTTTTAAAATTTTGTTTTAATATTTCAATTTCAATGAATAATAAATAAACAAAGCTATACTTCGCCTTACGTCGGCGGGCCACTGAAACAGTTCCTGTTATAAAACGAAGGTGAATAAAACGGCTCCTACCGTTTCAATATGAATATGAATATTTAATTATTCATAACTGAATGAGCATCTGACTTGCCACCGTGAACTATAACAGAAAATTTATAAGGTCATGGTGTGCGAAGCCGCCTCTAAAGGATACGGTGTTTATCTGAATTGCAGGATATTACTACGTAACAATAAAAAAACGACATTAAAAACGACAAAAAACGACAACGACATTTTCAGTCTTAAAGCCACCATCACTTGGCGTGTAGATTTATTCATTAGCTGCTATGGAATCGTTTTTGCCTCTTACAAATAAGATCGTTATCGACATAGACAATTAAATATCCTTAACATACAATAAACACTTAACACAAAACAAAATATTATCTCACACACACACTTAACATTCCAATACCCATTCATACTGCGCGCATTTATTTTTAAGCATGGTCATTTTGTAATTACAATTACTTTAAATAGTTATTAAATACTTTTATGGCTCGTCAAAAACAAAACTTGGCCTTCTCACAAAACTGCACCGCCAGTCAATCGGAAGCAAAATCACATCACTTCCCTTTCAAAGTTCGGCAACGTTGAGTAGTACGTCACCAATTATTGCTGCCTCTTTTCCCAAAAGGTCCCGTAGAACTGCAACTCCATCATTCTATTCACAGCCATAATTAAAATCTCATCTTCACGTTCTCCCGACACACTCGAGTCCCGACGTGTTGTCTGTCAAACTATCTACCGTCTGACATTAGAGTCTTGACGCGTTCTCTGCCACAACTGAGCACCGTCTGAAGGTTTAATTCCTTGCACTCGCCAGGAAAACTTTTGAAACAACGCACTGCCTCTCTCGTCTTTTGTTTACAGTATTGTTCTATGACGAAAATTGCGTTTTTGATCTCATTCCGTTTTGTATTCGCGCACGGTTCTTAAATGAATTATCGGCGAAATTCATCTAAGTGTCTCGTCTCCTTAAAAGTTTCTGAACTGTCTTTATTTAATTATTGTACGGTGATTTGCCCTCTTACTTACACGGCGTATACCATTCACTTGTCTATTGACGTCACTTCATGTTATTACAGTTTTCTAATTTTTGCTCTATCCTAATATTTATTGCTTATGGCACGTCACAATAAATAAAATGTTTTTGTTTATTTGTTGTTGCAGGGGAATACAAAGAATTTTCTTTGTATTTTCAGAATTAGGAAATATTTTCATATTTGGGTAATATTTATTAATATTTTATACATGTTGTTCGCAACCCCTTCCAAAATTATCAATAAAATGACAATGACATACTTCTAAATAGTACTTTATATACGAAAATTACATAGTGTAACATACTTTTTATTCCAGAAATCTTATTTCGAAAATGTTAATAATATAATACAAAACTGATATATTTTATACCTATTAACAATGAAAATAATTATATAATATAAAACAAACAGTATGTGCTAATGTCACGCAGTAAATATTTTACCATTCTTCAAAACAACTGTAGAAGAGAATTACAAAAGTATGTTGTGGCAAGATGCGTAACTAAGGTCCGATTAAATTAAGAAGGTGATTGATATTTGTGAGTGGAGGGGAGCGACGTTGCCAGGTCGCAAACCACTGACACGTGTTACCGGGACACGAAAACAAACACTTCAAAAAATACGTGTAAAAGTGTAAAAAATACGACAAAAGCCTAACCTCAACGCAACTCATCACAACACAGTACACATTGCGCGCGCAGCACAGGCAGAAACGCGGGCGGCGTGGCGGCAGGGAAGTCGCTTGCGATGCTCAAATGTTCCCCGTGTTCGGCAGAGGCAACTGAGCGACCTGACACGTCACGTTTTGTCTCTCTGGTTGGCAGCTGCCATGGAAACGGGAAAGGCGTCCTGACGTCACACAGAACGGTCAATCACCTTCTTAATTTAATCGGACCTTAGGGCGCAATTTCGCGGACGCACCGGAAACAAGATAACCTATAGCTCACTAATCGAAAGACGAGCGTTACATCACAAAGCGTGTGCGGGAAGTTACGAAAGGATGTTCAAATTTTACGCTTATCACTATTGTGACAATGACCAATTCCAATTTCGTGTCGCGCTCAGTACCTGCGCAAATCAAAGACTATTAGTAGCAATCATAGTAGGAAGTAGATGCATGCAAATAACATTTTACGATATTTGATACACACGTTGATTAAGGATTCATACACATTTTGGCGTTGAGGATCAATAAAATATCACACACTTACTCAGGTGAAAATGGATTTCTCTTGCCTGTTAAAATAATAACTAATGACTAATATAAATATAAAGAATAATTAACATAAACTGCTTCCAAACTTCACTTCTCACATCAACGTTTTTCTTTAGCTTGTATTCACCGTTGTGAAGTTTGTTTTAACTATCTTTTTCTCTTCACTCTCCATCACTGTACGCCAACTACCACTTCGAGCTGATTTCGAGTGTAGCATTCTCAACCGAGTATCAGACGCTCGAATGAATTCAAGCAACGGACACTTGCTCGTCGCACCTCAGTGACATCCAGCGGACAAAACGAATATTCTTTGGCGTTGAAAGCTTATTGGAGTAAAATGCTCCACTACAAAGCACTAGCGGGTAGACAGTAAATTCTAGGCAGTGTTGGATGACCTTAAACACTGTAGACACTACCGTGTTGTAGTTGCCGTGTATCAGAAATGCAAGACGTAACGTAAAACAAATATTGCGAATGAATTAGTGAACTTTCTCTTAATCAAAATTCTCACGTATGTACAACAAAGTAGAGCTGTTAAATTATAAGGAGGATTTAGTTTTACTTGTAAATAAGAAACAGAAATTGCAAGAAGCCTCCCATAAAGCACTTCTTCCAGAAAATAATAGTCTTAGATATTGCATTTTATGCAGAATCCTTAAATTGTATTGCAAATTTCGCTGTTACCATCCGTGTTATACAGAGATCTTGCCACTTAATTATCGTTATTGAACTTTATTCTGAGAGGCTGAAAAGAGTTGAGTGGAATCTGAATTATTTCGACGTGAGAGCATTTCGACAGAAAAACTCAGAAAACCCAGAAGAAGTCCAATCGCACACGACAAAAACAATCGATGGAAATGTAACAATGACAGAGGTTCATACGGAATGGGTTGTCTTCCTGTCACAAGAACCTTCCCATTAGAGTTTTTCATTACTTCACCTATACTTTGTGTGTATATCTTGTCAAATATCCCTCCTTGTATTAAATGCAATAACATCGCATTGAAATAATCCCTTTGGGACCACCCCAGACGCACGGGGAAAGCATTGTATGCAGGTGTAAGGACGCACTCGTCTACTACGTGAAACAACGTCACACCATTTGGCGCAGCATATGGATATCGCTTGAACACTTCTAGACCCGTTTGAATTGAAAGAATCGCTGAACGTCCTGTACTAATGCTGTGCCGTACTGCCTTCTGTATGTCTTTCCGCGTATCAATAACTATTGCCTTTGCTGCCAGAGCAGCTAATGTTGGAAATTCTGTAGTGTTGTACTGCATGAGTTTCTCCCAGGCTACAATAGTTGAATAAATTGGATCGAAATTGGCGTCGACTTCTTCAAGTGTACTGACTTCGAGTTCCTTGTCTGGGGTGACGAGAGATCCTACGAAACATCCGGATAAAAAGTTCATGACGAAGAAATTGAAGAAGCTTAACCACACCATTATTTTTCGATTAGGAGAGTCAAACATCCCTACAACGGCACTTCGTGTGACTTCAAAAACAGCTCGTCCAACTGAGACTGAACTAATGAGATGAAGAGTTGTTACAAAAAGGGCAAGACTGATCATAGTGAGTGCGTACACCGCTGTTGAAATAGATGGAAGTGCTAAACGTCGCGAAAGTTCTTTCTTGCGAACGACAAAACACATATTCTCTTGTTTGTGAGGATATAAATAATCTACATACATATTGGAGTTGACCTCAGGATATCTCGACCTTCCAAACAGATCGAACTTTCCTAGAGTCAGATCATGCAGACCTCCCAAGAAAGTTCCATTTGGGGAAACTATACCTGCCTCGGCCGTTACACACCCATTCACATTGCCAGAATGATAGGCCAGAACATAAACTGTATGAGCATCCCATCCACTTCTACTCCAGTTCCGTGCACAGTCATTGAACGAAAGCACTGAATTATTCGGCATCCCGAACTTCACAAATTGACGAGTTCTCTTAATTGATTCTTGAATCGTGTAATTGCCATTTTCGGATTGAATTAGTGGACGCACAATGAAAGACAAGCTGCAACACACAGTACTAAACAAAAAAGTTGAAAAAACATAAAATATAGTCATGTTGATCACAAGATCTTGAGGATTACAGAAATCTCTAGAGAAGCTAAAATGATCTCAAAGTGACCTAAATGTGGCACAGTTTAAAATATATTCTCTCAAAGTAGAGCGTGATCGAAACGCCAATGATTAGCAATTTGTAACGGTCAGGTGAATATCAATTTCGTACAGTTCCGAACACAATAGCTTCCTGACGTTGACAACGACGACTAGTAGAATATTTATGAAGGATGTGCCTAGTGTTTCCTCGTGATTTATATCGAAAACTTCTTATGAATCATTGAAATGTGACGTGAATATGGTTATTCAAGCGCACTTGTTCTTATTTTTATTTAAGTATAATACAAACATGACGTCTCACCCCTACATCGAACACTACCTTCTTCCTGAATATTCCAAATCGACCTTTAGATGAGATGTTGATTTGAACATGTTGTTAACTTGTCACTGTAAGGGAGTAAAGTCTTGTTTCCAACTCACAGAGAAATAACACAGTCGAGTCAGAGCATAAATTTTTTATTTACATTTGAGCAGCTTTCCATCGATCCATTTTATCCATTACTTGGGCACATGAAAACATACATTCAAAATTTATTTTTTGCTATTATGTGTTTCCGTGAACATATTTCCTCTTTGTGACATTTGAGATAAAGTATATCATTCCTCACAATAATATTTCATTCTTTTATGTCTGACAAAATGAGAAATGTGTAAAACATTACCAACGTACATTAACAGAATTTCAATGTAAGCAAACGTGTTAAACAGTCAAACGACAATCTTACAAACAAAAAAAGGTTTCAAAACTAAAAAAGTCAGTCAATATTCATGAGAATATGTACATTACTATATTAAATTTGCAAGATATTTATGCAAATGACAAAAATTCGTTTGGCGTTTCGTGCCATTAAATGGACTGATTGAGGAAAAGAAATTAGTTCCACAATAATAACTCTAGGAATAGTTAATGGTTGTTTTATTGGGAAACAACCAGTGACTATTCCTAGAATTAATAGTGTGATCGTGAATTCGTGATTACAACGTTTGGTTACATTTTCTCTCGAAAAAATCTATCGCGCAAAACATTCTCCTCTCCAGGTGGTATTTCATTGTCTTCAGTGTACACTTGTGTAGGATTCCATACCTTGGCTGGAAGTAATAAGAGTTGGAGTCGGTCAATGCACTACAGATTGGTATAGCGGTAATGGTTACGTTAACGCAATCATTTTTATTCACACCGTCACCAATAACTTCTCAGCTCTTGATGCAGCGACTCTCTTTGGGATGTGCTAGGATTCGAGTCCCGGCATTGGTAGATTTTCGACTCTAGGTGAATAGCTATGTTGATTCAGCTATCAGTAGGAGAATTCTAATAGTGGCTGCTCTGATGGGTAGTTTTCCGTGTTATTCCGATCAATACCAAGAAAACAACACAGAACTACCCGAGCAAAAAGGCCACGAACCTCGCGTGATTTTTACTTCATCTTTCTCGTCCTATTCTCTCCCTTATACAAAAATACACTTACATGCATTACACTTCCATGAATGAAGACGTGTGCCGGGATAGTCGATAGTCTTGCATCCCAGATATAAACTTAATATGTGGCCTCCTTTTCTTTTCAATCTGTCCACAATTGAAGCATTTTGTTATAGGAGATCATTTCTGACATTTTACGAAAGTAAACGTTTTGACTTTCTACGCCCTTCTTGCAAATAATAAACTTCGGTTCTCTTTATATCATTTTAGCTTTAGACATCAGAAAATTGACAATGAAAATACATTGATACTTTATGTTTCATTGTGTGCAGCACATTTCCGTTAACGAATACAATCATGCACTTTCGCAAATAACGTGAAGTGTCAGCTACCATTGTTTCCGCCCGAACGCCTCAATTGTAATTATGTAAATGTAAATATTTAAGTGGGTAGGGGGAAGAGCAGGCCTTACGGCCTGAGCCTCGCCAGAAATAGGCTTTGTAATAATAATAATAATTATTATTATTATTATTATTATTATCATTATTATTATTATTATTATTATTATTATTTTATTCTTCACAGTTTTTACTGGTCGGTAAGTCAACCACTCACAGGTATGATGGCCAGATTTCGGTCGCTTTATTGAAGATTCAGATGGCTTCTAACAATAAGGCATTATTCAAAATAACTGCCTTCTGCATATTATATATACTTCTGGCATCCAAGTGAAGACACTCTAGTGCTTGAAGTGTAATTTTCGGGATCACTCCTGTGGCTGATATTATTGTTGGCACAGTTGTCACTTTGCTGTGGTTCCACTGAGTAGCGACTTCATGGGCGAGATCGGTGTATTTCTGGATCTTCTCTTGATGTTTTACCGACATATGGTGGGTGTTAGGTATTTATATATCAATAAGGAAGGCCTGCCGATGGTTTCTATCAATGTATGTTATATCGGGTCTATTGCCGCCAACTTGTCTGTCAGTGAAAATGGAGCGATCCCAGTAGAGTGTGTGCTTACTACTTTCAAGCACGTTCTGAGGGACATATTTGTAATACGGCAAGTGGCGAGTAAGCCCGTTTTCATTGCTAATAATTGGTGGACCTCCTTCACCACTTCATCACGCCTCTTTTTATATTCCAACTGTGCGTGGCCGCTACATCCACTTGCCACGTGTTGAATTGTTTCGCTTGCGGCCTCAAATCTCCTACAGTGTCAGATCGGATGGTCGAATCTCTCAGAATGTGTTTTCTGTAGTTCAATGTTGGTCCTGGATAGCTATCATGAAGGCTTCTGTCTCCGCAAAGAGATCCCCATGCTGGAGCCATGCGTGCGACGCAGAGATGTCGACTTCTGGTTTGCTCAGCTCATGGGGGTACCTTCCGTGCAGTGTCTTCGCTTTCCATGACGTTATCTTCTCTTCGGTTTCAATGACTGACTGAACAGGTGGATCAGTCATTTTCAGGTTCAGAGGACTACAGTTATTATCAACTTATTATTATTATTATTATTATTATTATTATTATTATTATTATTCCTCTAATTCAAGACTAGATATGTTATGAGTCGGTTGATTATTAAGTCTACAGCAGGTTGCAACCTGGTTCCTATGGGATCAAGGGACTAACGGTGCCTCTACAATACTTTGCGCAAATTTTTATACCTCCAGGATGAGAGTAGAGATATCAAATGAAACGTTCAAGCTGATTTCGAAAATCATCATAAAAGTTTTATTTACACACAAGGTTCAAAAGATATGAAAATATTTCGTATTTGAAATAAACAAAATCTTATATTAATTTCCGCATTGTGACTCCGGTTATATTACTACAAAATTTTATTAGCATGTTTCATATGAGGTAAGAACAAGTTAAAAATGGAATATCCATATTCATGCAAAAATATGCAGACACTAAAATGGTTTGTTGATATTCTCCACAACATTGGTAGAGCGAATGACAATGTTTTGAGTTTTCCATTCAACCACAACCTAAGGTTTGTTGTACATGTGACAACACTTTCTGAGTAACAAATGTTTCCGAAGTGTTCTCTCCGATTCACCTGGGTTTTATTTTCTTCCCCTTACTTCGTAAGAGCCGAAAGTTGTATAATAGTGTGCCGAAAATCAGCGAATTTTCGGCAGGAAAACTCTTATTTCCGGGCCGTGGTACCGAAAACGTGAATAAGTCCTGTTGCTATATATGTGTGGTAAAGGGTCCCCCCGGATAAGATGGCAAAAAGTTCCCCTCAACCAAATTACATATGAGTGGTTACACTATAATTCTAACATAAAAATAATATTTTTGAAAGGTTTCTTAGCCCTCGTCGTACCACGCCCCTATACAGCCAAAAACGTGTTTCTTAATTTCAATTTTTTTCGACACTTTAACACTATTTTATTAGACTGAAAAAATATGATAAATAAGAACACAATTTGAACTATCAGAAAAACATTTTTCAATATTTTCTCAGGCCGAAATTCAAACACAAAAAAAATATTTTCGAAAAAAAATATCAAGAAATATTTGTACTGTGTCTTAGAAACCTGGCTCGAAAAAAATGTCAAAGGTTCCTCTTAAGACCCAAATTCTTGTGCATTTTTTTCAGATTTTTTCGATTGCTGGGCTGCAGTTAAAAAAAATAAAAACCATTTCCCGCCTTTAAAACACCTGGACTTTCAATATACTTTGAAAATGTCTGCAACGGTTCTGTGCATTTATTTTAGTGTTAATTATACATTTGTATACATTGTTGCAGCACTCAATAAAGTTTTGATTTTGGAATATACTTACAAAGTTATCATTTTTTAAAGCTTTCTAATCGTTTGCAGAAGTAATCGTACGCTACGGAAAGAAGATAGTTTTGGCAATTGATAATAAACAATCGACACAAGATCTTGTAAGGGTGACACTGGTAAATAAAAATTACACTTCATCCTACATCAAACAGATTTTAGAAGAAAAAAAAGAAGTTTGCAGATTATGACATACAAAAAAGGTTATTGCAACACACATTATAATGGCAAATAATTCGGAAGCGATGCATCCTATGCCTTTTAAACCAGGTTTGCTTGTCTCATGGGGACACATCTTTTTTGTTTTTGAGAACAAGTAAATTCTAACAGACGACATGTTTTGGAGGACGGGTAGATGACAAATGGGGAAATGATAAGGGACATTTACGGTGCAGATGAAGGATAGATGGGGGGCAATGGGGAAGTGAAGGGAAACAGATTAGGTCCCGATTATGTTGTTGGGATGTATTTTTGAAAATACCACTTTTATGATCATCCTATTTTACAATTTTACATATTAGTTCTTTTGGGTGCGCCCTTTCCGTAGCACTGATGGACAGAAAAGAGAAGCCGATATCAATGTAAAATTAAATTGAAGGAAAATACTGAAATTATTTTTCACGATAAAATTAACGGGACTATTTTATTTTCTGCGAATTTTTATCTCAACTCTCAGCAATACTGGAATGAATTCTCTCGCACAGTACCGGGTCTGTAATGCCGTAAACTACTTTTCGGGGGATGGGAGTTTGCAGTTGGGTGCTACATTAAATCAATTTTCAATTTTCGTACAATTATTATTTACAAAGTGCAGAGTTTTCGCACGTGTACAGATTGTACGACTGTCTCCATATTAATACGTATTTAAGAACAAATACTTAGGTAAAGGAAAAGACAACTTTTTCTCTAGTCTGAAACATCTACAGACGTGAGACCATAGGCTTCCGCAGCCAATGCGTTACTATTTATCTGTCCGGGAGGCGCCGCGTTCTAGGCTCAGTTGTCAACTTTCAGCTGCTATTCTGTGACCTTCCTCCTCAAGCAAGGTCGCACGTCCCTAGGACGCGGCAACTGCCGAACAGCAAAGTGGTTGACTACAAATGTCTTAGTTTTTTTTAAACTATGACCCAACTATTAAAAAAATATGAAAAAATTCACAAACATTCTGAGATGAAGTTTTAAGATTATTTTCGTGCCAGTGTCTGTGTTCTAAGACAAGTAAAACAGTTCTGGTAAATCTGGATCAACCTCTTTTCTTTTATTTTTCCACATGTCCCCCAAGTATCCCTCAAATATGCCCGAATTATTATTTAATAAACTGCCAAACACTATTATCTTTTCTTAGCGTACAAAGGATTAGGTTTGTACTTCTCATACAAAGGATTAGAAAGCTTTAAAGAATGATAATTTTTAAGTATATTCCAAAATCAAAACGTTACTGGGTGCTACAACAATGTATACAAATGTATAATAAACACTAAAATAAATGCACAGAACCGTTGCAGCCTTTTTGAAAGTATATTGAAAGTCCAGGTGTTTTAAAGGCGGGAAAATGGTTTTTATTTTTTTTAACTGCAGCCCAGAAATCGAAAAAATCTTAAAAAAATGCACAACAATTTGTGTCTTAAGAAGAACCTTTGACATTTTTTTTCGAGCCTGTTCCAGGCTTCTAAGACACAGTAAAATAGTTATTTATGTATCAAGTAGATGTTTTTGCCCCGAGGGCGACTTCCAAACCCGAGGGCCTCTGGCCCGAGGGGATTGGAAGTCGCCTGAGGGGCATAAACATCTAGTAACGCCCGTGGTGCATACAAAACTTTATGGTTTAGTAGTTCGTTGCTGAATAAGACGAGAATTCGAAACATTTTGTAATATTTCTTGCGTCTAAAGTGCAAAGACGCATTGTGATAGTCATTTGTCAATATGACGTCAAAACAAAACAGAGTGTATATTTAATTTCTATTGCATAATCGTTATTGGGCTGATTTGTTCGTACAAAACGATTGAATATTGTGAAGTTCCTGCGGAATTCTCGCAAAAGCTAACAAAATTACGGACAGTGATTCCCATTAAAATCTTGAAAAATATATGAAACTGTTTACAGTGTATTTGAGATTGACCAGTATGAATAATAGTGTAAATTGCGCTGATGAAACATTTAGGTTATTATCATCTATTGTCAAACGTTATTTAGAATGTCATAATGCCAAAAAATAACATTTCGAGGATGTTAGCCGATGTGCCTTATATATCTGTTTACTTCTACTAGTATTGCTACTGAAGAAGAATATACTAATTATGTCTCTAAGAAAGGTGATACGTAACAGTGAAATGCGAGTGATTGATGGCAATTATAAATTCACAGCAACATTACAAAATTGCAATTTTCATTTAAATTAAGCAAAATAAGATTTATAACGAATTATTTTATTTATTTGAGCAATATGCTATTTATTTATTGTATTTTCTTGCATCTGAACTTTAAAAAATCGAATTCATAAGTATGTTCTGTGTTGTGTTGGTATTAGAGCGGGCCGTAAAGTATTCAAAAGGCCCTAGGGCCTAGGACATAAAGAATCAGAAAGGCCCACAGGGATATTAAATATACCATTACGTGTTTTGTTTCAGGTCTGTAAACACACTGCAATGAACTAGTAAACCATAAAATATTTCTTGATATTTGTTTTTCGAAAATATTTTTTGTGTTTGAATTTGGGCCTGAGAAAATATTGAAAAAGGTTTTTCTGATAGTTCAAATTGTGTTCTTATTGATCATATTTTTTTCAGTCTGATAAAATAGTGTTAAAGTGTCGAAAAAAAAGAAAATAAAAAAAACATGTTTTTGGCTGTATATGGGGTGTGGGTAGTGGGAAGGGAGCTAAGAAACCTTTCAAAATATTATTTTATGTGAGAATTAAAGTGTAACCACTCATATGTAATTTGGTTGAGGGTAACTTTTTACCACCTTATCGGGGGGGACCTTTTTTTCCTCTAACATGTGGTGTAGCCAGAATCAATGTTTTGTGAGTCCTTGATACCGAAAAACTACTTGACGGCAAAAGTCCTGTCTTTCGGCCTGTGAACGATAGCGACTAAACCATTCAACCAATTTTTTCCATAATTGATATTCCTAGATATATCTAAACGAGCTCGAGGATTTGGGAGTTTGATTTTTGAGGGTACTTTACATAAAGTCTCACAACAGCAACAAAATTTTCTCAAAATTGGCCCACATTTTTTATCAAACTTTGTTTTCGAATAACGTGAAGAACGCTTAAGTGTGTGGTGCAGGGTCCATGTTCGTTGAAATTCCTGATTTTTCGGAAGTTGCAAAAGTGCAATTTTGTTTCCGCGTCATCCTACAAGTACAATATTGAAGATAGATATCGTTTTCTTAATGAAATCTCTTCCTTAAAGACAAATCTTAAAATAAGTTAATGTACATTTTTTGAAAAACGAGGAATTTTTGCATAATTTGCGCGTGAAGTTAATGCAATTTATATAAATAAACTTTCTTGAAAACCACTCCAATTTTTCTCTTCATTTTTTTCCCACGAATAGATAACGGGATCCTGATAAATTTAAATATAGTCAAGGCATATTCTCTGCGCTATAAAGTATTAAAAATCCTCTTTACAATTTTGGTGTGATCTATTGATCCAAAGCTAACAAAGTAATAATTCAAAAGTAATAATTAAGTCAAAAATAATAATTAAATTTTATACTTATTTTCTAAAAAATGTTATACTTAGCCTACATACCAATATGCATTGCTTTTGTAAAATGTTTATACTGTGACATAGCATAAATGACGTACATTTATTTGAGTAAATAAGGGACAAAATTTTCTAGATATCACCAAGGGGCTTGGGTTTCTATGGAAATTCGGAAACTGGTTACGTGAAATATCTTTTGGAACTGGATTTTATAAATAGGTGAAACGTGGTGGAAGAGGCCACATACACTGATAGTAGCTCGAGGAACGTTTCAATACCGTCGTTAAACTTCTTAGTAAAATCTTTATACTTGAAGCACTAATGGTTTTCCAACAGAACGTAATTTGAAATTTCTAATCAAATAAATTTCGTTCGATTTTTTCTTTAAATGAAAGGAAGTGGATCCTAAATGTATTATCTCGTGCTCTTTTTAACAGATTTTATAGAATAAACATTAAATTTTAATATTTTTAAATTAATTGAATCAAAGCTTGTCTCCGTCATTTGTTCATTATTTTATCCCGCAAGGAGCTTATAAACGCAATGTCAAGAAATTATCTGACACGTGTAATTTTTCAAAAAACATTCAATTATGTTACCTATACGCAATGAGTTTTGTGTCAAGGTGGTCAGCAATATGTATTTCTTTGCCATACAACATACGCACAGATCGTGGGAAATATTGAACATTTCAATTACATTTTTATGGTTCACTCTTGTGTTCACAGAGAATAGTTTTTTATTTAATTTATTTTAGATTGCTGTGAAACTTCTTGGCCATAAGCGATAAAAATCAATTTTACATTGTAATAAAATTTACATTTTTGTTTACATAGCAGTATTTCTTAACATTATCTTTTAACAATTTAAAACATTCAACAATGATTACATTTAATACAAGTATGTGAATATTCATTACAAGCATGTGAATATCTTTTAAACAAGAAAGTAACTTTATATATATTTGCCTAATTTTGTACCACATAGAAATTTAATAATTTTGTCACACCATAGTGAATAGTGTTTATATTGTTCTGGAATTTCTAAACATTTCTCATTTCATTAGTCTTTGAGAGAAAAGTACTGAACGTCATGTTAAAATATTTTTTTATTTTTCTTGTATTGAAAACGTACTCCTTTTGTAACTTTTATACGTCTCTTCCGTTTGTGCAATTTGTTTGGAAGAGTTCACCTAGTTTCTTTTATTTCTCTATTAAAAATAATACCTTTATTTTTAGTCTCGCTCGGCAGGTCAATTGTTTTAATCAATCTTTGCAGAGTGAATATCTCCTAGGACCAGAGAACAATAAACTCAAATTACTTTCCTTTTCCTACCTTTGCTATACGATTTTTCGAGGATTGGCAAATTTACTGCAAATATTTATAGTAGTAAGGAATATACACATAAGATATGTTTCATGAAGTATCATGAAAATTGCTCATGTTCTGTTTTTTAACACACAGTTTTCATTGTTGACGCTTATTGGTCACAAACAATTGCTGAATGTGCTACTTCTGACGCTTTCGCAACACAAAAGCCTCCCTTCATATGAATTTTTCATTCGTGCCTTATAGTGCTTCAGCTGTTGAACGCGAAACCTACAAAATGCGTATCGATCAAACGAATCGAGAGGTGAGAAAAAAACACCTGAAAGCACTCTGCGACCATCACCGCAGGTAAGTGCACTCGCTCAAGGTACAGTCCATGGCTTACGCCTCTCCCTGCTGAAACATAACACGATCTTCTTTGGCAGAGCGCTAGAGTGCTTCGTAGCAGACAGCGACAGGAGAGGGACGGGTAAGCATCATTTGACGATCGTAGCATGAAACAGTGATTTTACAATTGGAACATATTTCTATCATTTTTACTTTTTCGCTAAAGAGTAAAGAGGCGAATTTTTGGCAGAAAAAAACTCATTACAGAGCCCTGAAAACGAAAACGTGGATACATCCAGTAGCTAGATTTAGAAAAAAAATCCTCTTACACCTAGTGTAGCCAGAATCCATGTTTTGTGGCTCCTTGATACCGAAAAATTGACAATATGTTTGTCTGTCCATTCATCTGCGAACAACGCTAGCGGCTAAACTGTTAGCCTATTTGCTCGAAAACTGTTATTTCACTATCCATCTGGCTAAAGTCGCAGCCCCTTGAATTTGAAACCGATATTTTGACTTTGGGGGGTACTTTACGTGAAGCCCCTGGGACATTTTCAAAGTTTTTAAAAACAATTACTCCTTCGTTTTTAATTATATTTTGTTATATAGAGTGAAGGTTATCCAAGAGAATGGTGCAGGCCTCATATTCGTTAAAACCCCTGATTTTTCGAAAATTGTAAAAATTCAAAATTTTTTTGGGCATCATCCTAGAATTACAATTATGCTGCTATTATGTCGGCTATCCGTTTCATAATTCTTTTCGCCCATGGTGGTACGGCGTTGTTTACTCTTTCTGGCTGCCGGCCGTCGGTGTTCTTGGCTGACCCCAAAATTATCAGAGATACTAGATTGAGTATCTAGATTCAGATACTAGATATAGTATCTTGAGATAAGAGATCTAGTTATTGTTGTTATTATTATTATTATTTCTTTGTTTTTTCACTTCTTTTTTCTGCACACATGCTTTTTGGTTACCATAAACAAGAGATAGACGCTTCGTCGGTCAAAATCGGCAGTGCATCAACCATCCATGTTTGGAAACTTCCTCACGACGCGACGTTGCATCTGTCTAGTATGACAATTTTCTGCAGCTGGATGTATAACCACTTCTTCAGTTGCAGTTCAGCCAGGGATTCATGAAGGAACTTAAGAATTTTACCATTAGCACCTAGAATAATTGGTTCAATTTCTCATTGGCCACCATTTCTAGTCGTTCAAAATTTCCTTTATATCATTTGCCAGAGGTTGATATTTTATAATTTTTTCACTCCTTTTCTTCGAGTTGTTGTGAGCTAGCGGGACAGCGACATCAATCAGATACACCTTGTTTTTCTTGTCATGCCATACAAGTTCCGGTTTATTAGATGACACAGATCTACCTGTCATGATGGACGTGTTCCACTACATTTTGTGATAATTTGTGTCAATGACTGGTTCGGGAGTGTACTTGTAATATGGTGTTGGGTTACCCAACAAAAGGTTATTATTATGGCATAGTCGCTGATAAACTACTTTACAAACGTCGTCATGTCGTTTTATATATTCGGAGGATGTTAGAAAGCTGCATCCATTAATAATATGGTATATATTGTCTATATGTTCTCCACATAGACGACAATTGTCATCACGAACGTTGGTGTTTTTCAGGATAAATTTACGATAGTTTTAGTTGCTACTACTTGATTCTGAATAGCTGTTATGAAACCCTGTTTTCGCAAAAAGCTCTCCCATGCACAATCACTTTATTGAGGCCTTACGTCTATCAGTTCTCCCTCTATCTGATACGGGTAGCGTTCATGAAGTGTCTTCTTTTTTCAGTTGTTGATTTTCATTTCATTGGTCTGTATTGGTTCTTCTAGATTAGTTTTTTCATCAGTCAAATTCAGTGTTGTTATTTTCCGGTCAATGTATGTTACAATCGAATGTATCTTACTTCTATTACCCTTTTCTTGAAAGTACTGGCGCAGTCTCTCATGTTGTTGGTAGTGGAGATTCAGAATATCTATGACACCTCTTCCTCTCAGAGACCTAGGTAGATGGAATCTCTCAACTGCGCTTTAGGGTGGTGCCATCTAAATCTGGTACACAGTACTCTGCATTTCATATTGACTGCATCCAGTTCGGTTTGTTCCATCTGACAATACCAAAGCTGTAGGTCATCACTGCAATTACATAGGTATTTATAGCTTTAATTTCCATGCCAGCACCGAGTTTAGTTTTCAGAATTTTACTCAGGCGAGTATTAAATTCCTGGGTAATGTTGGGTTTAGTAATGTTTTGGTCAACATTATATTTTGTAAATATCCAAGATATTTATAATATTCCTCAGGATTCATGGCATGAATTCGTTCTTGTTTAGCATATTCTTCTGCAAGGATGTAATCTATTTGATGTTTCCACTTTCCTTTCCACAGTGCATTTAGTTTACATTTTTCAAAACCGAAATACTGCACTTAACCACTGCTAAATTTTGCGGTGTTGTCGAGCAGATGATTAAGCTTATCTTTTGCGGAGCTGAATAATTTTAAGTTGTCCATATACATGAGGTGGGATAAGCGTACATGATCCTTTTTTCTGTTTATTTTGTAGCCTATTTGTTCATTATTTAATATAGTCGATAGAGGATTCATAGCAAGGCAGAACCATAGAGCACACAGAGAATCTCATTGAAAGATTCCTTGATTAATACTTATATTTCCTGCATTAACATAATCATTTTGCTTACAAATGAGTAATCTGGTTGTCCACCTTTGCATCTGGAATTTTAAAAACAACACAACCAATGGGTTGTGTACATATCAAGTACGTCAATTATCCAGAAGCGAGGTCTATTTTGTACATATCAAGTACGTCAATTAGCCAGTCGAAGGCTTTTTGATAACCAATGTACGCTGTACATAACGTTCCTCCTGTTTTCTTTACATGTCCACAGACTGCTGCATTTATAATCAGTTGTTCCTTGCAGCCCTGTGACCCCTCTTACAGGATTTTTCCTCTTCAGCCAGGATGTTATTGTCTTCAAGATGCTGATAGATCTTATCTGTTATTGTTGAAGTTAGTATTTTGTATAATGTTGGTAAGAATGTAATAGGCCTATATTTCAAGGGATCAGAGCTGGGTATTTTGGATTTCGGGATAAGTTAATCCATAAATTAAAAATGATGGTACGGCTTCTGGAATATTCAGGTCTTTTGTGAATAACCCTGCCATTGTATTGTGAATACTATCTTATACCAAAAATTATCGCTCCCGGCTTCCTTCCAGTTCAGAGTTTTCTTTATAGTTCTTTTAACATCTTCAATATGTGTAGTGGCCATTCATCATGGGTACATCTTCGTACTCATCTTTAACAGTTTGTATCCATCCTGCGTTGAAATTGTGTTTACTTCGTGTCCATATGTCTCTCCAGTCTCTTACTTCTTGAGAATTTGGTACCTCACCTTGGTTTGGTCTTTGAGCATTATTCATCTGGATAGAGCGTAGAACTGTTTTCCATTTGTTTGGAAGAGTTTATTTTGTTTCTGACAAAGGTTACTTTCATGATATCTTCTCAGTCTGTTACTCTTCACAGCAAGAATTTGTTTGAGTTGATCAAGTATCGTGATGATTGTCTGTTTTCTCTCATTTTTGTATTTAAACATAATTTTCTCTGCTTCTCTTTTAATCTTGGTACTGCAGTTCTCTTTGATGCTTGAGTAAGTCTACCAATGTTTTTACACAGAATTTCAATTTGATGTTGAAGTCGCCGTTCCCAAGGAGGCTGCACAGGCTGAAGTTGTTGTTTTTTTTTCACTTGTTAAAATTTGCTTCTGGCCATTAGCTTTAATTACTGTGACAGCACCAATGAACACAAAGTTATGCAGTAATTATATATTGTGCATATTCTCAGTTTCATATTATGATTATTATTATTATTATTATTATTATATTTATTATTATTATATTTATTATTATTATATTTATTATATTTATTGCTATTATTATTACACAAATAGTGTTTTGATATATACGAGTACATGCTATATGTCTCGGGTTTTATAAGTAGCATTACATTGAATATCTTCATTGAATACCATTATCTTCATGGGTCATCCGTCTTGGTTAAAAATTTCTCCTCAAACTTTCATGAGTCCAAGGCGGCAGTCTTTTGTAGTTGAATGTATTCTCATAATTCTGTTTTGCAGTATGTTGTCATTACGCTCGTAATCCCAATTCCCCAGAAATAACATGTCTAATCGTACGAGACTGGTGCCGTACAATGCCGCACACCACAATCTCAAGAGCTTTTCTCTGTGTGGAACCCGAAGATGGGAAAATAATCTCCATCACACTTGTCCGGGTAACGAGTGTTGCCTTGTGATCCGTACATATGCTCATGCAAATCCCCAGCATAGAGCGCATCCCAGATCGGGCAAAAACAATGCAGAATACATAATCTTTCTATTTCAGACATTTTTTTCCTTCATACATTTTTAAGAAACCTCGTGCGGAAGATAGAGGCAATTATTTCACGAAATCAAGTTTCATTCTCATTTTAATCGAGTGTTCTCCAGTCTTCATTCCTATATCCGTTTAACCACTACAAATCTCGCACTGCACCGCCATGAGGAGCTGTTGCAAAAGTCGTAGCAATCACTTAAGGAGCAATTTTTCAGCAGAACTACTGAATGAAACTTTCACGAATGCATTAAAGTTTAGTAAGTTACCAAAATTTATTATCATAGTTTTTGATAAGATGGGCGCATGGCTGCAAGACCACACATCAAGACGCACACGACTACGCTTCGTTTTTTTGAATGACTGATTAATGATTTCGGGCACGTCAACTGCTAAGGTCATTATTCCATGAAGTGTCGGTCTTGGTTTCATCGCGGAAGGTGGCGCTGATTTTCCCTCAGTAGATAGCGAGTTCCGGCGCCGATCTACAATTCGGACTGTGGAAGTTTTCCTCAACCAGATATCTACCACCAGCAGGGCACCGCCCCAGCCAGAACAAGCTCTAAGCTCCGGTCTGGTTCCAGATATATGTTTAGTGGTGTATTGCTTGTAAGTGCAAGTGTATATAAGTAAGAGGTGACGATATAAGGAAGAGGAAGAAAAGATCGTGCGCGGTCCATGGCCCGTTTGTTAGGGTACTGCTCCAGCATTCGCTTGGTAGTGACAGGAGAGACCACGGAAAACTACCGATCAGAGCAGCCGACCGCTAGAATTATTCTCTAGATAGCAGCAAATATCCTGCCACCACAGGGAAGCAAACTTAAGACTTCCAGTTCAGAGGTACTGCAGTGGCATCAACTGATGGTGAGCCACCAAAGTCGGTACCACGTTTCGTCATTTTCCCTGCTCACCCTATTCAGTCGCACTCAATACACTCCAACACTCGCCTAGAACGGTGCAAGACGTGCTGTGCTCGCTTGTGTTCAAATCTAATTGCAATCAAATCTAACGGCAACCACCGCTTGCCACGTTTTAAAGCGAACTGTCTTGATTCTTGATAAATAATAGAATCAGTGGATGCACCGTGATCCCCAGAACTAGGTTCATGAACCTTGAGGAAAACAAATATATTATTTCTCTTTCGTAGCATATTTAGTATGGAAATTGTTTTCATATGTTTCGTTGTAATTATTAACGACATTAGGGCGACAGACACCAAATAACAGATGCGGTTGAGGTTAATATCTAAGTCTGTTATTTGTATTATCGGCCGTATATCATTTAGTGTTTTTCGTAATGCCAAAGTCTTATAAGAAAAATAAATATTAATAAGAAATGCTTTTGCTTTTAATATGTAGGAATGCAATGCCATCTTTCTTTTCAGTTCGATTCGATTCTTTGATGCATACGTAGTGGCAACCTGTCATTTTGTCTTGATTGTTGCGTGAAAAGCCGTAGTTTCATTTTTACAAACATTTAAACAGATGTATGTTCCACATTTTAAGACGGAGAATATTTCAGACAATGGTTTAGAAATAATTGCAAATGTTGCAAGTTTCGCTTTGTTACCCACGAAAACCAAGATAAAGCATGACATTTTCAACCACGTACCAATAATTTTAACATTGGAATCAATGTAAGAATATTGACAATGTAAATGAAACAATTATGCCGACCTGGATGGTATTTGTCGTTTGTCTCTAATCCATGTGTCGTCGCGGAAGGCCTCGCGTTCTGCTGACCGCAGATGAGAGAAGGCCGCAAGTGTGTTGGTGTCTAGTGTGAGGCGAAATATTTATTTATTTATTTAATTACCCACAACAGGGCAAAGCCCCAATTACAGTAGGCATTACTAGGAAAAATGTACAAAACATACAAAATAATAAAAAACAGTTACAAATGAAATAACAAAACTAATTACAGAAGTCCATTTACAAGCATACATATTTTTGCAAAAATTGAAAAAACATAACACATCAGTAAGATAAACAAAATAGAAACATATCTTCAAAATAGTCATTACAAAAAAGAAATAAAAATGAGTATAAAAAGACAATATTATAAAAATGGAAAACGCATCTTCAAAATAATCGGAACATAATAGCGAGCAATACTTAACACAATAAATCCACATTCAGTGATCATGCGTCCCACCGGGACGTAAAAGGATAACCGACTGCCGGCTGGAAAAACCTCTAGGGAAAAAACGAAACAGTTATTTGCCAAAGAAAATCTCAGACGTATTCTCCCACATAGTTGTGGACAAAATTCTCAATGTTGAAACTATGTTTACTAGTTATCGAAAATATTGACACATCAAGTTTCCACATTTTTTATTTTAACGTGAAAGTTAAGAAACTTTATACGGTAAGTGAATTCATTTTACAGATTGTGAAAACATTGCTATTGGAACGCGGTAGCGATCTGCTCTCATTGAAAGAACTCGGAAGTTGGGAATCCTTCTCAGTATTATAAAAATATATTGTACAATCGGTATCGAAAACAATTAAAATTTCTCAGCAGTTCTTTAGCAGTCTGCACTGACGAGGTTGCATCAACAGTAACAGATTCAAGTACGTCCATGTGGGCACCTTTGGTCGTTTCATGAAGGTCCAGAAATTAGCAATAATTATAATTGTTCTTTCAATATTCATATATTTACATTATTTCTCGATGTGTTATTTACCTTGTATGTAGGTGTGTTATTTGTCATTTGTTTTCGAAGTTTAGTAAATAGTTTGAAGATCACATGGTGCCTTAACGGCCGGCAGCCATTTAGATTACCTTTTCATTCCTCTGTTATGTTGCAATATCGAGATGTATGTACAGGACAGTATTACAAAAATGTTATTTCAGTTTATATTTTGAAACTTATTACCTGTTTCATTTCCATCAATTACACTATTTGAAGGGATTTACTAAAAATGTATTGGTTTTCGCTGTAAAGTTCAAGCAACGATTTTCTAAATTCAAAAGCTCATAAATAAATGGTACTAAGAAACCCCGGCAGACGGTCTGCCCTTTATCTCCTTCTTTCCTCTCCCTTCATTTCTCACTGTCTCTCCCTCCATCCCTCACCCTGTCCCCGTCGGTCTGTCTTTGTGTATTTCTGCCTCTGCTGCTCTCTGTCCCTCTCATTCACATTTACTTGCAGATTCTGCGCGTCTCTGAGCAGGTAATATCGGGAAGCGCAGGACCAGCAAAAATGTAATAGAATGTTCAGGAAGAGTTCATTCTGTAGATTATCATGCGAGAATCGTTTCTTTGATGACTTTGGCCTCAAAATTTTAGTTTTTAACTCACCGTTACTCGCGCATATTTTTGTAACGCCATTACTCGCGTGTTAGATTTTATCTAACAACTGTTTGATATATTTATTGTTTTATTATGAATTAAATATTTACATTTGTATTCCCAGACATTTGTTATTGATTTCTATAATTTGTATAGATGAAATAATACACAAAGATGACATGCAGGCTCATACTTTTTTCTTATAATAAGCACTCGAATCAAAATCACAGTCACGAAGTGAAGTTTTATATAAAGAAATTTTATTTAAAAAAGGTAAATCATAGAATACAATTAATTCAGTAAGCAATATATTTTTACCATATTGAAATATACAGGGACATTTATGACCTAAAATGAGCTTTCTCAGAACTACACTCATTGCAAACAAAAGTCTTTCTTGTGGATTCTTTCAAAGTGGTTGGAGCAAATATTACAACAATACTGCGTGAACCTCGTTTGCCTCTTTGGACAAAAAGCGCATCATCTTTTCTATCTTCCGTTACTCCCCGTCATAACATTACTCTAAAAAGAAAGAAAAAAAAAAGTAATTGAAACTCCTCCCCCAGGGGACGCCGCCTTAAAGTAGCACTGTCCGTGCGGGCGGGGAGGTTTGAGTGCTCCAATGAGGCTGAGGGCTCATGCAGCGGTAGCACGACTAATGAATAGCGTGCTACTGGTAGGGCCACCCATGCTGTACAGGTCTCAGCAGAGGAGTCAGACGAAGTGGCGTCCTACATCGACCCGTCACACCAATCCTCTTCCTTGTTTCCTGTCACACCTATCCCTATGCTCCTCCCTCCGCAACTAGCGGTCCCTTTCACGGATGGGGTATATCTTCCACTTACTTGTACCTCATCCGTCTCTCTGTTGTCTTTACTACCGGCTGCTCTAGGCCCCTTGTGTTTTTCGACCCCGACGCTATTAGGTTTCGAGGGCTAGGGAGTCATTCACTTTTTCACCTTCATTTTTCTTTGTCTTTCTTTCTTTCCAACTTCTTCTCTTTTCTTTTCACACAGGGAGGGGGGCGTCGAAGCCAGGAAAAGGCAACCTCCCTATGGCATGGGAAGCCAGAAAGAAAATCCCTTGGTCCTCCTGTACGGGGGTTGAGGCGATGGGCTTGCACCTCATCACTCGGAAAAAACTACACCTGCAAAATTTCTCAGTAAAGCCTCGGAATATGGCAAACATAATATACGACGACTTTGGGCAAAGAAAAGGACTATGAGAATTGGAACTTGGAATATTCAAGGGCTATCAACCAAAGAGATAGAAGTATTCAAAGAAATTGATAAGAATCGTATGGATATTGTAGCATTTTCAGAAACAAAGAAAAAAGGTAAAGGTTCAGAACAGAAGGGGGGATATGTACATATCTACTCAGGGGTACCAAAGGATGAGAGAGGCCGTAGTGGTGTATCATTGGCAATAAGGCAAAAGTACAGAAACAATATAAAATCTTGGGAGCAGGTAAATGATAGAATTCTGCAAGTTGAAATGGAACTCTACAGTTACACAGTTGTATTAATTGCTGTATACGCCCCTAATGACGATGCCATTGCAAGCATTAAAGATGATTTTTTAATGAATTGACGACGTTGCTTGAAACAATCAGCAAACGTAAGGAAATAATTTTACTAGGGGACCTCAATGGTAGAAGTGGCTGTCAAGTGAATGACCTGGTGGTGGGGCCATACGGCGAAAACAGATTAAACGATAACGGAGAGCGCCTAATTGAGCTGTGTCGTCAAAACGCTTTGAAAATAACAAATGGATGGTTTAAACACAAAGACATACATCGGTACACGTGGATTCAACATACTCGGAAATTGAGGTCAATTATCGACTATATTATTGTAAAACAATGCCACAAAATAAAAGTCAACGATGTACGAGTAAAAAGAGGGCTAGAGTGCTATTCAGACCATTATGCCTTGTTATCTCAGATGTACTTTCCATTGAAAAGACCTCGTCGAGAACCATATAATCAAACTTATGGCAGTGAGAGAGTAATGTCGGAAAAAAGGTATAATCTTGAAAGTCTGGAGGAACATTCTACAAAGTTTTTATATCAAGTGCGACTGGCTAACAAAATAATGTCGGTACAGGAAGGAACACCAGATGCTATGTATGAATCTATGAAACGATGTATCCATCAGTCTGCCTATGAAGTCTTGGGTGAAAAAGAGGATTGTCAAAAGAATAGAAAATGTCCAATGTGGTGGAACAAAACCACAGAGGCCTTCGTAGAAAAGAAAAAACAAATGTACAGAAAGTGGTTATCAACAAAAGCTGATAGAGATAGGATAGAATATCAAAAAATCAGGAAGGAGACCCAAAGAGAAATCCGTAAAGCCAAGAATGAATACTGGGAACAGACTTGTGAGGAAGTGGATAGATGTTTGGGAAACACAAAGTCAAACCGAGCTTGGAGAATAATAAAAGGAATGAGAATGGAAAACAAAGACAGGTCAGGAATAGTTCCAATTAGTATGCAGGAATAGAGTGACTACTTCAGAGGTCTTTTAACTGAAAATAGAACACAGTTTATGCAAGCCTCTCGACAAGAGACGCAAAGCATAACGTCTATAATGCCTATTGTCCCAAATGAAATAAGAGCAGCTTTGGCCCTCATGAAGAATAAGAAGGCCCCGGGACCAGGTAATATTAGTGTAGAACTCTTAAAATCAGCTCCTGATAGTGTGATGGAAATACTGGCAACAATTTTTAATCAGTGTCTACAGTTAAGTGAACCACCAAATGAGTGGAAAAAGGCCTTCATTACTCCGGTTTTTAAGAGAGGAAGTAGGCGAGATTGCAACAACTATCGTGGGATAAGTGTAATGTGCACAGTAGCAAGGCTTTACGGTAGGGTCCTAAAATGTAGAATTGAACATCAGTATACAGAATCAGAGGAACAAAATGGATTCAGGGTAGGAAGGTCTTGTATTGATGGCATTTTCACATTAAAAAATCTAATAGAAAAACAAGTCGAAAGAGGTAGGAATATCCATCTCATATTTGTTGACCTGAAAAAGGCATACGATACAGTGCCATTAAATAAGTTATGGCCAAGCATGAAAGCAAGTGGTATCGAGCCAGCCTATGTTAATGCTATCAATGCATTATATAGTGATAATTACAGCTCTGTCAAAATAGGTAAACGACTCTCTTCAGAATTTCAAGTAAACAAGGGGTTAAGACAAGGTTGCTCATTGCCCCTCTCTTATTTAAAATATATCTTGAAGAAGCGCTTAAAAATTGGAAACGGAAGTGTAGCGGAATGGGATTACCAATCGAAAATGATGTACTGTACACCCAGCTGTTTGCCGATGATCAAGTGGTCATAGCTGGAGACGAAGATGATGCGAGTTATATGTTTCGCAAATTACAAGAGGAGTATGAAAGATGGGGTCTCACTATAAACCTTAAAAAAACGGAATATATGATAGCAGGAGAAAAAGAATATGGGGACCTGGACGTAGGTACAGGGAAAATGAAACGAAGCGAAACTTTTAAGTACCTCGGAGTTACCCTCTCCTCGAAGGGAAGAAGCTCTGATGACATTTCCAACAAGATTGGACAGGGAAAGAGAGCGATAAGACAGTTAAACTCTATTCTCTGGAGCAAAAGTATCACAAAACGGAAGAAGGCTCATATCTTTAAGACCGTCATACAGAGCATAAGTACCTACGGAGCTGAAACATGGACACTGAACAAAAGGGATAAATGTAGGTTGATGGCCCTTGAAATGGACTACTGGAGAAGGTGCTGCCAGGTGTCTAGGTTGGATCATGTTAGAAATGAAACAATAAGACAGATGATGAACGTAGAGAGCAGCATCTTGGATTCAATTGGAACAAAACGATTGAATTGGTAAGGGCACCTCCAGCGTATGGAAAGCAATAGGTGGCCTAAGAAGATCTGGGCATGGACACCTCCAGAGCGGAAGAAGCGTGGAAGACCACAAGAAGTTGGAGAAAGGACGTACAAGAAGAAATGGAGGCAAGAGGCCTCAAAGATGGAGACTGGGAAGATCGGAAGAGGTGGAAACTGAGAAGCGAGAAGCGGCGACAGCCGTAAAGGAAAAAACTCGCAGCTTATATATATAATTGAAACTACAGTGAAGGGACAGCGGACGATATTTTTTCTAATCTATGAATCTTACTCTCGATTTAAGGTACAAAAACAGGATCCAGGCGAGATATTAAGCTTTTCTGATCTTCACGCAAACATTGAAGATCAACTATAGGTACAGCTGTCAGAACAGTGGATGTGATAATCGTATCGAAATATAAAGCGGTTGCTCGCGTGTGAGAAAATATCTAACAGGCACTAATCAACGCCTCCTCGTATTGGTTCTCTTCGCACAACTCGTAAGAACGATGAACGGATGCAGAGCTGAATCGTGACGAAGGGAATTGCTCGATCATTATCTCAGTGTGTTGAAAGATGGCAATGTTATTTAAATAAATCCAGAAACGTTAGGTTTTTTCTAACAGCGGGAGTAACGGCGTGTTATACTGCGATTTTTTTAGGAGCGACTGTGACAGAAATCAGCTGTTTCGCTGCCATCCAATCGGCAGCTTATATTTCGCGACAGTGACGTCACTATGGTGACGTTCAAGCTCCCTATTGGATGAAACCGTGAACAGCTGATTTCTGTCACAGTCGCTCCTACAAAAATCGCAGTATAAGGCCCTAGAATGTCTCATTTAGGAGTTATTTAACGATATAGATTCAAAATGCCGCCGAATGTGTTGAAGGTTGCATTTGACGTGAAAATTTAGTTTTGTTCCACAGCGCGATATAGTGGAGATTACAACAGAATTAACAACACATAAACTTTCTTGGTGACAAAACACGTAGAAGCGCCAACTTTCATGGAGATCTGTCCAACGGTGTCGGAGTTATGCTCTTATATATATATATATATATATATATATATATATATATATATATATATATAAAATATTTATCTTATATATACACACACACTCATCGTCTTAAAAAAGCTGCACCCAGAAGGACGAGGCGAATTGCGATCATTATTGGCAGGCAGGTAAAGAGTACAACGAAATGATCACATTTTCACGTTTATAGGACCAATATTTGCTGTGCTACACGCCCACAGACTGTACATGTTATCTTGGCGTGAGATCGCCGTGTTGGCAAACACACGCGTCCAGACGCAGTGGCATGGAGTTGTACAGGTCTCTAATGGGGTCCTGTGCTAGTCCATGCCATGCAGCTTGCACCTGAGCGCGCGGTTCTTGCAGATTGCTGGGTAGGGGTGGGGTTCTCATCGCACGCTCCAACATTCTCGATCGAGAAAAGGCCTGGCAATGCGGCTGGACATGGTAGAGTATCCACGGCAGCAAGGCATGATGGCTGTGCTATGGCTGTGTTATGCGGACGCGCGTTTCCCTATTGAAATATGGCATGGGAATGGGCGTTCACGAACGGCAGAGTCACCAGTTGAAGGATCTCCTGAACGTACCGTGCGGCTGTCACGGTGCCCCTGAGGAACACTAACGGTGAACGGGCACCATAAGATATCACCCTTCACCATCACACAAGGCTGGCGGGACGTGAGATCGGATAACACAAACCGCTCGTCATGGCGCTCCCCACTCCGCCTTCAGACACGGACCCAGTGGTCGACGCCATTAAGAAGCGGGACTCGTCACTGATGTTGACCCACTGCAAGTCTGCATGATCCCAGGTTCGTCGTTCCCGACACCAGGCGAGTCTGTAGCGACGTTGCTGGAGTGTGAGGGGCAGGCGTCGTAACGGTCAGCGTACGGCGAACCCGGAGTTGTCCAACCGCCTGTCAGTGGTACTGGCACTTACAGGATGTGACAATGCAGGCTGCACAGCTCGCTGAATCACCGATAAAGCACCTATCGTTGCCGTTGGATCTGGTCGCTCGTGGCGGACCATCCGTCGGTCCTCCCTTCTCTTGGTGCGTGGCGGACGTCCACATCCTGGGTGTTGTGTGTGCGTGCCTTCCTCAATCCATTGCCGCGAACAGCGGGCGATGGTGGTGTCCGTACGACCGCTGTGGCGCCCAATACAGCGACAGGACCAACCAGCCTCCCTCTCCCCCTCTCAAAAGCGTCTAACTGGACAACTGGCTGTTGAACGCGTGACCTAGGCATACGTACAGGTGACGCTCTGGGTACGGGCAGGGTACGTGCAGGTGACGCTCTGGCGACGTTACTCGATGTAGCAGTGGCCGGCGCGGCCGTTTGAGGCTCTCTTTTCCCGACCGGTGGGCGCGACGTCACGCCCTTACCCCCGACCCCCCAGTGCACGGCCGACCGTGAAAACGAAATGATTGGTTTAGTGAATGGTGTGCTAATTACCCACCACTTCTGCAGCGGATTAGTAGGATCCTTTGGGGTGCAGCTTTTTTTTACGCCGTTAATTTGTCAAATCAAGTACCAATAGAGAGAAATAAAATAAGATAAATTAATAAAAGAAAGATAATGGAATAATTAATTAATAAATTTAAGTTAATTCCTATTTTTCCTGGTTTTCGCAATGTTTATTTCAGTTTATTCTTACATCATCCAATAGTACTTTCTCTGTCTCGTCTACAAAATACCACGATTTCTGCAATTAAATTTCATTCAGTTCTAATTATGTTTGAGTGTCTTACACAACGTCGAGTTCAGGAGTCAACAGGAGATCGTGGTGCTTCGCAGAGAAAATTAAAGTAAATAATGTCGTTGAGGAAGTGACAGTGAATACATTTCTTTGTTCTTCATTTGCGCTTTCTCTGTACAGTCAGTTACATACAAAGTTTCTAGTTGTACCTGTACAATCCGAATCCTTTTCAGTGCCCAAAATTTAAAATGTAAAACTGATTTTTTTAAATATTTTTTGAGACTTTGAATTAGAAACGGGAGTCACATTTTTATGGAAGTGACATGAGCTTAAGTATTTCTGAACAAATTAAATGTATCACGTGAAGTAATCAAAGGTCGAAAAAACCGTTTTGGCAAAAATTATAAATAAATAAGTAAATGTCTTTATTTGTGGCGAGGCTCAGACCATTTCGCCTGCTCTTCCGCCTAACCACTTTCAAAACTTTATTACAGTGCATTTATTTTAGTGCATAATAGAAGGAGGTCCTTCAATGAGAAATACGTACGCAATTTGGGTGAAAGCTTTCTCACATAGAAGACAGGAATTAAAGCGAGGGAGGAAAGAGTTGGTGGAGGAGGAATGCTGTCACAGCATTTGTATGTTTAAATTCATCCATTTCAAGTTAGGGATGTAATTTAAAAATTGATCCCAAATATATAATGTTAAGCACTACGAGAAATTATCTGTGACTAGGCAAGATACATATTGAAGAGGATTTGAAAGAGATAGTATAAATCGGTGATGTATTAATATGTACTTCCAATTGTTTCAAAGAGGTTTTAGTGGAAGCTATGACTGCGTACGTATTACTGAAATATGACTATACCCCTAAATGAAAACTAGAAAGGGAGGGAATCTCATCAGCATACAAGCGAAAACACATCAAGTCAAAAGTTCAAGTCCTAAGAGAAACGGAGAACATTGAAAGATAATGGTGAAATGATTTTACATGTATTTCATAATAGTAATAATAAGAAAATTGGCAATAATAGAAGAAAGTATTATCAATGTATTTAGTAAAAAAATATAAATAAGAACTTGGAAAAGATCAATTCAGTTTTAGGAAATGTTTACAATGTAAAAATATTCCCCAACCTCGAAAATTGGAAATTAGTAATGTAATGTTCAGGAAATGTTAACCATTTAGAATATTCCCAAGACTTGAAAAACCGACCCGACATATCTCACCCGTAAGCCAACGATTTATTTCTGGGATCTATTTTCTACATTTATTCCTGGGACTGTGAACCAAGGGACCATCCCGGCATGCGCCTTAAACGATTGAGTAAACCCAGGTAAACCTCAATCAGGATGGTGGCTTAAGGCGAAGACACAATACTCTGCTAAGAACACAATACAAATAAGTAACAATTTCTGTGCACACAAAATACAAGGGAGAAACGGAAATAGTTTGATTTGAATAATGTGTCTTAACATATGGTGAAGGTTGCAAGAGATGATGAACTGAAGCAGAAAGATTGCGAATTAGTGAAACACATCTAGACAAAGTTAAAAGCATACAAATTATAATACCTTGAATACATATACATAAGAGCAATACTCATGCATAATCACGCATTTATAAAACAGGTATGCTCAAGTGTGTACTGAAATAATTGGATGTAATAAATGTAACTAAGGATAAACGTAAACATGTGTGAACTGAACTAAATATAACTAAGGATAAATGTAAAAGGGAAATAAGAAGAGGAGCAGTATTTTTGTGTGCAACGGAGATTAGTTCACTTTTAAAGTTAAACAATTAGATAATAGTGATAAATTAGAGGAAAGAGGGAGTTAAGTAACCTAGGGTGAAATTTAAAAGTAAGAGAGAAGGAAGCAAAAACACTAGGATTTTAGTGATCCGAAGAGAGAGAGAGAGAGGGAAAGAGAGAGACATGTGAAAGAATGAGAGGGAAGTATTTATTTGAAAAATGGGGGAGAACTTTGTACGGTAGGTAAGACTGGAATAAGTACGAGATTTGTCACAGCGCTGAAGCAGTGTGGCTTCCACCTAGTCCTAAGTTTTAGTAAACGAGCAGTGGCAATTTAGTTAAGTATTATTTTCATGAATACAGTCGGTGACTTCTTTTTTAAACGTTTGAAATGTAATGCTATTTTTAGTAGTGGTGGGGAGATAGTTCCAAGCACGGATGGCAGTGACAGTGAATGATTTGCTAAAAGTAGTGTAACGAATATTGCGTCATCTGCCGGAATCCGCTGCGCGGATTGCATCATCTGCCGCCGCCCCCCGAACTGGACGATTCCGGGGTATTCGCAGGTAGCCAAGAAGTGTACCGCGAGTTCTGGAAGGGTCCAGGCGGGCGCCGGGCAGGTATAAATGCGTCGCTGTCGGCGGCCGCAGTCAGTCAGTCAGGTCTAGTCAGGAAGCCGAGCTGTGAAGTTTGTGTGTGTGCATCGCTGTGGACGGCAGTGTACTGGATTGTGGTCGGCACCGTGAACTGTGGTGGCTCCGTGAACTGTGGTCGGCGCCGTGAACTGTGGTCGGTGCTGTGAACTGTGGTCGGCGCCGTGAACTGTGGTCAGCGCAGTGGACTGTAATCAGTGCATCGGACAGCGGTGAGTGCATCGGACTGGGCAGCAATGCATGAGAAGTGAACAGTGAAAATAAATAATCAAGAGGACTGTGCCGTGTATAAATAAATAACCAAATCAAGAACACAAGGACTGTGAAGCCAACCTGTAAATAAATCAAGTATTTTAGTGTGATATTAAGAAACATAAATAAACATCTCTTTTAAAATAAATCTGTGTTTTTAATTCACCACCACGAACGTTACAGTAGTGGTATTGTGATGCGGAATACAAATAAGGCGTGAGTGCTGTTTAAAGTCTTGTGGAGGAGGAGAAGGCAGTGAAGTAAACGCCTTTTATCAACGGTAAGAATTTTAGATTGAGCATAGAAAGTTGAAGTATGGTCGTATTTTCTAAGATCGAAAATAAAACGAATACATGAAATTTGAGCAACTTGTATCTTACGTTGCTGTTTTAAATTTATGTCGGTCAGTAGGAAATCGCAGTAATCAAAGTGAGGCATAAGGAGGGATTGTACAAGAGTCTGGCGAGTTTTTGTAGGTAAAAGAGTGCGCATGCGTTTTAAAACATGCAGGGACGCAAACACTTTTCGACATATTTTATCAATTTGAAAATTCCAGGTTAGAGAATTATCCATATGCACACCTAAATTTCTCACGTCGTTACACCACGGTAGAGGACTTCCATTTATGCAAATGTCAGGAAGAGCGGAGATTGTTAACTTTTTTAGGAAGTGTCTGGAGCCGATTACAAGACACTGAGATTAATTGGGGTTTAACTGTAGCATGTTCGCGTTGCTGTTCAACATATTTTGTAGTTTCTTTTCTTTTGCTGTCTGGGACATCCTATACAAGGTCAGTCTTTGTTTTTCAACAATGAATCAACTCGCATTTCGTGAAATAAAAACATCGATCATTCCTCCATCAGAATCAGCCAACGTGTCATAGCAATTTCGTGCTATAAACATTTTCATGACAACATTCAGAATGAAATTGAAATATCTCAATCGCTAACTCACAAAAGATAAAAAAATACCGAAAGAAATCCATCCATGTAAGAGTATGGTAGTAGATAGTACAAATATGTGAATAAATTCCACGACAAGTAGAATGAAAACGAATGTTTCAGAAGCAGGTTTGATTTTGAAGAGGGCGTAATCCAGTGACGCACGTCGTTAGGGGCACGCATTAAGCTGGTTGCTTAGCCCAGTTTGCTGGCAACACAGCAATTTACTTATCTGGAATCCCACTCACAGCAATAAAAAATAGAATCCAAATATTTATAAATCTAATTGAAAGCTAGGCAGCAAAGTCAAAAATAAAACTTAACCTAAATAAAACTGCAGCTAAAATATTCACATTAAACCATATACCTCTCCTTCTCCATTAACATTAAACAAGGAAACAATAAATTGCCACCCAGCAAACAAGCCAATACAATACTTAGGCCTAAACAAGTGATCCAAAATCAATTTTTCAGGGCAATTACCAACGCACCATGGTTCGTATCTAAATCACAGCTCCATAAAGAATTCAATCTCCAACCCATAGTTCAGTACATCCTATACTTATCTACCCAATTCTACTTTAACTTAATGCAGATTCCAAATTTAACCGGATTCAACATAGCCAGAAACCCCACCTATTTCACAATAATCAGAAATAAGTACACTTACCACATATTCTTAAAGTATTTTTCCGAATTGGACTCTGATTAGAAGTGACCATTAGGTTTCCTCAACCGCAAAGCTAGCTGTAATATTAATTTTAGATTAGTTAGTAAGTCATCAAACATATGTATAGTGAAATGTAACTGAATTGTCGTCACAGGTAAAACAATAAATGGACAGAAAACAAGTTCCTTGCAGCTCAAGGGCACTATTGAGTGAGAAATCGCGAGTGCGGTGTCAGTAACAGAGAGATTTGTCTTCGAGGTGCTCATTGATGAGTTTGAGGCGCCTGCCCGAATCGAAATCGTGGTCAGACTCTGGTCAAAGGTTCTCCGTGGACTCGCGATCGCTTCCACGCGAATATCGGATCAGCACGCTAAGCAGATGGCGAGGGACCGCGTGCGAGCCTTCCTTCTCCAGAATATTCCTATTCCCCGTCTTCGGAGTCGAACATCACCTATCCTCGCATGGCCCATCCCGCTGATCTAGGAAACCTCCAATAAGCGTCGAAGCGGTAATGATCTAAGGAGGTCTAGAATTATAAAAGGAGAAAGGAGAAGGCCCACGGCTTGTGAAACCGTATAAAATGAAATATCACATGCCGGTTGAGAAACTTTAATCAACCTGTCTGTGTAACGTTCTATAATTTTGTGTAGTGTTCCGCAAAAAGCTTCATAAATTGAGGCACTCGAGTGTAACTAATAGTATCTCAACTCTTGTTGGAGTATGCAATGGGAAGTCACACTTCCATGATTTTAAATCTCAGAGGCTGAAACAACATGAACAATGAAATCAGGCTCGAAGTTGAGAAGTGTATTCCTGCAAGCCAAAGACCCCAAACAGCCCTGTCGGAGCGGCTTTGCGAAGAGAGGCGCCCTCAGAGACTGGAGGGAGTGGGGATGACAGCCTCCACGCAGCGGCCCTGACGAAGTAACCAACTTCCCCGCGGTTGCCCTTTTACAAGGCGCCACCCCCCACCACGGGCTCTCCACACCGCTCACAGGGGGAGCAAAGGCCTCAGGGCGCCACCTTTACAAACTTTTATATTAATATCAGTGGAAGTATCCCGCTTTGCCGGGAATTTCATATATCAGAATCGTCTATTAGAGAGACAAATGAATAATTTTTACTTTCTCGCCGTACGAAGTATTTCGTAAGAAGAGAAAGTTAAGTAATCATACGCTGGAAAACAGCGAATTTTCAGCTGAGAAACTCTTATTGCTGGGCTCTGATAACGAAACTAGTGGAGCTGCAGACTTTTCCGTATTAGTTTATGTCCTTTAGCCTCGGCTAGCTATTCGGAGTTGACTCCAACTCTTGACAGCTGCAATCTATCGCTACCCACACTACATTTTTTTTCCTTTTCTTAATTTTTAGGTTTCCTAGTAATAAAACGGGAATATTATTTTAAGAATATTAAAGAACAGTAAAACCTCTTCCTAAAAGACAATTTTGCTTTGAAATATTTGGAGCCGTTCTTAAGAAACTGGTGATTAAGCGCTACTAAATATGCGACATTTCAAGCTCCTTTACACAGAAAACATTCGAGATTTCAAAAACCTTCAGTAGAAGTAATTTAAAGCACTTTAACTCACATACACAATAGTGTTTACAAATTGCTGAAAATAAGCATGTTTACGGTGTGAGAGATCTTTAAAAAAATTACATTTGTGCAATTTTTGAAAATAAAATATCCCAAAATTAACTTTAAGTAATATTAAAGAGTGCAATTAGCACTATCCACTTGAAAAATTGGAAGAAAAAGTTTACGAGGAAATGGCGTTTGAAGGTTTCTGAAAAAATGGACTTTTGAGCTAGTTTTCACAGAAAACAGTTGAGTTTCCGAGAAACTTTACTGGACATTATTTAAAGCATATGTACTCATAAATATAATAATGTGAACACAACGCCGCTAATATAAATAGTAATGACGTGAGAGACGTCAAAAAAATTACATTTTTGTAATTTTTGCAAAAACAGAAGAATAGAGCAACATGGCGTTTATGTCATCTTATAGCCTTCAACGTTTTAGATAACTTATAATATTTTGGGCTCTGATGTAACGACAAATGTAAATATTGATTTAATTAATTTTGTATTCCCTTGTTTTTATGTCAATTTGTATTGTCTATGCCATTGTCAACAGTTTCTATACTTGTCTTGCTCTTGACAAAACACATTAACCTTTTCTAAAAGTGTAGGCCAGGAGGTTAAATGAAACTACAGCACGATCCGGCATAGTTTCTCGAAACGGAGGGTTGTGAGTTCTTATCCCGCCTTCACAGTGAATGTTTACTTTTCTATTTTGTGTGCTGTGGACCAAGGAAGTGTAATTGAGAATATAGGAGGAACGTATAGTTAACTCTCAGTTCTTCATTTTTTGCAAGAAACAGGAAATTTTAAAGTCTGCGTTTGGGCAAGTGAAATGTCGGTTATCATTTTACCCCGACTCCTTGAGTTCTTCCTGACACCAGTCTCTGAATAAATTTATATTTAAAGCGTAATTTTTTTGGTATGTTATTTAAGCATCAACTCCTAGGTCATTATCGACGACTAATGGATTTGAACGTTAAGGTATCAATGAGTAAGAAATTATATAGTGATGATAAGGGGTGAAAAGAACACATATAACCATGCCCGAGGCGGGACTCGAACCCGCGACCCTTCGGTCCGAGATCGCTACAGCACTACTGCTTTAGCGATCTCGGCCACAGGACTGGAAAAAAGCGTAATTTGTTGACAATGGAAAGTAATATTTTAGCACAATACGCATTTGGGATTATGCCCCTGATTGTTAGGCAACTCATCCTGCACTGATGTTGAGCAAGCACACGACCTCTCCCTTGGCAATGATGATGTTGAGGTTTCTATGTTTATCGTTGAGCGTTGATAGCGTCATATTGAACTCCGTCATTATCAAGCAAGAATCAATCTTCACGGCCATCGTTTCGAGCGATATTTATTGTCAAAATTGACTAATAAATACAAAACCTCCTTAGTGTAGTATCCATGGGTTACAAGGACCAATTGCCGGTCGCCTCAAGAGAGTGTTTAAATGCACTTGCCAAATACTAATGCATAATGAGCTTCCTACCAATCAGAGACGTGATGCTACAAATTCCTCGAGTGCATTTTCATTAAATGAGATTTCCCTCCACATGTTCAGGAGAAATAAACTGACCATCCATCATCCCTACTTGCTCTAGAAGTTTGTAACTTTATTACGAAGTATTGTAGCATGGAAGTAAAGAAACACAACGGCAGGATCTCATAACTTACGTACATATTTATACATTAAATACAAGGGTAGCATGTGAAATTTTGCTCCATTCGCCTGGTGCGAATATACTGTTGTCGCAAAGACAAGCGGCACCTCCTCTCTCAGCGACCGTCGACTACTGCTGTCTTACAAGAATGCCCAAAGAGCCATGTGTTCAAGCCCTAAACCGCCTCCCTGATCAGTCACGTGATGTCACCGTGAGCTGAACCACAACCAACCTCAAGGAGTATGGAAGAAAGAAAATACTTTTCTTCCGAGTCTTTCAGAGGCAGCCAGAGAGACTGGCTTTTGTCTCCCAAAAAGGACCGATCTCATCATCCGCCGTTACCATTTGCTATAATTTCTTTTAGTAGACATAGCCTCGTGCTGATCAGTTACCAGTCATCAGGAGAGGCCATCTATAATTTCTTTTGCTATAACTTCTTTTCGATACGTTGACCATCAGTGGTTCGGTCATGTCCCGCAGGGTCGCTGGTGGCGTTGACCATGAGAGCCGACGGGAACGTGACAGAACATTTCGAAATGACATTTATTGTGAACAACCCGAAGAGAGAAATTTTCTTTGTCGTAGGTTCTCCATGTCTCAGTGTGAAGAACATGGTTCATTGCTGTTCCGCAGAGGTGTTAGCATCATTTACCTGCCAAATATCCTTACATGATGAATTTCAATCGGAACGGAAATATCATGTGTGAAACTTCATTAAATGAAAATTTGCCACATTTTCTTTGTTAAAAACTTATCATCGTGTCTACCTCGTCAGAGTGTGTCACTTTGCGATGCGTGTGCCCTGTGTGAGTTGGATCCGTGGCTTGCCGCAGGGGCGCTGGCGTCGCTGCGCGCGGAGGCCGCCGGGAGCGCCACGGAGCAGCCCGACGTGCCGGCGACGGTGGCGGTGGCGGTGGCGGGCGGCACGGGCGGGCCGCCCGGCTCCTCGCCCCCGCGCAGCCCCAAGTGCTCCTTGGGCCACTGCCTGCAGCGCCTGCCGGCCATCCTCAGCAACGCGCACGGCATCCCCGCCTCCAAGAAGGAGCTCGACGCCTCCTGCAGGTGAGCCATCGCCTCCTGATGAATATTTATGGGACGTCTTTTAGTTGTGTGTTGAAATTTCATAGCTTTAAAGTAAAATAAAATAAATTTCAAAATTAAATTTGTCGAAAAATTTTTGAAGGTGGAAATGGTTTTGGACATTGATTTCAGATGTATGCAGAAATATATTTTGTGTCTTCTATTTTTTAAAAGACAACAAAGATAATACAGATTTTGAGTAAAAAAATGAATAGAAATTTTTTTGGTATCCAGAAAATATTTTTACCAAAAATTAACGCAAAATGACTGCCTCACATCTCCACTCCCTTCACATCCCAACCTTCCTCATATTTCTCATGCACCCCTCAGTCGCCAATCCCCTTACATCTCCAGTTCGCTCTCGTCTCCAATCCATCACAGGTCCGGTACATTCTCATATCCAAACGCTTCTCACCACCATTCCGCTCAATCTACAATCCCCTCACATCACACATACACATGTACATTAAATTTAATGTGTAAATTAAAATAAATGTAGATTTAATGCACGACTACATGAAACTCAATGTATCGTGTATAAAATTTAAAAATTCGGATTTACATTCAAATTGGTAAAAAATAAAATTATGAAAATGTAAAAATAAAATTTTAGCGACCTACATAGCACCGTAAGTCTTTAGTTAACATTTTTTTCAAATTCAGGGGAAATATTTCAATTTGTTCAAAGAATTGTCACGATAACAAGGTAAAAATTTAGTATTCTACGTCTACGGAACATATTTCGGAGCGTAAACGCGTTCAAAAAGGATAAAGTAGTGACAATTCTAATTCTTTATCCTCTTTGTTGGACGCGTTTACGCTCGGAAATGTTTTCCATAACGGGCAATATATCAGGGCTAAGAACCTGTTCAAGCATTTGATTGCCGCGATGGCTTAGTGGTTAGAGCAACCGAGCGTAAATCAGGCATCCCGGGTTCAGATCCCGGTTGGGGTGACAATTATTTGAACAAATTTAAAATACTAAAATACATTGGTTACTCAGTAACTAGGTCAGAACTTGGTGTTCTTTATGTCTGCGGGACATATTTCCGAGCGTAAACGCGTCCAAAAAGGTGACAAGGTGATGACAATTATATATATCCAACGGGCAATAAATCTGGCCTAAGAACCTGTTCAATTAATTGGTTGTCTTGATAGGATAGTGGTTAGAAAAACTAAGCGTAAACCAGGAGACTCGGGTTCGAATCGCAATCGGAGTGATATTTGAACAAATTTTAAATATTGAAATTATTCTACATGTACAGTAAATTTCATGCACGCTTGCAGTAAATTTAATGTACACGTACTAAATTAAGTTTACATTAAGTTTAATGTAGTCGTACATTAAATCCACATTAATTTCAATTTACACATTAAATGTAATGCAAAAGTACATTAATCTCATTTTAATGGCCATGATTATAATGTGCATGATGTCCATGATAATGTCCAATTAAGTTTCATGTACTGTACTAAACTATATTAAATTTAATGTAATTTCTGACAGTTTATCTTCTGACATCAAGTATCTCGTGACATCTCAATTCCCCTAAAACAAATTCTCCTGATATTCGAATTGTCTCACATCTCACACAGTTGTCATATTAAATCATCTGTCATATCAAATACATTTACTATACAAATCCACTGACATTCAAAATACTCGGATATCCCAAATACCCTGAATTTCCAAATATCAAATTCTCAATCACATTATTTAAACTTTCCTGGCATTTGAAATCTCCTGACATCTCAATACCCTTGACATCCCAATAACTTTGAAATTTCAATTTCACTGACATATCTATTCTATTGATATCTCATATCACCTAATATCTCAATTCCCGTACCGTCTCAATTCTATGACTGTTCAATTCCCTTGACATCTCAGTTCTCCTGGTACCTCAATTCTTTAATATTTCGAACATGTAATACTTGAATTGTATTATATTATTTTCTGATTAGATTCATATATGTCTTATTTAAACTACGTTACCTCCCTATGTAATCAATATTTCTTGATCGATTTATTCATACTGTGGACGTCAGTGATTCTGGGCACGTCAACAGGATCATTACTGCTCTAAGTGTAGTGCATGTTTTACTCGGGAGAAGGCGGTGACCTTTATCCCCTCTGAAAGGCGTGATCCCGCGCCGACCTACCATCGGCTAGCGGGGTTTTCCCCAACCAAATATCTCCCACCAGCGGGCACCGTCCCAGCCGTGACAAGTTCTAAGCTCCCGACCGATCTCCCGACATGTGTAGTGCAGTGTAGTACACGTAAGTACGTGTGTAAGGGGTAAGGAAAGGACAAGGAAGAGGAAGAAAAGACTGCGCGCGGTCCGTGACCCGTTTGTTAGGTTACTGCTCCGGCATTCGCCTGGTGTTGATCGGAGAAACCACGGAAAACTATCGATCAGAGCAGCCGGCCGCTAGAATTCTCCTCCACACAGCGATTGAATTCGACTTAGCTATATAGCTAGTGTCGAAAATCCTGCTGCCGTCGGGTTCTTAACTGTTAGGACCTCCCTGTCAGAGGCACTGCAGTGACATCAGTTGATGCCCTGAACCATCTCCCGATATGTGATGTATCGAGGCTTCGAAATAACAGCAAAATACACATACTTTTAAAATGTGCTCATAATTTGATTCTTACATTTGGATTGCTACGAGTTAAGTATGGCCATAGGGTAAAGTCATGTCATGTACCCCCAAAAATTAATTAATTTTTTTCAAAATCTCAGAGCTTCGACTCAGGTCAGATGGACAAGGGTTTCTTCAATTTGGAAAAACTCGTATCCATGATTTAGGCGCTAGTGTTGTTTACATACACCGAACAGACGGACACACGGTCCGACAGAATTACAGACGGACGTTTTGAAAAGAACCACTTTTTCGGTATCAGGGGACCCCCAAACTTGTATATCGGTTGAAATCTCGAAATCGATTTTCCGCAGCTTTACATAACTATATGCCTATACGAGTACTACGTATACTTAAATACCTACACTACATACTATATTACTCCGTATATACGTACGTATAGGGGTAAGTAAAAATGTCTTTAACGTGCGAATTTTTATCTCCTTAAAGGTTGTATGTTGATATATGATTCATATGAAGTCTAAGTTTAACTATAAAAACCACGAGAAATGTTCTCACTGATATAAGAATTGCAACGACTTATGCTTACAACACGGATTTCTTTAATTTACACAAATTGAATCAATTACGGTGTCAAGAACAAAATCTAAATTAGTTCAGCTGTTTAACGTTAAACTTTCGTTGTTATTAACCGTTTTAATTTCTATTGGTCCATGGCATATTTCTTGTATGTTTTTAGTACCTGACTGTCATGTCGAAAATGTCGCTTTTTCTTTTCGATTTAAATGTCCAACGTTAGTGATACTGTTATCTTTCAACTATTTTCTGTTCATTACCGACACGTCCAATGAAGCTCACGTTCATAGACGAGTGACTCCCAAAACGTTTCATGTATCAAAATGTTGACAGTTAATTTTGGTGCGGGAACTCTGTTCGCTTTATACGAGAGCAAATATTAACTTTAGTTTCGTATGCTCTTCATTTGCTTGCTTTCCGTGTGCTCTTGTTTCATTCATAGAGTTAACGAATCTCAATGCAATGTGACTCGCGAGAGAACCACGTGACGTCCCTAAACGATCCATCTTTATTAGCCAGCAATGCGTCTGCTATCGTTGCTCTTCCGGGCCATCTGCCGCCACCGGAAAATATCGACGAGTCCGACAATTGCGCCGTGCGGAGCAGGAAGGTAACTCTCGCTGACTAGACGGCTGAGTTAGTTCAGGGGAACACTGTTAATTGTTTTTCAACTTTATTTAGGAATTTACTTTCGAGTTGAAACAAATCATTAATAAATGTTTAGCGGGTTTTATAATATTAAACTGTGAACTCCCAAATGAGAAATAAAATGACATCCCGCCTTCTAGTTTCGTTTGCATTTCATTGATTAGTCATACAACAAATTTTAATAATTGAAATACGATGTGTAAATTTGTATATTTGTTTGGTATTAATGTAGTAAAAATCAATTAAATGGTTCTTGTAAGAATGTATTTTGATTTGATTTAATTTGGTTTATTTAGCCAAGTATAATTTAGTGAGTTTAAATATGTAACTGAAAATATTTTACCTTTAACTTACATTGGCATATCGATTTTAATTGTTCAGTGCCATCTGGTAATGTATTGTAAAGTAACGTACTTGTATTATATATGGACTTCTTGTAGATATTGATGCTGACTCTTGATAAATGTGATTTCTACGACGTGTGTTGTATCGTTATTATTGTTTGAAAATATGCTCCCACCGTTAAATAAGTAAGTTTTGACAAAAGTTTCAGATTCGTAAATAATTACGCAAGGGAAATGGTAAGATTCCAAGTTCAATGAAGAGAGACTTGCAGGAATTACATGGATGACATATTTTATCATTTGTATATTTTTTCTGCAATCTTAAGTTTGAGTACTGTAGAATGAATTTCCCAAACTCTTATGCCATATCTTGGTCGGGAATGTACATTTGCAAACTATACGCAACGAGCTGCCCGAAGGTTAATAGAATTTGAAATAATTCTGAATGCATGGCATAATGAACTTAATTTAGTGTTTTCTTCAGTTACATGGATTTCCATTTCAGATTTAACTGTGATGTGAGACCAAAAAAATTTGTTACCTTAACGATAGCCACTTTCATATTGTTCATTATCAACGGCGCATGTTATGTTTCAATTGCGCATTGTCTGTTTGAAATGCAAAAGTATACCGAAGTCGTTTCTTCCTTTTTGTCAAGTATTTATTTGTTTGTAAAAGTAAATATTTTTTCTACTCCCATTATATAATGATGTCGTTTGATGGCTGCAACGAGTTGAATAATGATAGTCATTTCAATGATAGTCCCAGTTTTCATTATGATACAGGTTCTTGACCAATCACAGAGAAGTTTACAAGCCAAGTATTGACACTTAATTAATCGTTGAGAATCGTTTTAGCAAATGTTTCGTTCGATTGTGACATTAAAACTGTATTCGATATTATATTACTCTCAATAGTTTTAATTTCTTTTATTATTAGTATTTTTTCGTGGTATATTATTTAAAATAGAGTGGATCGAAATTTCACTTTGATCATATTTGACTAGCGCAGTACTCCCTGGCAGGCGGACAGGTAACTACAGCCACCTGCGGCAGCATGCGAGGGTAGATTTAGGTAGCTGTCCGCTAGGTGGCCTTGGCTGAGCCAACTGCCACGATACTATTCTTTGTAAAAGTTGAACTTACAAAAGTCGTAGAAGAAGTGCCGTATGAAACTCGATGTAATAGGTATTAATACACTCGTGTGACGTTTACGATAAGAGCGAGGAACGAGCTCGTATCGTAATATCACACACGTGTATTAATACCCATCATTACAGCATCGTTTCATAATGTACTATTTTTGCACAATTTCTTGTACAAAACAACACTTTTTGTACATTTCTTGTTCAAAACAGCACTAGAAAACTAATTATTTCATAAAGCGGATATTTTGAACAGCGGCTCTGTTACCTCATTACCGCTGTCGCAGCGGCAACTCTAACCAGAAGGTCCTAGCCTTCGAGTCCCGACGGTGGCGGGTTTCGCCACTAGTTAGATACCTAGGTTCACTTCGACCGCTGAATAAAGGACAATTCTGGAAGGTGATTTCGGTAGTTTTTCATGGTTTATTTGATCAATACTAGGTGAATACCGAAATAGTACCAAACAAACAGGCCACGGACCATGTAATATCATTCCTTCCTCTCAATTTTTTTATCCTCTCCCCTTACACACACACTTACATGTACTTCACGAGCTCGAATCCCGGGGTTTTAGAACCTGCCCCAGCTGGGGCGATAGCCTACTGGGGGGAGAGGGTTAATATCTTTCGAGAACGACGAGATGTGTGATCTGACGTTCCGGCCGGAGGGGAACCATGCCCCCTTTCTTTATACAACATTCACTGCAAAGACGGGACTAATAAGCACAACAGTTGATGCGTCGGGAAAAACTAATTACACAATTACCTCAAACCATCCCCTTTTATCAGCGACCACTCCGGCTGCTGTCGCTGTTTTTTCGCGGAAAATATCGAGGAGCGCGCCAATTACGTCGCGGGGTTCAGGAAGGTAACTTCCGGCTCACCAGCTCCTTCGCAGGGGACGCGCCCTCTCGTCGCCGCGCTGCTCTATTTTTAGCGCCCGCCCGCCACCCTTGACCCTCGACGGGGAAAAATGAGGGCGCGCGGGGGAGGGGGGGCGCTGAAATGATGACCGTCGTCGCACGCCGTCGCGCGGCGGAGCACAGTGGGCGCGACAGCCTTTCCATGCGCGCAAAAATCTACATTTCTTTTTACTATATTTTATGTTCTTGGCTGTCCGGGATGAGCCGCGTCTCAGTCGGTTTTGCTGACGTTTCGGCCATCTTGCTGTGGCCTTCTTCAGAGCTATACTGCTGATGCTTCTTCAGAGCTATAGTCTGTGTCAGCAAAACCGACTGAGACGCGGCTCATCCCGGACAGCCAAGAACATAATGACTTCGGCCGCGGAAGCCTACGAATCTACTTTACTATATTTTTTTGCTTTTTATTATGGTCGCATAAACTTCTTGGTCATGAGCGACCACATGTTGGTACAAAAGATTAATAATGTTTGAGCTAAGTACAATTGTGAATTTAATGAGAAATTTCCTATTTAGTCTTATTGGAGTGAATAAATGAAACAGTATCTGAGTCAAAGTAACTTATCCATTATTAATTGAACATGGTATACACAGCTTGCAATAAACCCCCATCATGTATTTTAAAATTACATGACCTCGTTCTCATGTCCCTTAATCAAGTTACTTTGCATAATTTAAAATGCGTATTTTTTTAAATTTTTTACTATATTTTTGTTCGCTTAGTTATTGGCGCATTGATGACTGAACCATTAATGATATTTTCGTTTTCTGCTGTACTTGTTCATTTGTGTTTTCTAATATATTCTAACGTTTCTACAGTTCTTTATTTTGTACGATATGATCACAAGATTTCAGCTCGTATGCTTATGAAATTTTTACTTTAAAGTCACAAAAATTGACTAATATAAATAGTGATTCCCTCTTAAGTATCCTAATAGTACATAACTATACTTTATAATTATAATAGTCATTCTCAATTACCTTATTGCTTTATAAAAACACTACGAAAGTGGATATGTACTATATATGTAGCGCCATGTAGTGGATGTACAACAGAATTAACAATATATAAAACATCTCGGTGAAAAAATTCGTAGAAGTGCCAACTTTCATGGAGATCGGTCCAATGGTGTTGGAGTTTTGCTCATATATACATACCAACATCCCATTATATATAAGAAGATGATGATGATGATGATGATGATGATAACGACGAGCACCATTTCTATGGGTCTATGCAATATATTTTATATTGTCAATTTGTATATTTTATCAGCAGAGCATTTCGATATCGTAGCACGTCTTCAGCGCAAAATAAAAAGACACAAGCATATAATGATGTAAAATGAAACTAGTGGTGCTAAAATAGAACGTACTTTCTCCAACACTCTAAATTACGCGAAATGTACTCAACTTTTCGAAAAATTGTACATGACCCAATTTCAAATTATATCTTTAAGGAAGAGATTTCATTAAGCAATGATCCCTATCTTCAATATTTTCGTAGTAGGAAGACGCCGAAAAAAGTTTGAATTTTTGCAATTTTAGAAAAATCAGGGTTTTCAACAAACATGAGACCTACACCATACTCTTAAACGTCCATCACACTATCCAACAACAAAAGTCAATTAAAAACGATGTAGTACTTTTTTGAAAATTTGGGAAATATCTGAGGTGCTTCATGTAAAATACCACCAAAAATTAAAATACCTGTTTCAAATTGTAAAGTAAACAATGTACGATTTATCAAGGATGAAGTACGAAATGAATATGATTGCCCTGCTCATTCGCCAGCAAACACGACTTTCTTCCAAATTAGCATTAATGTTCCTTGATTCAAAAGGACAATTCTGACGTCTTCACAATGAATGACAACATTCGCTAAATATTTGTAGACCGACATACACAGCAAATCTTAGTTGTTATTTTTGACACGGATTATCTCTGGCCTGGTCTGTAGGAAAAAGGCGTTCTAGCATCTATACACCCCCTACCTAGTACGATAGCGCTCAGCTACTGTCTGGATGTGAATTCTATCGGTCGGCGATCAGTTGTTTTCGGTGATTTCTCCGACCAATACCAGTCAAATGCCGGAGAGGTTCCTTGACAAACGAACCACGTTCCAAGCCCCATCTCACCGTCCTCATCCTTGCCTTATCTCCCTTTATCCACACATACAATTAAATGTACTACATTGCCACACATAATGGTCCATGTAGAACGTGTCCCACCACGTGTGATGACCCGCTAGGGGAAATTGTTGGAGGATGAAAACGCCACATGCCGACGTGTAGGTCGATGCCAGATCCCACGTTCTAGCAGGAGAGGAACACCGCCATTTCCCGGTTATAACACGCACTATACTGCGGGATTAATGAGCACAGTAGCTGACTCGCCCGGAAACACGAAATAGTCATCCCGTCGTGATTTTAGAATTGTGATTCCGCCCACTGTTGTGCACGTCGAGCGACAGGGATCTTTGAAAGGACGCGCTGTCGCCCGGCAACTGGGCTCTCAGCTCTCCAAGAGAGAGCACACGAGGGTTGACGTAGCGCCTCCCCCGTGAGTGGTACACGAGATAGATTTTAGGCTTTGAGATTGAGATGATGGAAACTCTTTGATGGCGTGTTCGATTTAAAGGTTTTCAACCTTCCTTTTCAGTTCACACCAAACGGTGAAGTGCTACTCCTACACCTTTTCTACAAGTTATATCAGAAGCCTGTGCAGATAAAAATTATTTTGCAATGTTAGGCGAACATATGTTACTTACCGTGAAAAACTTTCTATTTTAGGAAACGAAATTGATTGTAATACATGAATTAACTGGAAGATTACGATTTCATTTTTATTTTAATGTAATTTAGATACTTAAAAGTTTCATAATTTACCTTGAAATGACCACAAGCATAATTTTTATTTAAAAACGAAACCTGATTTAAACGGGAAATATAACTGAACAGATTATAAAAAAAATGTGATAAAAGCTGTTAAAGAAGGTTCTCCAACAGGCTAAAGCAAATAACACATTTTCATTTTTGGCAGTAGGCACATTGAAACTATTATTTTCGTAATTTTATATTGTTATATGGTCATAACGAAAGCAAACAGGAACAGAAAGCCACTCTTAGCGGCCAGCTTCCGTTACAAATTTTACCGATCTATTCAAAGCGAAATTATTTTTCTTCACATGAATCTTCTGGTACCAAAGTGCTTATTAATATAACCTTCAGGAATTCTCGGTTGAATACACAAATCAATTAATTATTTTCTCTCTCTGCCGTTCTACTGGCATTAATAACTATTATTATTTCCTAAAAATATAAGATGATTAAGACAATTTTTCTTCTATATATCATTACACAAATAATTAACTGTCTTCTGTAAACATTTTACTTTTATGCGGCTAAAGAACAAAATGTGTGTATGAACCCTAAATATTAGAATAAAAAGGGATGAAATGAAACATGAATAAGAGCAATAAAGCCACATTTATTAAGAATACATTTTAATAAAGATTTTTTTGTCATTTTTCTGGTATAGCTGCTGCAAAACTTTTTAAAAGTACAATATTGTTAATATATCCATCTGTTGCCTTTATCAAGGCCGACGTCCAAAAAAGAAACAAGCTAAAATACTACAAGTTTAATAATTTTATACTCTTAAGAGCAATGGTCAATAAAAGTAAATCCCAACCGAACTGCTCAATGAAGGATGCTTTAAGATATGATTAACTAAAGCCTCCTTTTTAAACTTCTCTAAATATTTTCTGATGTTACAGTGGCTTGATATTTAAATTATATGTAAATTATTGCTATATGAACATCAAGTGTTTGAACAACTTAATATCAATAAATAAATAAATAAAACGTTGTCATTAAAACAATACTGATTGGGGCGGTTCGAGTACAGTGGACTTTGGTGATTATGTTTTGAAGCAAACCCAAACATTCCTCTTGGAGTTCAGCCTCAAATTAAATTTGCTTATAACTAGTTCTTAATTCTAATTTCAGTGGACCACCTGGGCATTTGGTGCAGGCCCAGGACTGCATGGAATGGTACATTTTAATGTAGTTGTTAGAATGAAAGGATGAATAATTTGATACATATATTAATTAAAACAAAGGGAATAAAATTGACAGATGATAATTGTTGAGGGTTGACAAAATTGAACTGGTTGCAATGTTAACTTGTAAATTGGTCAAAATGTCACCTGCTGGTGAAATACATAGTCTTGTGTTTCTGGTCGAGCACGGGCGGGTCGCGAACCCAGGCCCGTTTCAGGCTGATGATTGCTGAGATCCGGCTGGATACCACGTGAGATGCTGGTGGTGTACTCTGCTGGATGTCGGCGCGGGCAGACCACGCGCCACAGCGACGCACAGCGTGAAGGCGGCGCGTGCTAATGCAGGGAGGCCCGGAGGGCAGGCAAACACAGCGTGGAGGTGATAGTTTGATTACTCATTAATTGAGATGCAGTTCTTCCCGTTCACCACCTTGAATTGTGATGCGAGACGGAGAATTCATGGCAACGAGACCACGTGGGGCGGTTCGTAATGAACAACACAGGAATTGCGAAGCGTAACAACACTTGCATGCGACAACGTTTATGAGCCAATTGATTGTTAATTGAAATATAGTTCTTTTTACTCGGCACTTTGGATCGTGATGCGAGGCGGAGAACTAATAGCAGCGAAGCTACGCGTGGCGGTTTGCAGGAGTGGCGTGGAAATGCGGAACAGTACAGCAATACGTGTTTCCGCCAGAACGTGCATGAGCCAACTGATTGTTAATTGAAATATACAGTGGTCCACATAAATATTGGGACACTCGTAAATTTGCGAATATTATGCCGAAACACGAATAAGAGGAAAATACTTATTTCATGTAAACTATAATTTCACTAAAGTCGAGTGTGAAGAGAGGGAAAATCTGTAAAATAATTTATTTTAACAATATATTACATCACAATGAGTAATTTTAATATGAAAGGCCCAAGTTCGATATCAACAAAAGTATTGGGACACTGAATGTCAGGATAATTTGAATGCAAAATATGGAGTTGAGTGAGCGTGGGAAAACGGAACAACTTTCCGAAACCTTGAAAAGGGCTCAGTTACTTTCTTGGTTGCGTGGGAACCAGAAGGAAGGACAATGGTGCACAGAGAAAAAGAATTTTTGCTTCAATACGCGTCAGTTGGTGATATTCCAGCATGAAAAAGGAAATAGCATAAGAAAAATTGCGAACATGTTTCGAATGAAAAGAAGAACAGTGTATAATATTATTAAACGCTACAAAAAAGAAGACAGGATTGAATATAAATGTCCTAGAACATTTTCTTCCAGAGAAAAAAATTACGTTTTAAGAAAAATTAAGAAAAAAAACTTTTATTACAGCGACACAGATTACTGCTGAAGTGGAAAATGAAATTGGAAAACGTGTGCATTCCGAAACTGTTCGGCATGTTTTGTATAGAGCCCATTTCCACAGCAGAATCACCAGACGAAAACCGAACACCAGTGCAGTTAACATCAAGAAAAGAATAGCGTTCGCGAAAGATCACATTCTGAAGGACGAAGACTGGTGGAAACGGGTGATCTTTGCAAACGAGAGCAAATATAACTTGTCTGTGTCGGATAGACGAAGTACCGTGCGGCGGAGGCCCAATGAGGAGCTCCGAAAGATTAATGTTAAACCGACAGTAGAACACGGCGGTGCAAGTGGAATGGTTTGGGGGTATATGGCAGCCAATGGAGTGGGGGAATTTGTGTTTTTGAACAAGATTATGGACCAACATGTATACTTAAACACATTAAAGGACAATCTCAAGAAGAATGCACAAAATTTGGGACTTTTGGGGTCATTTCAATTCTACCATGACAATGACCCAAAGCACACTGCCCATCTTGTGAAGCTGTGGCTTCTTTATAATTGTCGCAAAATGCTCCACCCTCCTCCACAAAGTCCAGACATAAATCCCATTGAACATCTGTGGGATAAATTAGAATCTGAAATACGCCAGAGCCTTATTTCCAATCCCAATTTTGTTTGGGACTTAGTGCATGCCACGGTGTCGCACTCGCTGGTCCTTTAAGCAACTGGAGCAGTTTGAGCAGTCGGATCGTCGGCCTGCGAGAAGCCGGGTGGCCCTTGGCGCATTGCTGATCACGTCAGCCGCGATGCGACGTCGGTGCTGCCTGCGGTGCGAGCGACGATGGGGGACGAGCATTCCCATACACGTAGACCCACTTCGGAGCGACCGCGGAGCACTGACGAACGTCAAGATCGACGCATCTAGAGGGCGGCGTTGACAGACCGTACGGCCATCCCCACCAAGATACAAGCACATGTGGCCCCCAACGTGTCTTCCTGCGTTCCATAGATTTGGTTGAAAGTATTTCCCAAATAAAAGCACAGAAAACAGGCAAATAATTTTTAGATTTGCAATCCAGAGTATGCTAAATCGAATGCTTTTTACTCTAGAGTGCTAGAACAACCTATAGCCGAGTAATAAAGAAAAGAGTAAATGTCTGCATGTGCGAAAAATGGCGCACGGCGCGGAACAAAAATGGCCGCCATTTGTAAACCTGGTACAATAAAAAATGTTTAAAATGTTTTTGAACAGCCGAAACATAAGGAAATTTGTGTACAAAATATTAATTTTTTTCGAGATGGTGGAGCGACCAGTACTGAACCGCTTAAAATGGATTGACCCCGAAGAAATAATATTTATATAGGAGGAGAGAAACTGACAACAAATACAATTGTAAGAAATTAGATAACAATCGGGAGATGTGGGAAATCTCTTTGAGCAAGTATACGAAAATAGAATCAAAAAGATAAAAATATACGAAAATTCATGAAAAATATGATCACAATATGAAATATTAACAGAAATGACTTGGTTTTAAAAAGCCAAAATATAACCGTATATGACACGTGAAAATTGCGTAATTTTAGCCATTGCTGATTATATCATGTTTAACTTATATTTTTCATGCAAATAACACAAAGAAAAAATATGAAGTCATAATCATCCAGAACCTATCCTTTTGACTCCGTAACTGTAACGAATGATATATTCCGGGAGGTGGCGGTGTTCCGCTTCCGCCGAGTGGTGGAATTCGGCGCCGACTTGCACTTCGGCTTGCGGGGCTTTCTCCACCTAGTTGTCTTCCACCAGTGGAGCGCCGTCTCAGCCGGGTCAATCTCTAAGCTCCCAACATACGAGTGTGGTAGCATAGTACATGAAAATGTGTAAGTAAAGAGTGATAATAGGAAGAGGAATTAAAGATCGCGATTTATTAGGGTACTTCTCCAGTATTCACCTGGTATTGTTCGGAGAAACTAAGGAAAACTATCGATCAAAGCACCTGACCGCTGGAATTCTCCTCCAGGCAGCGGCTGAAGTCGGCCTGGTTTCTGTAGCTAGTAATGAAACTTCTGTCACCGTCAAATCCTGGTGAGACGGGCCCATTAAAGAACACAGGAAGATAGTACGACGGCTGCACCTGGAGAAGCAGTCTCAGTCGAAGGCGTCTGTTTAACCAAAAGATACAAAGTCCTACGGCAGAAATACGTACATAAACGCTGACAGCCTCAACTGGGTTTCTGTTTCCAAGTGACCATAGAATGAAAAAATTAAAGTGGAAACTCTACATCCGTCGCTCGGGGCGCCATCTAGTTTCCGCGATGCGAAGCTTCTGTTGTGAACCCGTCACTAGTACTTTCATCAACGCCCCCGGTCTAAATGCACCTCGTGGAGGGAAAAACTCGTTCTGCTGGAATCCGTCAGGCAGCGGTGCACGACCCCTGAGCTGTAGATCCACTCTGCGCCAGGGGTAAGTAACCTTTTGCCAACTTGAAAATTAGGAGCATGGGACCTTCATTCAGAGGAAAATTAGTCTTTCTTGTTGTAGATTATTGTCAGCTAATTTGTAAGCGTACTGGGAATACTGAAATAGCTACGATTATACAACTGGGGAGAGTTATAATTGAAGAGCTTATTTTGAATGTTTCTTCAAGAACAACAATTTTTCAGGAAGAGAAAGTACATGCACAACTAGTGTCGATTTTTGTTCAACACTTAACGGATGATCATCTCTTTTGTTATGCTATGCCCAACAGTGGCGGCTGGACCTAGAAACCAGCTGTGTGCTCTTAGCAGAGGAGTAGCTAAGCTTTTCCAGCGCATGAGTCAAACAATTCTAACCTCCCTTTCCCAAGCATAATTATAGTTATTAAACTATATTGATCAAGTAATTTTACACATTGCTTTATGTTTCGTGCCAAAAGTTTATGAAAATTCGAGCGAATCCGCTCCTTAAAATACATTCAAATGAAATTGATGGTAATTACACTTGCAATTTTATTTATAAAATAATTTATATTTTATGTCGTAATTACATTTTTATTGTTAATTCGGTTTAATTTATTTTGTCAAATTGTTTTATATGTTCACGTCCGATTTTTCCATCTCACTACGATGAATATCAGTTGTCAGTTACCTATTTTCTAGTATGCTCGATAGATAGCAGATCTGTGAAGGGACACTGCTAAGGACACTCTCTGCTTGGTGCTGTGAATGATCCACATTTTAGGGGATGCCCACAAGACGAATTTTCGATCTCAGCGTCACTCATCAGGATTTGACGTTCAAAACAGCACATGCCACGCCGCAAACAGCTCCGGACGTAGACGCGGGTGGTCAGAAAAAACAATGGCGAACTCTGATTGTTAAAAACTTCACTAGCTCTTAGGTGAATGAAATTTTAAAAAATTGAATCACATTTGTGTTATTTATTATGGAGAAAGCTTCTGTGCTGCAGCACCTTAGCACTCACGGATCAGAAACCAGCGATGTCGATGTAACAGTGTAGTGTTGCTAAAAATAATAGCTGCAAGGATGCAACGCGCCACGTTTGTCGCAAGCGCCACCGGGTGGCCACCCCTGGCCTGCGCTGTCAGCTCCGGGGCATGATGCTTCGTTTCCGGCGCGAGCGCGTCCAGTGAGGCACAGCGCGGCGCTCGGCGACAGTCGTCTATTTACGATCGCAGCGCCCCGCACGGTCCAGTGCGCAGGCACGTATCTCTGCCGATGCTCCGAGCTGCACCTCAGCCCCCTCTCCTGCGTATGTGCTGCAGCGGAGGCAGGGAGAGCACGGAGAAAATTCCCACTCTCCGAAGCTTTTTTTAACCTTACTCAACAATATTCAAACAAATTACCATAAATAAATTGTAGTAAAGTTCTATTCTTGTAAGAAATTACATGTGTTTAGCGATATCGATAGGTTAGCGCACAAATATTATACGCCCAGGTTTCGAGAAAACCAAGCGTAAACGTTTTTGAAAGTTAAGTTACTGATGAAGAGACAATAATTGTTTTTGGGAAGAAGGAACGATCCTCTGTGGATTTAACAATCTTCATGCAGTAGGTGTATATGAACTATAGGTCTCCAAAAATAGAAACTCAAAAGTGGTTATGAGTGGACATACAATTTTTTTACACTAAACTATCGATATAATACAATCATTTTTTCCAAGAATGTGTTAAATTATTTTCATTTTTTGAGGTTATGCGATCCTTTCCGCGGAGACATGAAAGGGTCTCTTAATACAGAACTATTTCAACATTCACTATGTTGATTCGATGGCACAGCTATTTTCTTCAAAGACAGACCGTGATCATGTTTGTGGGAAGGCCCTGCAGTAAGAGAATGGCGGAGTCTCCACGAAGCTACAATGCCTAGCGCCGGTTTCGAGATATTCTATCATCCGATAAGTGTTGAAAGACGAAACTATTACTGAAAGTTCTTAAGAATGTAACAGCAACTACTTACCTAAAGTAACACGAAGAATAAAGTCTACGCTGCAGTTCGTGAATGCCCTCCATTTGTATGCGTGTGTTAAGCAATTTCCGAGCTCAAAATCTCATGCATAAGCATGCAGCATTAAAGAAACATTCGCGAGTAAAAGGAAGAGCACATAATGGTCTTCATCGGAAACTCCGGTTCGTTCTCTCGATTTAATGCCAAAACGTTGGACTGAAATGAATCACGACAAAAAAGGTAAATATTTGCCCTGATATATTTTCATTAATAAATCAATATAAAAGGGTCCATAGCATTGACATTATCCGGAGGTAATGATAATCCAAATGATCAGTTTGTTGCGTAAACGATGTTGGAACGTGATTTTTTCAAAGAGTCTAGAAAAATATCATGAATTTCTATTACTCGTACTTTGCTAAATTATGGTTACTTCCTTTATAGATAAAATTGTTTGCCTTCTTAGTGTTAGCTGTCCGGGTGACGCCGGGCTGAGAGGCCGACGTTTCGCCTGTCATGTCACAGGCTTGAGGAAGCCTGAGGAGGGCACTTGCCCTGAGGAGGGCAGTGACACAGCAGTGCTGCTCGTCCGGTGTTATAAAGAAGTCATGGACTCAAGCCGCAGAAGCCCACGTGTACATTTGATAAAATTCTTTGACAATTCTTCTAATAGATAAAATATGTAATTTCAATTTTTTATTTAATTACAAATACATAGATGCGTATACTAGCGCGTGATGCGTATACTGCCTCGTAATGATTTTTCCAGAGATTTAGCAAAGCTATCGTTTGACAGTTCTGCGATGGCAATGAAAACCACTGACGCAGGGAAATGTTTTGAATTCAATTATTTTACTTTGAAGTGATTACATTATCAAGCGTGTTTACTGAGTGCAACATTTTCATTTCACCCAGATGGTGTTACACAGAGAAACTCAGTCTGAGGCACTGGAAAGCATGGGCAGTGAGGCGGGCGTCCTTGGCGGGGTGGGGGGTCACGTCATCCCTCCTCCATATTTGTAATACCTTAGGTAGTTTTATTCTACTTTAATTTTTCACTGAAAATACTTTGCGTAAAAAGCATTATAACGACGATGTGTAATCGTTACAAAAATTTCAGACTGTGCAATGAAAACATAGCGTACACAAAAATTTTTTTGTTGTAAAAATGTGTACCATGACAAAATGGTGATGAAAGGAATCTGACGCATTCCTTTACAATGTATTGAATACAATATATTTAATATCTGAGATTCGCTTTAAAATAGCCGATAACGAAGTATGGAATGAAAGCATTGAAGATGTAAAGAGATGATAATATAGTCTTTTGTGATATAATGTACTGTAATAAATGATCTAATAACAAAATCAATATGTTGGCTCATGTATTAAGCTCATGCATCAAGTTATTGGCTCATGTATTGCTTCCTTCGTTCTTGGAGACGTTAAACCTTCGTATTTTACAAGGATTAGCGTATGATAAAGTACCACACATTAGTATGTGAATACTAATGTTGCAAATAGCGTTCTTGGGAAATCCATATTAACTGTTTCAGCTAAATTGAGAAGCTGGAAAGATCTGTGATTGAGATTAAATGGAATTGGTTAGTAATCCTTCACCTATGACATATCTCTCATTGAACCATAATACGCTCATGAATCACTAACACATATTTGATAAAATTTGTGGCTAATTATCAATGTCATTAGTAGTTATGTAAACCAGAAATTTGAACGTAAATCAGATCAAGGATAGTGGGTGTATTTTTGAGGCAAGAACGCAGCGACTAGAAAAGCCTCTATTTAGCCGTTTTTGTCTATTAATCATCATTGGAATTGATTGATTTCAATTCCAAGAAGAAATGGGGCAGTATCACTGTGAATGTTTACTCGAGGATTGTGGAACAATTTTTTAAAACATTTTTCTCGTTTAAGTTGTGAGCATTATAGGATAGTACCTACTTTTCAGTTCAACCATCTTAAAAATTTCTATAAAGGATTAAAAATGTATTTACCTCATCACGTCTTTTCTTTAATTCAGACCTGCTCTTCAACGAAACCATATTCTGTCATAAAAGGGTCAACAGAATTTTTCACCTTTACAATAATTACGTCTTAAATCTATGCTCCGTATGACAAAGAAAGATGATTCGTATTACGCAACATAAAGTCCTAATGCTTTTATCTGTCACATGCCAATGTATCAACGATAGAACCAAACGCGGTACTTTCACCGCGTGTATGGCAGTCTGATGCTTCTGAATCTTCTGCTGATAAGACAGCGAAGTAATCAAACCACGTTGTACTTTTTTTTTCGTAATTGTTTTTTAAATGAGGTATATTTCTCGTACATGGTCAGTTTTTCCCTGTACTTTCTCCTTCCTCTCCCTCCCCCTCTCACTATTTTATCTTATGTTGACGTTCCACTTGTTTCTAATATTTCCTGAGTTTACAAATGTATAAATTTGGTCCACGTCCACGTCAAATTAAATATTTCTTTAAATTGCTCATTTCACTTTTGTTTTCCTGATATAATCTGTTTATTTTTTTAACCAACTGCTTTAAAATTTGTATCTGTTGTTCCTTTCCCAGCTGTAGATCATTCACGGTGGCAAAAAGTATTCCAGACAACTAAGTCTGGTTGGGACTACTTATTAATATGCTATTAAAAACCACATTTGTTGTAGTTTGATTACTTTCCTACTCCTACAATTTTTGTATTAGTATGAACCACCACAATATACTTAGTACCGCTGGTGAATTCATTGCATATGGGTTCTGCGAAGGACGTCTCCCCACTCGGGTGCGGTGGCCGGCCGCGTCCACAAAACAGTGGATTTGTGGCTGAACTCCACGCGAAGCCAGGGCGCCAGCGCCAATTCCTCGACTTCAGATCAGAAGATCCTCTGATTGATTGTCTCCGTGCACGTTAGCTACGGTCATTAGTCACGTTAGTGTAGTGTGTGTTTTTGGCGAGCGGTGGCGGTGATCTTCCCCAGCTATGGTCCGATTAAAATAAGTTGGTGATTGACCGTTGCGATTGGAAAGGAGCATTGTTGACAGTTTGTGTAGCACAGAACACGTGAGCCTGGGACACGAAAATAGACACTTAAAATAAATACTTCTAAAAGTAACAAAATCATTTAGTCATATTGTATGATGCTACAGTTTCAGAAGCACAACTGTCAATCACCAACTTATTTTAATCGGACCTTAGATGGTGAAATCCGCGCCCGCGGACACGTCGGCAAGCGGTGGATTTCCCCCTTCAAATACTTCCCCAATGGGGCACCATCCTAGCGCGTGGCTGGTCTACCGACTTCTATGGTAGTGTAAGTGTAAGTGCGTGTATATGGGGAGTTGATACCCCAAGGAGGAAGAAAATATCACGCGTGGTCCGTGAAATGTTTTTGTTAGGGCACTGTTTCGGCATTCTCCTATTATTAATCGGAGAAATCACGGCAAACTAACCACGTTCGGAGCAGACGACCGCTACAATTCACCTCCCGACAGCTGCTTGATTCAACCAGCAGCTGTCGAGCTAGTGTGAAAAATTCGCTTACAGTCTGGGCTCTAACCCTACGACTTCCCGGTCAGACTCGCGGCAGAGTCATGACAATGCTGGCACTGAGATAAACACAGCTGCTACGAACCTGTGCTGTCGAGATGATAATTGGAGGCAACAAAACGGTCGACACTAGCACTACATCTTACTCTCTGACTTGCAGACTTCCATTTATCAATAGTTCAATTTCCAAAGCCAACCACTCAAAATTTTAAGTTTTGGGACATTCTCGTTTTAAGGTTGAACATCGGTTTAAAAAGGTTTGTTTACCTGATTTCATTAAAAATTCATTATTAATTATGTATTTTTATGCCGTAAATTTCAGTGCTTGTGAATGCAATTGTCTGAAAGTAGAGACAGAAATGAACAACGGGAATGAAGGATCGTGTGCGGTCCGTGCCTCGTTTGGTAGGACACTGCTCCACAATTCGCCTGGTGTTGCACGGAGGAAGCACGGAAAGTACCTATTAGAGCAGTCGGTCTCTAGAATTCTCCTCCAGACAGCTGAATTCGTTCTAGCTAGTACAGTATGTAGCCGCCACCATTAGGACCCGAAGCTTAGGACTCTCCGGACAGATTCGTGGTGGTTCTGAGCGGCAGTGGTAGTTCTGAGCTGAATACAATCAGTAGCACATTCAGAATTAATAACAATATCCAAGTTACACATTTCATTGCACTAGAAGGAGTGAAAATTTCGGTATGCCCAGCATTGCCACTATTCTTCTTTCGCGTGGGGACACGAGGTGTCACGAGGGTAGCTAGCGGCGGCCGCGGGCGGATGGACGGCTGACAGGGAAGACGCACGCGGAATGCGCGGTTGAGCGAGCGGGCGGACGAATGAAGGACAGACTGACGGAACGACGGACGGATCGCTGTGCCTGAGGACTATGAACAGACGGACGTAATAGCGGCATTTCACAGAATACCGAAACCTTAAAAATGTGTTGTTTTTCCCAAGCTGTTTTTTCAATAATGTATTTCTTGGTTTGATATTATCCAGTATATTTTATAACATTCTTTAATTGAATTCATGATATCGGGTCGGATCCACAAACCTGGAGTTCGGCTATCCTCCCAGCGGGTTTTAAAAATAAAGGCAATACGAAATGCCCAGAAAATTACCGTGACATTTGTCTTTTACCAGCACTAAGCAAGATCTTGTGTAAAATTCTCAACAGAGTGAATGGGCGGGAAAATGTAGTAAATTTTAAAAATTGCAGGCAGGTTTTAGGAGAGGCTTTGCGACCATTTATTTTGCAGTTTTTTGGATTTCGAAAAAGGCTTTGGCTCGATCAACAGAAGCTTTATGGCGAAAACTAAACGAGTTAGGTATCTGATGGAAAGTATTAAATGTGTTGCAGAGCATGTGCAGAGAAGTAAATTTCTGCGTTAAGTGCAGCAATGGAGGTAAAACGGAAAAAATATCGACAGAGCGAGTAACACATGATTGCTCTCTCTCTCTCGCCGGTATTGTTTATCTTGTTTATAAACAATTTATTGACCTGGGCGCAGAAAGCGTCGGAAATGAATGTCCTGAAAATTCCGGGAGAACTATATGATGACGATTGAGTTCTATGTTCAGAAACTATTTAGAAGTTACAAAAGCGTTTAAGTATTCTAGAAAGTTATAGGGAGGCCTGGGGACAAAAAGTAAACATTCAGAAAACGAAAATTCTTGCTTTCTTGAATGGATTTATTTGGGGTAAGGAAGAGAAAAGATATTATGCACAGGAGGAGCTCGACCATGTCAAAACGTTAACTTATCTTAGAGCAACATTTTTCATGAAAGAGAAATGGAATGGCGACTCATGGTAAAGTAAGAATAGCGTTAAAAAAATGTTTGGGAAATGCGCAGATTACCGAATTTTCCATTGAAGGTATGCGACACTATGTTAAATCGCTAGTCCTCCCAGCTATGAATTATGGGGAGGAAATCTGGCGAGTGGATAGGATAAGAGAGATAAGAAAGCATCGAAACCGAATAGTATAAATTAAATTTTGTAATTTGTATATTCACAGCAACGGCGTCTTAAAATAGATTGGTAGTGTAGGAATTTGGAAAGATTTTAAACGAAATCTATTAAGCTTTGGATTAGATTGGCATGCAAACAACCTGACAAGCTTATTTGTAGGTACTTTAGAGTTCAATTACAGGAAAGTAATCACCGCTACTTGTAGTACAAATTGAAACTGTCACTAGAACGCGCAGGTGTGGGAGATGTTTCTTCGGAGAGGGTTGGGAATAGGGGAACACGTGAGAAAGATCGTTTAGTTTAGGATAGACTTTTGTGTATTAAAAGACAAGATATTGTGGCAGCAAACAATCGCTCGCTATAGGTATAAATTTACCTAGTCCGATAGGGGGATGTGAAAGTTACATTCACACACTTAAAAGGGACGACAGAGGGGCATACGCTTGGTGTAGGGTTGCGGGGAATGCAACGCAGATTTGCTCTTTGTCATCCGGATGGAATACATCTACAAACACAAAAATACTAATTGCCCGTCTCTACATACGTGTAAGTTCCCAACAACTAAGTGTCCAACTCAATGTACGCCAGCAGCGCTCTGGGAGTTGAGCTCCCAAAATTACCAGCCACGCTTTGTCAACGAGGTGGAACGCCTTCCGGTGCTTGCCCACTGCCGGCCCCGCTACTTGGCTCCGCTCGAGCTATAGAAGAATTCGCTTAAGAACAAGCAAAAGTGACAGTTCGCTAAACAAGTGAACATCACATGTAATTCAGAGAAGTATCCCTCCGTCGCGGCAGCTGTTCAAAAACACGTGCACCAGTGCGCACCTTACATTCAAGACTCGGTTTTAAAATAAACATAATACTTATCACGCAAAAAGTAAATTCCATGTAATGTGTATAAAAAAATAAATTTTTACAGAAGAGCACATAGCACTGCACTTCCTAATTTCCCTTATTTCTCGTGGCGCACTATATTTTCGTCGGACGAGGACATCACAAAAGCGTCGAAACCATTTACAAGTTAGCCAACTGCAAACGAACGAATCGAGGAAGGGGAGTTCAATGGGATCAAGGACACAACGACCACAGAACCTTCGGTTATGTTGCCAGCACTAGCTGTCAAAATTGCTTATTCTTACATGAATCTCTCTTTAGTATATCTCCGTGCACAGAAGTCCCCTCGTGGGCTCCCGCGTGCTGCCTCGAGTCACCGGCGCCGCCGAGACAGCAACGGCCGCGAACCGCAGCCGGCCGCTTGCAGTGCGTGCAGGCACCTCCAGGCGCTGTCGACGCCATTTCCACCACTCCTGATGCTAATATGCTGAGCATCCCCACGTGAAATATTAATCAAAGAAGCCTAAATATTGTATTGATAATCTTCCAAGTGAGTGAAACACATTCAGCGAAACACGTTTTGTATTAATTTTAAAGTGATTTCCTATGATTAAATTCCGCGCGTTTATACAAGCTGTCCTCTGATTGCTTGGACGCTAAAATGCTTCTAGCGTCTGCCGCGAGATTGCGACGATCAATGACGCATGCGCAGACGGTGAGGTTCTCCCCTCCCCTCTTCACCCCTGCCCCAGGATTTTCGAGACCCGAAAAGCTAGCATACGGATACGGGCAGCTTACGGCTGGTGAGAAAGCACCGTGTGAGAAAGGCTTATGAGAGCAAGTTGCTCGTTTGTGCACGAGAGTGCAGCACACTTGAGGCTGTCAGAGAAATATTTTTCTTTCTCACTCGTGATTCCGTGCTTGGTCATGAGCACAAACGGAAGATATAGGGGTTGCTTACTAATTCTCAATTAATATCTAAGAAGTTGAATTCTGACTTAAATATATTGAATTTTATTTTGGTTCAAAATATATCAATTCACAAGTGATGTCATTGTCAATCGCGCGTGAGAACTAAAGCGGAGCTATTTCATAATTTGCTTTCAAGAAGTCTCCTGACATACATCTGTTGAAGTAGTGTAACATTACTCAATAACAACAACATTTGTTTCAATAACTTAGATTCTAGAGAACATTAAGAATCATGATGTCTTCAGTTCGCATTATTGTTGAGCATCCCCAAAACGCTACGCTACTGGAAAAGACCGCGATTGATTCATTATTTTTGGTTCTCGGGACTCTTCAAATGTTATATTCATTAGTCCCTTAATGTCTGGTCACGGAGAACAGATGTTGGAAAATTTTCCCTTAAAAATAGAATAATAACGGACTGGAATGAGTTGCCTGCGACAGCCTTGGGACCCTTTCCTCTAGATGTTCAAACATTTAAAATAAATTAACTAATGATATTTGTAAACTTTATTAATTAGTAAGTCAGGTTTATTAAAAGTTATTTTATTATTAGTTGCAGTAGTATTGTGACAATTACTATTAAATGCATAGCTTTATTAAATACATAATTATATTTTAAGTAGTAATCGTACTGAATTGTGGTGACGTGTTGTGAAGTGTAGTGCAATACAGAAGTAGAAAGAGAAGTGGAGTGCAAGTGTTGTGAAGTAGAGTGGAGTGCAGTGTAATAAAAATTCGTTTATTTGTTAGCTTCAAATATCTGTACAGGACTGCCATAAAATGTAGAATTAATGCTGTTATTGTTATTGCCTTTATTATTACCATCGTCTCCTATATTATTTCAGTAGTTTACCTTTCCTTTGCAGCTCTCATACGCAACTAATCTTTATAAATGAGAATCTCTAAAGAAAGAGAATTTCACGGAGACGTGACGAATTGCACTTTGACTTTAAAAATATGAAGGATGTTTTAGAAAAGGCATCTAAATATTCATGTCAAATGCAATCCGCAACACTGGCCAATGTTTTCGAATCTATATTGTCAAATAACTCCTAAACAAAGCGTTCTAGGGGATTAAGAATTAAAATTTTGAAACCCAGGGTCTCAAAGGAACGTTTTTCACACTATAATCTACAAGATGATACATTCTTGGATATTCAATTAAATTTTCGGTTTGGCGCTTGGATACTATACCAATACTACCTGTGTAATTCAGCTGTATTTCAGCCCTTGTTGCTGGTTGCCATCTTTGTGAGGACACGTTTAGAAGGCTTAGATTCCTCCATCTTATATTTACGCTTTCTGTATACACCGTGGTTTGTGCAGTCTGATGAGGTTTATTTGCATAATCATTATTTCAAGATTCACTCTCCACCAACATAGAAGTACTATTAATAGGTGCTTGATGCACATAGAGTGTTTCTTATGCGTGTAGTGAAACCAATTAACGTTTTGCCGTAGTCTATGAGTGCTGTGTACCTAATTGTGGTGGGACGTGGGAGTACAGCGAAGAGTGAAGACTGTGTTCATGTTTTACTTGTACCAGTATTTTCGTTATCAGCAGTGATTCGATGAAATTTTCAAGTCAGCGAGTTCATACACGTAGCTTTTTCAAAAGTAAAAAGCTAACATTTTTGTAACTATCACGAAAATCTAAAAGCTAACTGTCAAAGAATATTGAATAACTAGCGGACCCCGGCAGACATTGTTCTGCCCTTTATCTCCCTCACTCTCTATCTTCCCGTCTCTCTCTCCCTCTCTCTCTCCGTCTCTCTCTCCGCCTCTCTCTCCGCCTCTATCCGTCTCTGTCTCCATCTGTCTTTCCGTCTCTCTCTCCGTCTCTCTCTTCCTCTATTTATCCGTCTCTCTCCCCGTCTCTCCCTCTCCATCATTCCGTCTCTCCCTCTCTCCATCTTCGTCTTCCCCCTCTCTCCCTCCCCGTTTTATCCTCTCTCCGTCTCTCCCTCTCCCTCCCTCTCTCCCCTCTCTTCTCCTTCTTCCTCCCTCTCTCTCCACTCTTCTACTCTCCCCCTCCCTCCCTCTCCTCTCTTCTGCTCTCCCTCTTCTTCCCGCTCTCTCCTCTCTTCCTCCCTCCGTCTCTCCCTCTCGGGTACCAGCGCCGGACCAGCAAAAATACAATAGAATTTTCAAGAGGTATCTCTTTCTCCTCTCTCCCTTTCTCTCCCAATCTCTCCCTCACCCGGCTCTCTCTGTCCCTATCTCAATCTGTCTGTCTCTGTGTGTGTCTCTCTCTGTCTGTCTCTTCTCTGTCCCTCTCATTCACATTTACTTGCTGCTTCTGCACATCTCTGAGGAGGTTGAATAATATAGAGAAGCGTCGGACCAGAAAAAATGCAATAGACTATTCAAGAAGATCTCATCCTGTAGATTACGGTGTGAAAAACGGTTCTTTGAGACCTTTGGCCTTCTGAGCCTTTTGCCTTTTGGGCCTTTGGGCTCAAAAGTTTAGTTTTTAATGCCCTAGAACGCTTCGTTTAGGAGTTATTTAACAACATAGATTGCAGAGTGTAGCGGGTTGCATTTGCATCAAGATTTAGTTTATTATTCTGCGCCGCCACGTAGCACCGTTTTTCTATATTTTATTAGTTATTCTGTTATTCGGGGCAGAGATGAATCCAACAAAATAAAGATAATTAAAATTGGTCCAGTCATTCTTGAGATATAAAGGGTGTAACTGACACAACTTTGTTTTATGTATAGAGATTACTTTAAATGTTGTCTTTAACGAAGTGTTGTGTTTTAAGAAAACTCTGCAAAATACTGAATAAATCTTTATTGAAATTTTTTTTAAAATATCAATTGCGTGGTTTTTATTAAAACTGCAAAAAGGCTAAACCGATTTTGCTAATTTTCGTTTTAAAATATTCGTTGAAGTTCAAACATTTGATTTTCGTCCCGTCTTTCAACCATGTCACGGATTATCTAATCATTGTGTTACAGATAATTATATGAACAAATAAGTACCACCCTACATTTTTTTTGCTGTCAGTACCGTTTTGTGGCCTACCACTATTAAATATGGTTATTAAATAAAACTTGCTTATAATTCGTATTAATATAATATCTTCATCTACATTAAATTCAACACAATTGCAATACTGTTCATCAATTAAAACTATCTGATGTACTCTATTTTTTGTCATTTTTTGCGGTGCGTAAATACAAAGACGACGGTTTTTCGACGCGTGAATACGCAAAGTATAATAGTCCATGTGCGAAACAGGGAAATTCCAAGTTGATTCCGCAAACTTCTAACGACTGACATTGCGATTTATTTGTGGTCATCACAAGAGCCAGATCACTGGAAATTATAAACGCTTAAAATTGAATGGTAAATCCTTTGAAATTATCGGTATATGTGGGATCAAACCATCCTATCCTTTGTGTTTTCCCTTAATCATCGTTGCCTCGATGACGCTAATCGTTAGCTTCTTCTCTGCCAGTCTCGTTCCATTGCAAAGTCGAGGTTGATTAATGTTACACATCATGATTACAAATGATACTATATTCAATTGCAAATTGTGAGGTGGTAGTCCAGGCAATTACAGTGAATTCAAAAACTCTGTGGGATAGTTGACTATATCATCCTGATTTATAACTGTGTCAACCGATTTAAAGGACAACAACTCTTCTGGAAGAAAATTCTGAATGTTGGCCAAGAAGTGTTTAGAATCATTTCCCATTCCAGAAAATAATGGGCGAGGCGATGAGCGGCCGAAATCTGGGCCAAGGTCGTGAGCTCGCGGCGAGACCTCCAAGGCGAGAGGCGGCAACTAACAACGTGACCGGTGCAGGCTAACAGCTCTACATTTCTGGTATCCGAAGTCGAGGGCTGACGGGACGAATGCGCGAAGATTTGCCGAGAATCTGATTATTCAGAATATTTGACACTGCTATAAGTAGAGAGGAAAAAGTGAATAGTAACTGCCTTGGGAACAATGTAACATGTTTCATTTGATGGAAGTAATCAGACAAAAAAAATAATAACTGCTTGTAAATAATTTCAAAGGGGTAATTTTGATTTGATAAATGTATTTGTGTAATATGTTATATGTGTGAATGACACATTGAAAATAATACAGTAAGAAAATTTAACTGGAATTATGATGTTTAGGAAAGGGTGGTAATTTCATGCTTTCAGCTGATAATCAGGCCTGGCAGTAATTTATGAAAGTGCACATTCCGCAGGGAGAATATCGAGTTTAATTTAGTTGAAATAGAGTGTTAATGTTTCCCAAGAATCTATGAGATGAGGATTAGTAATCATTTTGTAATTAAATTTGAGAGAGCGTTTGTGTGTTACCAATTTTATGCGTAGTGTAAAATATGTGAAGAATATACGCATATTTTTTCCTTATTTCTATGTCTTGAGGATTCTTACTCACCCCTACAGATCCCGCCCCCTGAGACCATAAAAGCCCATTACGAGCATTCTTTCTGCCGCCTCCTTTTCAGCTGCTTGATGGTACCAGAGGTCAAGAGAGTTGAATGCGCAAATAAGTTGGAGGAGGCGAGGGGGGAGTAACAATACATACAGTGTCCCACTAACTATGGACCACCTCCATAACTTTTAAACGGTTCAGGATATCGAAAGGCAGTTTTTGCTGAATAATGCAGAATCATGAGACAAGTAACAAGCCGTAGAAAAATTGTCTATAATATTTTTAGTTTCGAGAAATTTAATCATCTTTAATTTTTTTAAATGCAACTATATATTTTTCTCACCAGCAATGGGTAGATCATGAAAAGAGGAATAAAATGATGTATCATATGCTAGTATTTTGATAGTAATTTGCGTATAAAATTAGACTTTCTGATACGTGATTTTGAATGAAACGGACAATATTTCGTGTAGCAGCCCTTAGCAGCTTTCGTGTAGCAGATTTTTGAAATGAACCTATTGTAACATGCTGTGCTCCGCTGCCTCTAAGATGGTATGGTAGCGTGAAGAAGCAACAGAACTAGCGATGCAACAAATATTTAGATTTATGTGAGTGAGTTCTCAGAAAGACTTAGTTTCTGATTCCCCAGGCGAAGAGACGATCGGATGTTAGGACTTGGTGGTGCCAGGCGGGCACGAGGATAATAACGAAGAGAGCGTTTTCTCTGAATAATAACAGAGTTCTTTATAAAACTAAAGTGATACAAAGTTATGTACCACGACACCGCAGCGAAGGATGTCTACTCTCCCTTGCTCAATGCCGTAGTCGCTGTGCGCTTGGTTACAATTGCATATATAATACAACCTCCGTGGAGGGGAGCTAATTATTATAATTAGGTATTGAGAGAAGGGATGATGGTGGAGGGAGTTTCCTGGAGTGGTGGGGGAAACTCCGTTGGTGGCTATGGAAAACCTTATTTAGCATTTTCTATATTTACTCATTCGTAATCGTCTCTGCTGAGTACATGTTTACGGCTTGGGTGCCTGCGCGTGTGTGGGCTATTGATACTACCCACTCCATCCGGTCTGATAGTGTTAAGCGGACCTATCGGCGGACACGTGCAAATTCTGAATGGTGCCTCAGAAGCCGCCAGACGTCTGGGCCAAATCTGCGTTGGTGGATCTAAGACAGAACCTCTTTGCATTAAATTTACAGAGAGCCTCTGTGTATCCATCCTAATTTAAAGTATTCCATAGCGTTCCCTTCATCATCATATTATAATATAATGTAATATGTTTACAATACATGTGCTTAAGAATTAAAGTATTACATTGATTAATTGTGTAACATCGTTGTAGGAGCGAGAAGCGCGCCTCATACGACACTCTCCCCCTTAAAAGAAAAATTGTAAATTTGGGGATTGTCAAACACAAATTTCAATTTTTCATCGAACTGGTTGGTTATACCTCTTACTTCTTTGTGACAGTGGACGTAATGACATACCATGTTCTGAGCGAGGTTGCTCAGTTGTAACCTCTGAAAATACTGCTGGGAGTGAGTGCACAGAAGGTGTGGGAGACCCTTTTGATACATCATATGATACTACAGGTTGATAATTGTTTACAATAAAACATCTACTCTTTGTTTGTTCCCAACACTCTTTTGGACTCCATTTATCCCATAGCCAAAAACCACACTGTCGGCAACATTTGCAACAACAGCAGCTACAACAAATGCATACAAAAACAAGTAGGACAAGTACTAATGATCCTACCCAAGTTAAACCATGATGAAATAAGTTATTGGTTGTGAATATCTTTTGTTTTTCTGAATTAATCATCTTTTCTACTTCAGATACTTTATAACTTGCTATACGTAGATCATCCGCAGAATTTAAGATATTTAACAAAGGTGTTTCTAAAGTTAATTTTGGAAGTTCTGATTTAACTTTTTCATCAAAACAACAATCATAATTAGAAGTTATGACAGGTAAAATATCTTTATCAGTTCTATTAACTTCAGTCTGACTACTAGCAAATAGTGTTGCTGTAGCGGAATAACCTTTACAACCTCGAGGCAGATGAAGTCTACCTTGATCTTTCAATTCTATATTATGAGTTGCTTGATTTGTACATAAAATAGCAAATCGTTCTGGTGTTGGCGCTACATATAACCAGTCATTACTTAAGTATAGAGGTATCCACTGTGTTTTTGTTAATTTGACAATCCGCTTCTCACATACTGAAGGTATGGAGTTGGTCGAAACATGTAATAAAGTAGCTTCACAATCAACATTTGGAATGTACGTGAATACTGGTGTTTTCTCTTTACAAACAAATTTTATGTCATTTGGTTGAAAACACTGACTCAACTCATTTAGAGTCATTTTGCCATACTTATGATGTAGACTATCTTTAAATATATAAGTTTTAGTAACATCTATATACATAAATGTATTATTTTCTATTTTCTTAGGAAATGGCAAAATTTTATACAATTGAAATTGGTTTGTAGACACTAGTGGAATTTGCAAAACATAAACTAAATAGTTTTGATAAGAATATATGAGTGGTATGATTAGTTTTGCAAGTTCCGAAATATGAAAAGGTGGAAAGTCCAAGTCATCCTTAAGCTTACTGTGATCCATATAACCTTTGATTTTCATAGGGGTTACCAAATGTGGCTGTAGTACCCCGTCCTGAGCATGTATGAACGCGTCCACGAGTATATCGAAAGAATATTGACTCTCTTCAATACCTCGCTGAACCTGTCTTAATTGTTCATTAAGCATTCCGACTGTGGTAGTTGCAATCTCTAACGCATGTACAGCTTTTGAAGCTTGTTCTGAAAAATTCTTTAGGCCTTGTACTAAATTTCTTTCATTTGCCTCTATCCTAAAAATAGTGGAATTAAACGTTAATATAGCTGATTTAACTACGGTCATCTGTTCAGATGCAATTTTGAGAAATTCTTTTTGTTCACTTTCAATAGTGTTTATATGTTCCTGGTATTCTTTAATTTCGGATTCAGTTGCTGTTCCAAACATTATTTTACTAATATCTCCTATGAAGTCAAAAAGTCCTCGTTTTCTACGTGTTTGCTCTGTTAAATAGCCTGAAACGATTTCACTTAGTGAATCTACATATTTTATCTTAGATTTGGAATATGCTTCGTAAGAATTACAATCTGTTAAGAAATACCAAGTTTTATTTGAATACTTATGACAAACATTGAGAACCTGAACACTATGCTCTTTAGTTTGTTTCCACAATTCTCTAATTGGATGCAGATCTACGTAGTTAATAAATTTCCACTGTGTAGGGGACAAGTATAAATTTCCTACTTCATCGAAATATATACCATCTGCTGAAGGTAAGGGTGTGTTTTGACCTTCAGAATTATATATAATTCTTAGGAATATAAGTAACATTATACTGACTTTAAACATAGTCATTGTCTGTGTTGACTTCGTTTTCTGCGTTAGAAACGTTGCTATCCGTGTCCTCGGAATAAGACAAGTTTTCGATCCCTGCAACAAAATATGGTTTCAGTCGATTACTGTGAACCACTTGTTTCTTTCTTTTACCCACTTCTTGCACAACTACGTTTGAATTGTCATGAACCTCTTGAATTTCATATGGTCCTTTCCATAATGAATCAAGCTTATTTCGCTGTTCTATTTTCAAAAGAACTTGGTCTCCTACTTTAAAATGTCTCTGTCTACTTCTTTCTTTATCATAGTATTCCTTTTGTTTTTCTTTTTGTTTACGCAAGTGTTCCCTTACTTGCTGATGACAATTTTGGAATTTAGAACGTATTTCCTGCACTAAATCATCATAATTATACAAAGGGGTTGGTTTTGCTTGTAATCGTCCCGGTATGTTCGCTTTCCTCCCAAAGAGAACTTCATACGGAGTAAATTTAGTACTTGTATGAATTGTAGTGTTGAAAGTAAAACACGCAAAAGGTAACCATGTATCCCAATCTGTTTGTTGCGGATTACAAAAACATCTAATATATTCAATTAACGTTCTATGTGTTCTTTCAAGAGCACCGTTGCTTTCTGGATGATAAGCAGTTGTAGAAATCTTATTGATTTTCAGAAGTTTACATAAATTTTTGAATAAATTACTCATAAAATTTGTACTTTGATCAGTTACAATTTCGTTTGGTATTCCGAAAATACATACGATATGCGTATTAAAAGCTTTAGCTGTTTCCTCTGCAGTTTGATCTGACATTGGAATAGCTATTAAGTATTTACTTAAATTATCCTGACAAGTTAATATGTATTTATTTCCTTGTTCAGTTAAAGGTAATGGTCCTACTACATCTAGATAAATCTTTTCCCATGGTGCATCTTTAATATCCGTAATCATTAACGGTTGCTTGATTGGCAATTGTGTTACTTTATTTAACTGACATGTTTTGCATGCTTTAATAAACTTTGTTACATCGTCTACCATATTCGGCCACGAAGTGTATAATTTAATTCTTTCAACTGTTCTATTGACTCCTTGATGACCTCCAAAGGGACATTCGTGCATCTCTTTGATAATTCGCTCTCTATTCTCAATGCTAACTTCATAACAGTAGTTAGTTATTGGATATCTGCTTAAAGCGTCTGCGTTAACATTCCTTTTTCCTGCTTTATGTATTATTTCATAATCATATTGTTCTAAAAGTAACTTCCATCGCATCAAACGTGAACCTGGATCTTTTACATTGAAGATCCACTTTAAAGCTTTGTGATCTGTTACAATAGTAAACTTCGTTCCTAATAAATAAGGACGGAAATGCTTACATCCCCATACAATCGCAGCTAATTCTTTTTCACAAATTGAATAATTAATTTCAGCTTTGTTAAACGTTCTGCTTGCATAAGCTATAGGCAAATCTTTTCCTAACTCACCTTGACTTAGTATTGCTCCTACCGCATAATTACTAGCGTCAGTTGTGAGAATGAAAGGTTTTTGAAAGTTTGGGTATTGTAATATTGGTGCTTGCACTAACGTTTCTTTTAGTTTGTCAAAACTTTCTTGTTCAGCTTTTTCCCATTTCCATACGGTATCTTTCTTTAATAACCGCGTTAAAGGAATAGCAATTTTACTAAATTCACTAATGAATTTCCGATAGTAACCAACTAAACCTAGGAATGATTTAACATCTTTTGCCTTTTTAGGTATAGGAAATTGACTAACTGCTCTGGTCTTTTCTGGATCTGGTTTAACACCATCCGCAGTTACAATGTGACCTAAATATTGTAATTCGGATTTTAAAAATTCACATTTATCTGGTTCAATTTTTAAATTATAATTTCTTAATTGCTGAAATACTTCTCGTAATTTTGCATTATGTTCTTTCATTGACTCACCATAAATTACTATATCATCTAGATATACTAAGAATCTGCTTCCTAAAGTTCCCGATAAGACATTATTCATAAGTCTTTGAAAAGTAGCTGGTGCTGCTTTTAATCCAAACGGCATACGTTTAAATTCGTAATGTCCTGTGCTTGTACTGAAAGCAGTTTTGCATTGATCTTCCTTCGCAATCGGAATTTGCCAATATCCACTAGCACAATCTAAAGCCGAAAAATATCGTGCTCGTCCTAATTTATCAAGTATTTCTTGAATATTCGGTAGTGGATAACTATCACCTATTGATATGTCATTTAGTTTTCTAAAATCAATACAAAGTCTCCATTTTCTTTTACCTGAAGCGTCAATTTTCTTTGGTACTACAATTAATGGAAAGTTCCATGGACTTTGACTTTCAGTTATAATTCCTTGATCTAACATATCGTTAATTTGCTTTTCTACTTCGATTTAATGCTTTTCCGGAAGTCTATAATTTTTTAAAGTTATAGCTTTTCCTCGCGAAATTTCTGGTGTAGGAATTGTATGTTGAATTCCTTTTGTACTCGTTAATTTATCACCTTCTAATTTAAATATGTCATGGTAATCATAACAAATGTTAAGAATTTCTTCGCGTCCTTCTTTAATATGACTGAGTCTTAACGCGTCATTTAATTTTCTTATTCTGTTACGTCCTTGCTTAGTACGTACGTTCGCGCCGGCGACCTTGCAGTCGTCTGCATTCGTATCTGTATCGGCGTCTGCTCTGACCTTGACCGATATACGCGCAGCGGCGATATGATTCACACTTGCTTCTGCGTCGGCCTTCGCAAGATGCTTGGCTCCAGTTTCCGCAATGGTATTTACAGTGTGCCATTGACTTTTACAAGGGGCATGTTTTAATTGAGGTTTCCTACTAATTATTTGTTCTGTATCTGTGACATTTACACATAAGCATTGAAATGTTTTCGCATTGCATTTTACTAAACAACAAGCTATGTAAACACCTTCACTTAACATTTGATTTTCTATTAACCGTTCACCGACCATAGAAGTTGGAAACGTTACTACAGTTTCACTTAAAGGCGGTATTTTCTTATACACCGGTTCTAATTTTCCTTTGTTAAGTGTAACATTGTATTTTCTGAGACCATCTTGACCTATTATTAAGTCTAAATTATGTGGTAGTTTGTCAACCACGTAGAATTCATGACAAAGAGGTTCCAAAGTAGTTTGCAATGTAAGAGGTAGTTTTCCTGAAATTTCTACTGAATTTCCTGTTATTCCTTTAATTACTAGAGACTCATTTAATTTAATAATTTGTCGCTTGTCTTTGATCGCATCGCGTTTTACTAACGATACTTGGCGCATCGCGTTTTACTAACGATACTTGGCGCATCGCGTTTTACTAACGATACTTGGGATCCCGTGTCAATTAATGCATTACATACTTCATTTTTTAACTGCTCAGATACTACATAGATTTCGTAATCTACAAAGTTTGGTGATATCTCACATGTCAACGGATTTGCATCGCACAAACCCTTGAGCTTCGACTCACTCGAGCTCTTTCGCGAATAATTTGAATCTGACGTTTCACACGTCTCTGGCGTCTCCGCGCCTAACTGCTTAGTGCCGTCACACTTACTTAACTGCTGGGTGTCGTCACACCCCCCGTGTGCTTGACTTGCCCTACAACACTTATGGGTGTCGTCACACCTACCGTGTGTATGACATGTTCCTACAACACACAATTTTTCACTACTAGCTAGTATATTTCTGCGCTTAGGGTTCGCGATCCCTCGACATTTGTCATTACGCTGCGTCGGACATACGTTTCCGCGCGGTACATCTCGCACCTTAAAACATTTTATTGACGGATTTTCTTTTTCGCTCTGTGCCTTGAGTTTTGGTGCCTCGCAACCTACCTTTAAACTTTGCACTGGGTCTGTCAACGGTTGCTCTGACAGCCCTAATTCTAGTTTCCCTGCTTTGATCGGCATTCGCCTGCGTAATGCCCTGTTTTCTTGCAATTATAGCATAATATATCTCTTTTACATTCAAAAGCTAAGTGACCTATCTTTTTACATTTGTTACAAGTTTTTCTTACTGTTCCCGATGTACCTGGTCGAGAGTCAGTATTGACTTTGCTTTGCGATGTCGCATTTTGCACATACGTTTTCTTATTTTGTGGTCCCGCATTTGAATTTTTGTTTTTCCAACTAAACTGTTTTCCTGTGTTACCTAACTTGTAACTTTGTGAAAGAATAGCACTTTCTTCCTCTAAAGCTATTTCAATGATTTGTGAAATAGATTTATTTTCCCCTTTTGCTCGAACTATAGTTTTTATTCTGTCATTCGTTAAGCCTTGAACAAAGCATACTTTTACAATCTCTTCCATGATTCTAACGCCTCCTGATACATAGGATGAATCAATTTGTTCCAATTTACGCCTAGTTTCCTTGTAAAGATCGGAAGCCATATTATCTATACGTGAACCCCATTGGATTACGGTTTCATGAGAATTTTGCCTACTCGTAAATAATTTACTTGCGTAGTAATCTAATGTTCTCCTGGTTTCATAATGTTCTTCGAGAATATCTCTTACATCCTCCCATGTATTTCTCCTTTTTATTATCAATTTTGCTTTTGCTTCACCGCATATTTTTGCTTCTACGAATTTTAAAAATAGTGAATGCTTACTCGGATGTACGACTTCGTACGCGGCGTCTACGCTTTCAATGAATTCGCGTAATTCTCTCGGATTTCCCTCGAATGACTTTGGTACTAGTTTTATCGCTTGGGGTACGGGAATATAATCATCTTCACCAATAGCAAACTCATCGGCGGTGCTTCCTACCGACATTTTTGGATTTAACTACTTCTGTTTCGCTAAATCGAAATTTATTTTCTCACTGGATCACAATAGACTGTAAGGTTGGACTCACCTCCAAAGATTTGATTGAAGAGTACAGATCGCAGCTCAGCTAGTGGAGATCGAATGCTCTTGAGCGCTGGCGGCTGTACGACGGCTATCACGTCGCGTTGCCTCGGCACACCGCAGACGTTGCTTGTGTCGTACGCGATCTATACCAGAACTCCTTTCGCTCGCCTCAGACAGACAACAAATATTTAGATTTATGTGAGTGAGTTCTCAGAAAGACTTAGTTTCTGATTCCCCAGGCGAAGAGACGATCGGATGTTAGGACTTGGTGGTGCCAGGCGGGCACGAGGATAATAACGAAGAGAGCGTTTTCTCTGAATAATAACAGAGTTCTTTATAAAACTAAAGTGATACAAAGTTATGTACCACGACACCGCAGCGAAGGATGTCTACTCTCCCTTGCTCAATGCCGTAGTCGCTGTGCGCTTGGTTACAATTGCATATATAATACAACCTCCGTGGAGGGGAGCTAATTATTATAATTAGGTATTGAGAGAAGGGATGATGGTGGAGGGAGTTTCCTGGAGTGGTGGGGGAAACTCCGTTGGTGGCTATGGAAAACCTTATTTAGCATTTTCTATATTTACTCATTCGTAATCGTCTCTGCTGAGTACATGTTTACGGCTTGGGTGCCTGCGCGTGTGTGGGCTATTGATACTACCCACTCCATCCGGTCTGATAGTGTTAAGCGGACCTATCGGCGGACACGTGCAAATTCTGAATGGTGCCTCAGAAGCCGCCAGACGTCTGGGCCAAATCTGCGTTGGTGGATCTAAGACAGAACCTCTTTGCATTAAATTTACAGAGAGCCTCTGTGTATCCATCCTAATTTAAAGTATTCCATAGCGTTCCCTTCATCATCATATTATAATATAATGTAATATGTTTACAATACATGTGCTTAAGAATTAAAGTATTACATTGATTAATTGTGTAACATCGTTGTAGGAGCGAGAAGCGCGCCTCATACGACACTATATATTTTTCTCACCAGCGATAGATAGATCATGAAAAAAGGAATAAAATGATGTACCACATGCTAGTATTTTGATAGTAATGTACGTATAAAAGTAGACTTTCTGATATGTAATTTTGAATCAAACGGACATTTCGTGTAGCAGCCCATGTTAGTATATTGCAAATTACCTTTATACATTTTTAAACAGTTAAAAAGTTTCGTTGACAAATTCCGCTCTTAAATTGGAAATAGAATAGGGATGAGTGTGGGGTTTAACATGCGAGAATTCTCACACGGGTACACGGAAGTAGTAGGGGAAAATCTGCGATATGTCACAATACAAAGAACAAACTTTTTAAATTAGCTAAAGTAAAAGAGCTTGAAATAAATGAAAAACAAAAATGAAAACGCGCTAACCTACAATACTACGTGAATTACTTTAAAAAAGCAACTAAATTTAAAATTATAGAAAGAATAGCGCAAGTTACTCGATAACTGCCAACGATCGCAGTCCAAACGCACTATTTAAATGTCGGCGGTATCTGGAAGTATGTTCATCAACACCCTGCTGCACCTCGTATTGTAAATAATACACCGTTTGATGTTAAACTCAAGGTGTCGGTTCGTTAACATATTCAATACGCAAACATCGTTTGAGCAACATTTCCATGTACCGAAATGACGTCTAAGCATACTAAACTGTTTATAATGGTAACAAAGTTTTTTTAGCACTTAAAGGTGAGTTTAGTTATTAGTTTAGATATTAGTTTTATTATTTTTTGGGTCAGAATTGCTTTTCTTGAAGTACATAAGAATGCAGAAAATAATCCATTACTTTCTAGTATACAAATAATTTTTCAATTTTCGTATCCCAGCAAGCTGACTCTGTTCCTCATAACACATCAAGGAAAGTTAAACAATATTGCCAAGAATGGGGTTGTAGTTGCCAGATCCGCTATTTTTGCACTACGTTACTTGGCTTTCTCAAGAGTAAAAACCTTTTCTATTATTTTTGTGACTATCAACAAAAGCGAAAAGCTAACTCTCAAGAAAGATCGAACAATATTTTCAAATGTTTTTAAAAGAGTATGAATTGTTCGAAGAACATCTCTATATTAATACCGAATAATCCTTTATTAAAAATTTGTTTCCAACATCAATTGCATTTTTATTTTTGTTTGATATTCTGTAAGTACATAAGAAGTTACATTAATACAGTGTTTTAACAAATAAACACTTTTCATTAACAACTTTCCTTCTTAATGGGAAGGATAGACAAATGGATAAGGAAAGGGTGGGATTTAACATGTGGGAGATCTCGCATGGGTACGCTAGTGTCTCTTATTCAACGTCTGTGTATCTTTCTGTCTTAATCTGTAATGCTAACCTTCTCAATAAATTAATTTCTATTAATACCTGTGTGTTTCGGTCTCCGTCCTTTGGCTCCAAAGATCTGGTCGTGCACGGGATGCTGCTATTTGTTTGGCGTGGAAGACCCCGTGGTTCGCAACTGCTACCTTTGGCTCCCAGTGCACGAAGCTCGTTACGAGCTCCCAGCCGTCCTCCTTTCATCCTCCGCCATTGGTTTAATCCGCGACCCCGCGCGCTGTAGCGAACGGGCTCTGTTTTGAGCAGGCGAGGACGAAGCCTTCATTCACAGAGGGAGCGTATAGTAGCCGTGTTTTGTCAGCTTCGCCAATAGTCTTGCTTATGGCGCATGGCAATGGCAAGACATCGGTGCCGTGCAAAATCAACGGCAGTCTGATGAGTTTTAGCGTCTCCTAGCAGCCATGACATATCCACAAATATACTTTTTTTACTTTCTCGCCCTTACTTCATAAAAAATAGTTTGTAATCGTGCGAAAGAAAAGGGAAATTTTTCAGAGAAAAATTTTCTTGCCCTGGAAGTGAAAAAGTGGATAACTCTTCTTCTTATATACAAAGTGAGTCACGTAACTTTGAAATCAACTGTAACTTTTGAACTGTTGAAGTTATTGCAATGCAGTTTTCACGGAATTGTATGAGGGAATGGAGCTAATTTATACGTGTATTAGTTTCTATTTTATCGCTTGTATTTTTGCGTTTAGTGTTTTAGATTAAACTACTTTCCCACCGAATGGAAAACTGCCTTAATTCTGCCTATTCCTACACGTAAAAAAGACCATTCAAAACCGGAAAATTTTAGACCCATTAGTCTACTATCAACACTTTCACAAATATTCGAGAAAGCTATCTTAACTAGAATAAAGAAATTAATTGGTGACAACAATATTCTTCCCACGGCTCAAATGGGATTCCGTAACAATCACTCCACAACCCACCAACGTCTAAGACTTACTGATTACATAGCTACAAATTTTCAAAAATTCAAACATACCTTAGGTCTATTTTTAGACATAGAACAAGCTTTCGATAGAGTTTGGCATGATGGACTACTTTTTAAAATGCGAAAGTTTGGATTCCCCTCCTATTTGCAAGGATTAATTAAGAGCTTCCTTTTAAATCGTAAATAAAGTGCAAATCAACATGGAACAATCATCAGGTCATTGCATATCGGCAGGCGTCCCTCAAGGTTCCCCTCTAGCTCCTACGCTATTTAACATATTCATTTCAGATATGCCTAACCTATTAAACTCGGTAATATCCTTATTTACAGATGACACTTGTATATTCACAGCCCATAAAGACCTATTAATAGCACGAGACAACCTTCAAGAGGATCTAAATATCTTAACCAACTGGTTCATCAAATGGACAATAAAAATTAATGCATCCAAATGTCAAGCTAAAATCTTTTCACTAAGAAAACTACGAAAAATTAATGATCTAAGACTAAACAACTCCCCTATTCCATGGTTGCCCCCTTCTGCTCCTGTGACATATCTAGGACTACAAATAGATCGCAGACTCACCTGGAAAAATCATATAAATGCAATAGCCAATCAAACATTTATTAAACAAAATCAACACCAACAAAAAATCAAACACCAGCATTGAAACTGCAATATGCATTTTTAAATATATAATCAGACCCTCTCTAACATATGCTTGCCAGATATGGGGAGGTGCACCTAAATCAACATTTAATAAACTGGAAGTTATTCAAAATAGATTTCTACGCAATGCACTAAAAGCTCCATGGTACATACGGAACAATCAAATTCTAAACGAACTCTCTATTGAACCCTTAAAGAAATGGATTTCCAAATTATCCTTAAGATTCTATTCATCTTTACCCTCCTGCCCCGCTACAACAATTTATAAGCTTGGCAAAACTTCAAATCCTTTTCCCAGAATTAAGACCCGACATAGCAAAGATCTCCTTCATCCTCCATAATTTGCAATCGTAATAGTCTAATTCTTACTACAGACCATTTCTTCCCACATTAAGACAGAATAGAAACTCATTGCTGTAAATATTCCTTGTTTTGTACATTTACTGTTGTTTTTTTTGTATTCAGTGTTAAATTAACAATCACTTAAGAAGAGGTCCCACCTTGGAAGACCCTCGAAAAATTATGTAAAAGTGTATTGTAAATATTATTAAAAACCTTTGTAAGGCAACAACTGCCGATCAAGGAGAATTATAATAAAAAAATTAGTGTTTTAACGGATATTATGAATGTAACAGTCCGCCACACAAGGTCACACAACTCTCCACCAGCCAACGCGCGCTGGGGCGGGGAAGGGAAGGGATCTTAGTATTTGAAGATACGAAACATATTTCAAATATTCACAAAACTTTTTCAGCGTTTAAAAACGAGGATCGGCGGTGAACCGTCGGGCGTCGGAGATAATGCCCAAGCTGAGCAGAGCTCACTTAGGGATAACGACGTCTGGTCGTAATAGTTGTTAGACGCAAGAAGCGCTGCGGGGATTATGGTGAGGCTGCACTTGATTATTTTCCCCTCTCATTGGCAGTTACCAAATGATATTGAGTTTACGGATTCCTGAATTTTCATTATCCTTTGTGATTTATTGCTTGGTATTGATTCATTTGGCGATTGTTGCTCTCAGCGCGTGTGTGCGTTTCAAAAATCTAAGAACGTGTACCAGTGGGTTAAAATTTGTAGTACATATTAAGCAAAGTCTACTATCTACTGTCAGGATCTAAGAATAAAATGCTATTTATACAAAATTTGTGTCAAATTTAATATTCACAAATAAAAACCTTTTAATAAACTATTTGGAATGCTAGGTAGAAACCTAAATATGCCGCATAAATTGAAAAAAATATTCCAAAATGCTTTATGAATGAATTTCTCTTAAAAAACTTTTAAAACATACAAACATTTACGTAAAAAGTATTCATTTTTAAAATGAATTTTCCATGAAAGATATATTATGAAAGTTTGAAAGCTCTACGAAGTTTGAAAGCTTAAATAACACGTGTATTTGCTTGTTAATCCTGTCTCTGATTATAAAAAACTGTAAATCAACACATAAAATACATTTTAAATTCAGTGTAAATGAAAAGAGTTTCAAAGAAAAATCCTTAAGTCTGTTGGGCACAACACATATAGCCACCCCGTAAAAAAATTTAATTGCAGCTCTGCTTTGTGATAATTTCAAATAAACAAATATTATGAGATGAGTTCGCGTGCAAACAGCTATCTCGCGGACCAAAAGGAAGAGGACGCTGATACACAGTGTGTGTGTTTAGTGAAAATAGTGAAGCGACAGAGTCCCTTCTGTATCAAATGTCTATATACTACACAATGTGAAGGAAGTAAATGGTTAAAATGTGAATGTTGAATGCTTTTCAATCTGTTTATTTGCAGTTTATTACTTCAGAAATAAAAGACAAGCTTCAAATTTAATTCACATACTTGGAATTTCTCCGAAGAAACATTTTGAATTAGTTGTGTACGGCGGCTTATATCATTGCTTTTTTTCTGTATTGATGGCAATAAGATTGATTATGAAATGGTTTGGTAACTTTTCATACCTTTGAACATAAAATTTAGACCAAACATATTCAAGTTGAAACTAATAACAATCATAATAACTCTTAAGACACATTCACATTCATCCTTCTTCTTCTTCTTCATTACTTTTCTTCCCTGCATGATTCTCCTTTCTCTTTCTTCTCATTCTCCCTTTCCTCCTTCTCACTCTCCTCCTTCTTCCGCTTCATCTAAAATTCATTCTTCTATACATTTTTTCTCTTATTTGCCTTACCTTTCTGTTCATCTTCCTTCTCCTCCTTTCTTTTCTTCGTCTTCTGCTCATACTCCTCCGTTTTTCTATAATTCTTGTCCTTCTTTAGTCTTTACCTTCTTATCCCATTTCTGCGTTTTCCTTCTCCTTTTCCGTCTCCCACTTAGTATTCTTCTTTATCTTCTGCTTATTCTCACTTTTATTGGATTTACTTATGATGGGAGTGTGTACCTCTCATAATTTGTATGCCTAATCCCATCTGAATGAAAATGTATTTGTTCTCAATTTGATTGTCGTCTGCGACATTTCTGTGGCGCATATCTGCCGCTGAAAGAAAGGTCACTTTAATTGACTAAATTGTGGAGTACCAGGATTAGTTTATTATTGATCAAAATAATATCGACTGGAATACTGCTAAAGGATACCTTTTAAACTTCAAACTGAGATTACTGTACAGGTCGCACTCCGGATAGTTAGTGGACTGTGTGATGATTTAATAGATTGTGTTAGAAAGACTGTAACTTTTTTGATAACTCTGGTTGGGCATTAACGTGGATTTGAGGTTTCAGGACTGCTTGCGGCTCCAAACAAGTACATGTGAATGCATAAACAGGCTTTATTCTTAATCACACAAGTCACTGGCATTGATACATAAATACACAGTTAGTTTGGTTAGGCCCTACATCTTGTACACAATTAACAGTTCAGTTGCTCTTGATAGCGCGATATTGGTTACAGAACATTGAAAATTACGTGAAGCTGATGCTTCGTACAATACTGAGGTGGCTATTCACAAATGCCGTATTCAAATCAGCCTTTCGATCATGAACCTAATATTTAAGTTGCGCAATTAATTGTTGCTCATTACGAGACTTCGAAACATTTACGTGCAAAGATCATACACGAAGCTCTGTGGACGACACAAATCACGTACGTGTGATTCACATGATTTCCACTATACTGCGATTTTCGTAACTTTGTCCCTGACAGATATCCGCTCTTTCGCTGTCATTCAATCAGGATCTTATATTTCGCAACAGTGACGTCACTATGGTGACGTTCAAGCTCCCGATTGGCGGAAACCGTGAACAGCTGACTTCTGTCAGAGACAAAGTTTCGAAAATAGCAGTATACAGAACTGATTTGCTTTCGGCGGCAGTTGCCCCGCCACATTTCCTTGCGCATTGGAAGGGTTAGAGTGGGGATGGTGGTTTGCCTATCACCGATTAGTATTTGAACTGATTCTGGAGCCTTCTAGAACAGGCTGTTCCAACTTGGCTGCCCGCGGGTGGGCAGGCAGGCGCCCGCGAGTCACCGCAGGCACTGGCGAAGACTCGCGGGCAGGGACTGCTGTCTACATTCGCTGCCGGCGCCTGGCGGAATACGAGCCCTCGGGGCGCGAGTTGGCCTTGGCTTGGCGACAATGCGTCGCGGATACCCGAAGCAGAGAGCTGTTAGGTTGGGGAACAGAGGGCACGTTGGGGCTCATACCCAAAAGAAAATCTTTAAGTTTAACAGGAAACGTAAAATTCGATTCAATCCAACAATATTTTATAAAATTAATTTTAGACATATATTTCTTAATAAGTGAAGCAATATCCTGTGTCAGTCCTTTGACTGCTGCGATGCTCTTCAATGAACGCTCTTCAATGTCTTGTCCCGAAGAGGAGTCCTTTCTTTCATTTTTATTCTTTTCATTGCAGAGAAAAGATGCTGACAATAATATGTTGACGCATATATAAATATTATCTTAGCTGATTTTATAAAGCTCGAGGAAGACTTCCACATGTTAATTCTAATATCATCACAAGAAATTAAGTGTATTAAAATATCTGTCCTTTAGAAGAAGGGAGTTCGGCAAATCTGTTATTTACAACTACATCGACGGTGGCATGGTATCCGACGAATCAGAAAAAGGGGTTGTGGCTTCCACTACCATCCATCGCACTACTCACATTGTTTCCACGAAAAGAAAAGCGAACGTGATAAGAGCGCTTCCCCCTCCACAACCTCCTCTTGGGCTAGCCAGCACTGCGCGCGGGCGTGCGTGCCCGCGAGAGGCCGAGTTGGAACAGCCTGTTGTAGAACAAAGCACTCGTTACGGCACTTGAGAATCGTTTCGTGCAGAATGATGTGAGGCGATCGGTTGCCGGGCGTGGGCCGCGTGGGATGCGCGCAAGGGGTCGCCCACGCACCTCGTCAGCGCGGTGCGGCGGGGGCATCCTCAGTGTGAGAGGCGGCCGGGGCCTCTCGACTGTAGCTCGCTAATCAGCGAATTCTGCCTTGCCAAGTACATAAATAACTTATGCAGCATTCTGCTTTGCTGTGGGCCCGAACAATTACTAAGAACTTCAAAAGAGAACAATCACATTAAAAAAAAGCATGGCCAGACAAAGCGGAGGAAAACGATAAGGACAAGAAGAAATCAAGACGTCACAGAAGTTGATGAAGAAGAAGTAGGGCAAGAAGTTTATATTTCCTTTTGTTTTTCATTGCTTTGGTAATCCAATAAATGTTCAAAAGTTTTGTGTCTTCATAATTCTTATTGATCGTTGTTTTTAATCTGGAAGTATTTTATCTCAAATTGATTGTCATTAATGTTACTTTCGTTGTATTTTGTCTCAATTTGAGTTCCAAGTAGTGTACCCTTTAGAGCGAGTTTTTCCCTCTCTCCTTTTACTACTACCCGCAAACACATCGCGATCTTCTTTCAGTATTTGTTTATACATACGTATATCATATAGAAACATAAAAAAGCCATACCTTAAAAATAATACATTTTAACGTAAACTTTCAAAAAATGATTGTAATATTTTGCGAAATATATGATGGAATATTTAAAATGTTCATTAAATTTATTTTGCAGTTTATGTCTCGGAATGCCATTGGCATGCGACCGAGTACGTTGAAATGAAATAAACTATTTATTCCATGATACGAAGTTGCGCGGGTGGTGACAGCGCCGAAGGGTGTGCGGCGAGATCCCGACTGCCCGTCTGGCATCGGAGCGGCGCGCGGCCACCTCTTGGGTTGCCATGACGACCCTCTCCCCTCCCCGCTGTCCACGCGGGTCGGCGTGATACCCGGGGTCCGGCGGATACAAGCGCTCGTTAAGGCGCCAATAGCATCGCTCTGGCCTTTGCTTCAGGCCGCGCTGGGTGGACCAGTCGGATGTGACTTGCGGCATCATATTGGTTTTCGACAGCTCCCAGGAAAACATGATCAATGCGAGTCCGCTTGTTGGTACTATGCTCCCCCAAGGGTAGGTGGGGTGCGGGAGACTCGGACTGCAGTCACGTTCTGATGGACAATTGGTCACGTCCACCGGGTGTCCAGAATTCGTGGCCGCTTGTTGAAGTTTAGATGTGAATTCCTCAAATAATATGAAAGGCCAGAATAGGAATTACATTTACAAAATCGGCAAGTAAAATTTAAAAAAAACTGTTTTCCATCAGATAAATCTCTGCTTACTTTCCTACTTTATGTGTAAACATTTCATATCTGTGACAAATTTACTTCAAATATATTTATTGCTCTTAAGAAGAAATTTTAATCACCTATGTTATTAATTTATTATATATCCATTTTCACCCATTGGGTGCTTAAATTGAAGTTTTCGATGAGAAAACATGTTTTGTGAAACAACGATATTATATAATATAAATAAATATATTCAAATATACATACAAATATATCATAATAATATAAATATATTACAACCATATTGAAATATGTGTTATGAAAAAATATTTTAAAACAAAAGCTCTTACCATGGTGTATATTGGAAAAAAAACCCCTCCCTATGTCGTCTTGCTGAGAACTACTGTAAACAGCGTGGCAGGAAGTGTTTACAAAGGTTGCGCGAGGTGACTCGGTGGCCCCCACGCAGCCACCGACTCACGCCTTTGCCACGAAATTTCCAGGAAAGGACAGGAAGCAGTTGAAAGAGAAGAGTTGAGATATGTGCACAAAGCTTTCCTCGAAAGGTATTGAGAAGCTCACAAGATAATAAATAAAACGAAAAGTACCGTGAGCTGAGAAACAATGCTGGGGTGACTCAGGCACCCCGCGCGCCTCCTGCCGGGTTAAGTGCCCGACCACTCACTGACGTATGTGGTTGCATAGAGCCTGTACGTGCGTATGTGTGTGTGTGATGGGAGAGCTTAGGACAACGAAAGGGAAGGCAATATTGAGCGCGGTCCGTGGCCCATTGTGTTAGTACTGCTCCGACATTCGCCTCGCGTTGTTCGAAGAAACATAGGAAAACATAGGATCAGAGCTAGAATTCCCCTCCAGTGAGTGCCTGTATTCGACCTATAGAGCTAGTCTCGAAAGCCAGACAGTGGCAGTGAGTTGAGTAGTTGTTGAACAAGGGGACGCCGATTCTGGTCTGGTGGTAAGTGAGCGCGGCGCGGCGCGGTGCTCAGAAGGGCAGTGCCTCGCGGCGGGGCCACGAGCGGAGCGCCGACAGACGGCAGCCGAGCGGCGCCTCTCCGCGCGCCGCGTCAAAGGCAGGCGCTCAGTCATCGAGATAACCACACGCTGCGCCTCCCCGGCCACGCCCCCGGCCCAGCAGCCACGTGATGAGATGGCAGCGGCTGCCTCGCTCCGCCCGCTCATCTACCACCCCTACACGCCCCTCCATGTCCGACTCACAGCCGCACCAAACCCCCACGCCACGCTCCGCTTCCACACAATCCGGCTCTATCTGCCCCGCCTCATACCGTACCGCCGCCATCCACCCCATTCCCTTGTCCCGATACGTCCCGTTTCTGTCCTCTCCCGATCCACCTATTTCCATCCATCTCTATCCACCCCGCCATGCACTCCAACCTTCCCGTTTTTCCCCAGCTCGCCCCGCTCTCTCCTTCATTAGCCGCCTCTCCCCGTTGTGCCCCGTCCTATCCAAGCCTTTGCTGCCCCACCCTATTCCGTCCTGCCCGTCTGTTATCCCCTAGCGTCACTTAGATCTGCCCCATTCAAACCTTTCTATTTATGCTCCCTCGTAACCCACCCTCCCCCGCCCTACCTTACCCTACAACTCCGCCTACCTCTTTCTCTCCCGTACCTGCTTCCACTGCCCTGGCCTGCTCTGCCCCTCTCCTGCCCATCTCTCCATACCCTGCCCATCCCCGCCCCACTGCACACGCTGGGTTGGCTGTTTCCTTCGCAGGTTAATGAAAGCCTCCGCTATTGTCTGCCCTCTCTGCCTGTTTTCTCTCTTCGTCACTAGTGAAGCCATTGCGCCCGCCTTTGTGCCCTCGCCGTTACCTGTTCCGTCTAATCGGCAAGGCAGCTACTGCGGAATGCGTACATTGACATCTATTGATTCCGTGACTTGCGATGGGATGTTATCTCAAAGCACGACATTCAGATGAGCTTTAGCAATCACAACATTGCGTTACGCATCATAATAAAACAAGTGTGCTTCAAGGGCAAGGAAGCAAGTAGCGCCATCCATTCTGCGAAATACAGACGACCGCCGCTCAGGGTGCCACCTGGCGAGCGTTCGGAGAAAGAATGAGAAGGCACCTGCCGCGCTCGTTTGCACCTCGGAACTACCGGTAGAGCGGAGACTACCGATCGGTCGCTATCTGTCACCGTCGGTCGTCAATAATCTATACTGCGATTTTTCTAAGAGCGACCCTCAAGGCCACTCAAATCCCATCTTCGCGATGGAATATGTCACGGCATTTCACGTCTTTCTCAGTCGTTCCGCTAGATTTCGCACGATCGCGACCGTATGAAGCAGTGCTTGCGATCATGCGACTTCTACCGGCAAGACCGAGAAAAGACGCGAAATGCCGTGACATATTCCATCGCGAAGATGGGATTAGAGTGGCCTTGAGGGTCGCTCTTAGAAAAATCGCAGTATACCTTGGTTGCCACCGGTTACACAGCGTTGGGCGCTGCGCGAGATCGTCGCACTTAGTGCTTTCTGCGGATTGTGGAATCCACAGCTCTTCCGAATCCTTTAAGCTTCCATTTCCAGTATTGCGTTCGCCGTTCACATTCATCACGTAACCATGGGATAAAATTAGCAGTAAGAAAGGAACGTTGCAACCACTCAGAACCACACGATTAGACCGGCTGAGACGGCTCACGGCTTCAACTGATATCAGTTCAGTACCTCTGGCCGGAAGGTCCTGAAGTCCCGACGGTGGCAGGATTTTTGACTTTACTTTGTTAACTAGGCCAAGTTAATCCGCTGTCTTGAGGAGAATTCTAGCGACCGGAAGCTCTGATCAGTAGCTTTTCGAGGTTTCTCCGAACAATACGAAACAGTAGCCAAACGAACAGTTCACGGGCCATCTTTTTCCTATCCTCACTTAAACACAACTACACTAACTTGCACTACGGCACCACACATGTCGGGACACTAGTTTGAGGCTTAGAGCTTCTCCCATCTGGGGCGGTGCTCGTTGGTGGGAGATACCTGATTAGGGAAAGCCGCACAAATCCACGTAAGTAAGTCAGTGCTGGATCTCACCAATCAGCGAGAGAAGATCACCGCCACGTCCTGCACTTCAATTCGTCCCAAAACCTGCACTTCAATTTCGGGACTAATTACCATGCTTGATGCGTCTCAAAACATAAAATAATCAATCAATTAATCATTCAGAACTCCTGCGGAACCCTGCGGAACTCCTGCTTTGATAGGGTATGGTGTTGAGAGTGCACCAGGAAGTCGCACTGAAAAAGTGCGTTCACTAAGAAAATCTTCTATTATGCGTGCGAGATATTGGGGAGTGCCAATGCTCCGGAGTTTGAATATCAGTCCTGGGTGCCATACTGTATCAAAAGCTTTTGCGATGTCAAGGAATACTGCAACTGTATGCTTATGATCATGAAAACCTTCGATAATGTCCTCTGTCAATCGCAATATTTGGTGGTATGTTGAAAGCTGAGGTTGAAACCCAAACTGATGAGGTGGTATTATATTTAATGTGGTGAGATGATTATTTAGTCTGGTAAGGATGCATTTTTCAAGTAATTTTCCCATGGACGATAGCAGACTAATTGGGCGGTAGCTTCCTCGGTCATCATTTGGTTTTCCTGGTTTGGGAATGGGGATGATATGTGCGTATTTCCATGTGTGGGGGAAGTATGACATTCTCAGGGCTGCATTAAATATTGCTGTGATGTGTACAATGACTTTTAGAGGAAGACGTTTGAGTAAGTACGCTGAGATTTGGTCGAAACCGTTTGATATTTTGGGGGCTGACAGAGAAATATATTTAATGATTTCTAACGGAGAAATGAATTTTGGACATTCTGGTACTGTGATTGTTGGCCTTTAGTTTTCTACTGAGATGAAATTGTCATGTTCAGGATTGTTGGTGGGGTGGGGTGTGAATGATGTAGCAAAGTATTTTCCCAACACTTCGCGTTTCTCCGAACAAGAAGTACAATTTACCCAATTGTCAAATGCATACACACACGTTTTATTTTGTAAACATTGCCAAAAAAGGTCACGCTCAACCTCATAAATGACATAATGTGTAAAATTTGTTAAATCGGCTGACGCATTTCTCCGAACAACAAGGTAAATCGCCTCAGGTGTGGGATTTTGGTGTGCGTAGCTTTCTCAGTGAAGCGAGCCAGCGTGAACAATAGCCCAATCCGAACGGTTGCCAGCGCTCGTTGGGAGACAACGGATGCACAAGACGCTGGAGAATCCACAGCTATGTGATGGGAGGCCGATCGCCTGCAGAGGTTGTTTTTCCTCAGAATGCAGAGCTATAGGAACAACCAGTCTATACAGGCAACGCGTAAGTTTGTCGGTCTTTTTCTTACGTTTTGTTCAGTTATCATGCCAAAGAAGAATTTTTTGTCCAACTGAATCGACTGAAATTGCTGCGACTGAGATTACATTCACGCCTAACTTAAGAAGAAAGTATTGTAATCGTGCCGCGGAAATCGGCGATTTTTTGACAGAAAATCTCTTATTACCGGGCGCTGGTAACGAAATAGTGCATCAATCTTGTTCACATATGTAAATAAATTACTTCCTGTAACACATTGCCTAGTCAGAATCCATGTCTTATATACCTTGATACCGAAAAATTGATTGACGTTAAACCGTCAGTCAGTTTTCTCTTTGTCCGGTGCAGTTGAATTTTCCCTTTTGATCTTTTACTTCTCGCCTTACGGATACTTCGTAAGAAGAGAAAATTATGTAATCGTGTGGCGGAAAACGGCGAATTTTTGCTAGAAAAACGCTCACAGCTAGAGTCTGGTATTGAAAAAGTGGATAAATTCTATTGCTAAATTTAGGAAAAAAACTTTTGTTGCTTCTTGATTCTGAAAAATCGATTGACGGCAAAACGTCCGTCCGTCTGCCCGTCCGTCCGTCTGTAGTCAACGCTAGCGCCTAAACCGTTCAGCCAATTTTCTTCAAAATTGATATCCCCCAATCGATTTGGGTGATGTCGCGGATCCTGGAATTTCAACCCGATATTTTAACTTTGGGGGATACTTTACATGAAGCCGTCGGACATTTTAAATGTTTAAAAAAAATGGTTCCAAATTTTTTGATTAAATTTTGTTGTTGAATAGTGCAAAAGACATTTAAGAGAATGATGCGGGTCTCATTTTCGTTGATATCTCCAATTTTTCGAAAGTTGCATAAAACAATTTCAAAACTGCAAAATTGAAGATAGAAATTTTTGCCTCAGACAAAATCGGTTGTACAAAATTAGCACATTAAATAAGGTCATGTACACTTTTTTGAAGAAATGAGTATTTTTTGCGTAATTTGCGTTTGAAATTTACTAAAATTTTGTTTCTCAAAAACCGCTTCAAATTTCTTCTTTAAATTTTCTTCACTTACGTAATAAGAGACGATAAAAAAATGGCGCTATCCCATTTCCGAGTGATGCTTTGTTTTTGGAAAATTTAAAAATCACATTTTTAAAACTACAAAATTGTAGATAGAGATTTTGGCCTCAGACAAAGTCTGTTGTACAAAATTAGTTCTTTAAAAAAGTTATGAACAATTTTCTGAAAAAAACGAGTAGTTTTTGCGAAATTGGCGCTTGAAATTTGCGAAGAATTTTTTTTAAAAACCGCTGCAATTTTTTTCTTTAAATTTTCTCCACATGTGTAATAAGAGACGATAAATAAATAAACTAGAGGTGCTACAGAATGGCAGACTTTCTCACAGAACTTAGTTTTCTAATCTCTATAATTTGAACCAGATTTTCTTTTATGAATGATGAACTTCCCAGATACCTTCTTTGGGCGCCCAAAGGACGTTTTGTTTCACATTCTCTGTACTTTTCGGCTTCCTAATGATAGAAATGAAACCACCATACACTATTACTAATATACGAGAATGAAAGCCATGCATATGAAAGTAGCCGTGGTTGTTAAATGACGAACATTGGCGCCGGTTGTCCGAGGGAAGCTTCGCTGGTTCGAGTCCTGATCGGGGAATATTGTTTGTCAAGCTTCTCTGTTGTCGCAGGAAATAATTGAGAATTCTAGAAACATGATTGAAAACCATGTGGAGCCATTCGAATCACAAATATTGACAATTATGATAAATTAACTTGAAATTTCTGTATGTTATTTTCCAATTGTCAACTTTTTAATAATCTTTCACATCTCTTCTAGTAACCATTAATTGTATTCGTATCATGCATTTACCATAGTATGGCACGGTTCGATTCTTTTCTTGCTCTGTTCATCCCATACGGTTCTAATGTGGCGTAGTGGTATAAGTGCTGGCGCGTAACTTTTTAGGACCAGATTTCTGGTCTCGGAAAGGAAAATATCTATATGTTTATGTAGTAGTGTAATAGGTCCATTTAGGACCATGGTCAAGCAGTGCGAGAAAGTATGTGTTTTGGAAGCACCACTAGTTTAATTTTGCTAAATGTTTTGTCCGTTTCATTTTTTAGTGTCAATGTTATTGACATTCTGTAATTTTTGATTTTGTGTTCAACACTTATTCAATTATATGTTGTTCTTTGGTCATGACTTTGTTTTTTATTTCACGAAATCTTCCAAAAGAGCCAGTATCCTACGAGAATCTCTCCCACAACCGACGAGAGAGCGGTTACAGTACATAAGTGAAAATAAACACGGAAGAGGACAGACAAATCGCGTGCGGTCCGTCGCCCGTTAGTTAGGGTACTGCCTAAGCATTCGTCAGGCATTGACCGGAGAAACAACGAAAATCTACCCAGAGGGTGTGTAAGAGTGTTTCTGCTACCTCTCGTTCCCAAAGTCTCTTTGTGTGCCCTTCTCTCCTGCCCCGCCTCCTGACGTGCTCGCTCTTCTCGCCTGCCCCGCCTCCCGACGTGCTGGGCCGTCCCCAGGGGTGCACCCCCGGCAGAACATGCTCAGTAGATTGCGCGTCCAATTGCCAGGTTGCTCACTCGAACAATTGGGACGTTGTTCTGCATACTCACAGCCGGACAAACCAAATAAATTAGACTGTTAACACACTCTAAAATAAATGGAATTTTCAGGAATTGCAGTTTAGAATTTCGCCTTTAGTGAATTAATTCCGTGTCATGCATAGGAAATCTTTCTTCAAACCATCCACCTTCAAACATTCTGTTTTAATAACTTATTCTCTAATCAGCTAAGAACACATATTGTGAAATAAACCGAAAATGATGCTAAGAGAGCTATTGGAGCTACAATAGCACATACTTTCTTGTGCTATTGGTAATATTTTATTGCACATCCATAACAATAACACTCACTTATAATAAATGGCCAACAATATAGCACAAAGATTCGCAACTTTTTACAATTTTCAAAGATTCAATAAATTCAAACTTTGGCCATTTTTATACATTTCTCTATTAATGATAAAGTTGGGATCTGGGATCTATTTCTAATAATGTCTCAGAGCTTGCAATGAAGTACCTTAGGAAATTAATGTTTAACGTATATGGTTAACGTTTTAAATTCAAAAGACCAATTAGATTGATGTGGTGATATCTGTTTGGTGAAAATCTTGTGTACGGTTGAGTAACTAGTGTAGTTCACGATAAAATACCCAAAACCAATTTTTCAGGATCAGGGGACCACAAAACCCGGATTCTCATAACACTTCGAATTCGAGCCGCTGGCTGGAGCAGAATTCTAGCGGCCGGCTGCTCTAATCGGTAATGTCCGTGTTTTCTTCACTCAATACCAGTCGAATGCCAGATCAGTACTACCTTAACAAACGGGCCACGGACCGCGTGCGATCTTTCCTTCCTCTTTGTTTTTTATTCTTACTCCTCACGTCAAACACACTGACATGCAGTACACAACCCCACTTGCCAGAAGTCGGGAGCTTAGAGCTCGTGTCTGCTGGAGCGATGCCTCACTAGTGGAGATTCCTGAAAATGGAAACCCTTCCGGGAACTGTAGGTCGGCGCCGAATATCTTTTTCTGGCTGGGGTAGAACACCGCCTTTCATTGATTAAAGCACACTACAATTACGGGACTTAAAACTGTAGCCGTTGTTACGCCCAGGAACACTAATCAGTACTCTATACTTCGCTTTTTCTTTCTTGGCACACGGGGGTGTGTCAATGAAATGGAATATCTCACGGCATTTCGCATCGTTCTCTGTTGTGCCCCCAGGAGTCGCATGATCGCGACTGTATCGAGCAGTGCTGGCGATCATGCGACTCCTGGCGGCACAATGGGGAACGACGTGAAATATGGTGAGATATTCCGTTTTATTGACCCCCCCCCCGTGCGCCAAGAAAGAAAAAGAGAAGAAAAATGTGTGTAGCTCGCAGGTGTGCGTGGTGGTGACGGGCATGCCCTTGTGTGCGCAGCGCCTTCAAGACGGGCATGGGCTGCGTGGAGGAGTACTCCCGCAACTGCCTCTCCCCCAAGGACCGGCGCCTGGTGGAGGACCAGGTGGCGGGCGCCAACTACACCTTCCACTTCCTCTGCGACGACAAGACGTTCCAGAAAGGTCAGTCCCGCCCACGACCCAACACTTGGCGCATTTCTCTATAATCTGTTCTTCCCCTTTGGGGCTTAACTTCAACGTAGTACGCTCAGGTGCATTGTCCTGAAGAAGCTTAACACCTTGAGGTTACCAGCTAAATACCACGAGAAACACCATTTCGATTTCATGACTTTTATCAATAGCAATCACTTTTTTGGCTATTTTAGCTTATTTTATCTTTTGAAGCCAATTTTTACTTTCTCGCTATACCACTAACGCAGGAGAGAGAAAGTTATGTAATGGTGAAAGGCAAATTTTCGGCTAAAAATCTCTTATTGCCAGATCAGTACTGGTAACGAAAAAGTGGATAAATCCCGTTGTTATATTTAGAAAAAATATCTCTAACATGTGATGTAGCCAGAATTCCTATTTAGTGGGTCCTTGATACAGAAAAACCGATTGTCGACAAAAAGTATGTCCGTCTTTCTGTGAACAACGCTAGTGATTAAACTGTTCAGTATATTCTCTCCAAAATTGATATTCCCCCAATCGATCTGGCTGATATTGCAGCCCCTTCAATTTAAAACAGATTTTTAAATTCTGGGGTATTTTACATGAAGCCCCTGGGAAATTTTCAAAGTTCTCCAATCTTTTTATTCACTTTTTCTGTCGCATAGAATAAAAGACGCTTAACGTGCAGATCTCATGTTCGTTCAAAAACCCTGATTTTTGAAAATTGCAAACTTTCAAATTTTTTTCGGCGTCTAATGAAATGTATTCATCAAAAACATTTCTTCAAATAAAGTAATGTTGAATGTTTTGAAAAGATGAAATTGTTTGTGTAATTTTGCGTCAAACAGTCGCCCGCTTCTAATTTCCTGTCCATTGTGAACGTAATTTGAGAAGTATTTGGAGGCAAATGGATATTTGGAGAATCCCCTCTTATAGTTTAACTTAATATTAATGAACTCAATATTACAAGTCTTAGAACATTAGGTTCGGAACGTTATACCTTTATTAGGTTACAATGTAAATGCTTACGTGTTACAAATATTGGGAGGATGTACGTGCTTAGTCATTTGCATGAAGCGTAATATCGAAATAATTAGTTTGGAGTACTAATTGCTTTGAGCAATTTATTCAGGGCCTCATATAAAAGAAAAAGTGAAAAAACGTAATATAATTTTTAATGAACGTTTAATGCAGTAATTGCATATTACCATTTTACGCTATGTTACCATACCATTGGATACTTGAGATGTGTTTCCGGGAAGATCATTGTTGGCGACATGGATGGGAGAGAGTGACGTAAGGCGGCACATTTACTTAACACTTTTACAATGTCTCTACTTTCAGTAAAATGATATTCAACTTCACTAAAGTAAGGAATATATATTTGGTCTAGTAGAACCCAACAGATACATTGGAAATGTCTGAATATTTTTTGTTTTCCCACATTGATAACGAACAACCCTTGTACAAATGTATAAGTTTTTGGATTACCTAAAGATTGTTACAAATGGCTAAAAAGTACCCTTTCGCCAATATTTATGATTTTGTGTCCTCTATACTGCCCATTCTTTATGAATATTCATACAGTATTTTGGTCTCTGAATACAAACCTGATGTCAGAGTTTTAAAATTTTAAATGGTCGATCCAATGTAATTTTCGATTTTTTTGCCATAATGGATCGGCCATTTCAAATTTTAAAAAGCAGACATCAGATTTAAATTCAGAGACCCAGAAATGTATGAATTTCTATGTATGAATTTTCATGAAGAATGAACGATTAGAACATTATATAGGTCAGAAAATCATAACAATTGGGGGAAATGGTACTTTTAGCCATTTTGACAATACTTACGTCACCCAAAAAATTATATATTTGTGCAAGGGTTGTTCGGTATCAATGTGGGAAAAAAACAAAAAGTTTTCAGACATTTCAGACCCATCTATTGTGTTCTACAATACCAAAATGTCAAAAAGGTATCAAAAATGCCATATTTGAGCAATCGGTGCACCCTCAAGAATTATGATAAAAATTGTAATGTTTCACATCAAGACACAACAATGACACGTAATTCGCAGAAATTCGCGAGCGAAACAAAATTCCTTTCTTGCATTCCTTGCATTATCGCTATTCTCAGAGAGCTAATAATTTTTATTTCAAATATTTCACAATAAATAATTTCTAAAAGGTTAATGTACGAAATTTGAAGCTCTTTTCACCGAAAATGTTTGAGTTTTTGAGAAAAACAGGATCCTTCTCCCTCCCCCGCTGTTAGCGGAGCGCGATCCCCCTCATTCACAATTTTTTCATTGATAAGATCATTGAGTGATTTATTATCACTCTCCAACCCTTCGACTGTCTATTATCGCCGACATCCGTTTCCCGTCCCGGCCACCCGCGCAGCGCGAGCCGCGCCATCCGCGTCAAGTTATCCTCTGTAATTAAAAGGAATTCTTACTCTCCCCCGCTGTGGCCATTGCACATGGTGTTGTTGTTATTTGGTATTAATGAAAGATGTATTTCTGACCACCAAAAAATTAAATTAAAAAACTTAAAAAAAATACATTTGTGTCATAAAAAAACAAAAAAATATCTCAAAATAAGTTTTACGTCATATTAAAGAGTGCAATTAGCACCATCCGTTCCAAAAGTTTGAAAAAAATTGGAGCCATTTATCAGAAAATGGCTTTTGAACGTTTCCGAAAATGCGGAATTTTGAGCTAGTTTTCACAAAAAACGGTTGAGTTTTCGAAAAACTTTACTTGATATTATTTAAATAATGTACTCATTAATACATTAATGTGAACAAATCGCCGTTACTGTAAATATTAATGATGTGAAAGACAAGTAAAAAAAATTACATTTTTGCAATTTTTGAAAAAAACAAAGAATGGAGCAATGCGGTGTTTATGTCATCTCATAGAGTACATTAGGCACTATCTCTTCCAAAAGTTTAAAGAAAACATTTGTAGCCGTTTTTGACAAAATCTTGTTTTGTATTTTTTTTAAATTGCACATATTGTACTCAATAGTGCGCGAATTATACTAAAAGTTTGAAAATAATGTACAAGAACTTCAAGAAAGAACTCGCTTTTATGTAACCTGAAAGAAAGAACACAATTTTATTTGGAGGAAACATCTCTATCTTCATTTTTGTACTTGTATAAAGACGTCGAAAAAAAATTCAACTTTCGAAATTGTCAAAAATTCCAAGTTAATCGTGAAAATGAGACATATGCCACCTTTATAAGTGTATTTTAATTTATCCTTACGCGTCCACTCAAGGTGCAACGATTTTGAGAAACTTTCTTCAAACATGAAGAAATCTTCTTTACATAAAGGCCCCCTGACATTTTCAAAAATTTCTCAAAAACGGCTCCAAATTCTCTTTTAACTTTATTGTAAGAATGCATAGAACCCATTTTCACGGTTAACTTTGAATTTTCGAAAATTGCACAAGTTAGAAATTTTTCAGCGTCTTCCTAGAAATACAAAATTGAAGATACAGATTTTTTCTTCAAATAAAATTTGTTCTCCAAAGTGGGTTCTTTCTTTAAAGTCATGTCTTTTTTTAAATTTTAGTAGTTTGCACGCTACATTGCGCTACATTTAATTTAGTAGTTTGCAATATGTGCAATAATGTTAAATAATGTTTTTCGAGAATTGAATAGATTTCTGTGAAAACTAGCTCAAAATTCCGTGTTTTCAGAAACGTTCAAACGCAATTTTTTTTATAAAAAGGCTTCAAACTTTTTGTTCAAACTTTTCGAATGGATAGTGCTAATTGCACTCTTTAATATGGCGTAAAGTTCATTTTGGGATATTTTTTCCCCCAAAAATTACACAAATGTAATTTGTTTAAAGCTCTCATCGTTAAAATGCACATTTCCAGCAATTTGTAAACACTATTGAATTTGTGAGTGCAAGTGCTTCAAATGAAGTTTTTCGAAAACTCAAAAATGTTCTGTGAAAAAGATCTATATTCGCGTTTACAGTAGGGCTTAAACGCCATTTTCTTGAAAATAGCTACAAATTTTTCAACGAAAAGTGCCATTTACGACAAGGTTTAACGTTTTCTTAATATTCTTAAAAGAAAATATTTGTTCTGGTATTAGGAAACATAAAACGTAATAAAATGTCAAAAAATGTAGTTTGGGCGGCGATAGATGGGAGCGTTCAAGAGTATTGGCAAGTCCAAATAGCTAGCCGAGAGCAAACGAAACAGAAAACAAATACGGGAAAGTCTGTGCCATTCTGTCGCAGCACTAGCACCACTATTCTTGTACTTAAAATTTTAAATTTAATATATAATTTAATATAATGTATTATTTAATAATAATATTTATCAAGAAAGTGAATAACCAAAAACACAATTATGTTGGGATGTACGTTAATTATCCTATGCCGTACATTTCACAACCTCGGGCCCAGTAGCATGTTACAACGGCCCTGACGACGAAAAAGATTTTTTAGGGTTTACTAGTTCATTGCGGTGTGTTTACTGCAACGTGACCTGGATCTCCCTCAATTTATTGTTTTATAATTGCCTCCACGTTGGACGCGCCACAGAAACGATTCCTAATTTCCTTCTGTCATTATTTACTTGTCTCATTACTCCATTTCCTCGTCAAAGTTGCCACGAATGTTAATGTCACGTATCTGACATTGATTTCAGAAATTGCATACTTATTTTTAATTAAATTGTGAAATCATTGCTCAGAATTCAGTAACTTACAGACTAAAGGCAATCAAAATAGGGCTCGTCCGGGATTTGAACCCGGGACCTCTCGCACCCGAAGCGAGAATCATACCCCTAGACCAACGAGCCGACACGCTGGAACACAATACGGCTACTACAAGAGTTTCCATTTGAGAACACCTTTCGCTTCTGAAGTGGAACAAACATTCGGTCTTTCCACTCGCTACCAGATGTCGCTTGTCCATCGTTGATTTCAAGCTACGTGGAAATGAAAAGCTGATTATCAAAGCAGTTGCGGCATGGCTCGTTGGCCTAGGAGTATGATTCTCGCTTAGGGTGCGAGAGGTCCCGGGTTCAAATACCGGACGAATCCGATTTTCTGAAACTTCTCTTGCTGTAAATGGCACTCTTTCATACGAATACTAGGAAAACCCGGCAGTCGTTCTGCCCTTCATCTCTCTCTTTCCCCTCCCATTACCCTGTCCCTGTCTGCCTCTGCCACTCTGTCCTTCTCATTCACGTTTAACTGCAGATTCTGAACATCTCCGAAGCATGTGAGGTAATATCGGGAAGCGCCGGACCAGCGCAAATGTAATACAATATTCAAAAAAGGTTTTATCCTGTAGATTACGATGTGAGGAACGTTTCTTTTAGACCTGCGGCCTCAAAATTTTAGTTTTTAAGGCCATAGAATGCATCGCTTAGGAGTTATTTAACAATATATATTCAAAACCCTACCGAATGTTTTGCGGGTTTCATTTGACGTAAATATTTACTTTTGTTCTACAGAGCCATGTAGTGGAGTTACAACAGATTTAACAGCACATAAAACTTCTCGGTGAAAAAACATGTAGAAGTGCCAACTTTCATGGAGATAGGTCTCACTTTATATATATATGAAGTCAGAAGTCCGTTGACTTACTGCTCGATAATCTCTGAATCTTCTAAGCGAATACCATCGAAATTTTTGTGATGGCGTCGATTTTTGTTTTAGACTAGCGTTACATTATAGATTCAAGACTGCATCAATGTCAATAGTTTAGCTGCGCGCGACAGGAAGATGACGTCTGAGATCTACTATTGATTTCATCAATATACAGAATTGCGTATTTAGAGGACTCTTTGTTTATTTTTCACAGTCAGTTGTCTAACCGGAAATAATTCTGAGTTTTTTCCGCTTTATTTATAAAAGTAACTTGAATATTGATTTTAATTGCGTGTAGGCGTGTGTGCATTAAGATTACAATGTTTGGAAGAGGTCATTTTCTGATGGATGTGGTTAACATTGCCGTAAAGAGGTTCGAATGCACACATGTTTAGTTGTAGTAAATTAAGCATAATTATTATGTATTTGCAGATTGGACGACCGACAGTGCAATTTACGTGGTATTCTGAAACTGACGGAGGGTTGCATGTTTTAGAGAAGTGGTTTAATATAGCAGGGAGTAACTTTGGGTGTTGAAGGAATGATTGAATTGATGAAAGTACTGCAATAAAATAATTTTTAGTAAACCGTCCATAAAATTGAAGTAAAACTATTAGTAAATGACTATTTGGGGGACTTTTTTGTGTGACAGAGCTGGGTTTGAAGGTTGTTATTTTAAATAGAAAAAGTGTTGTCAAGCAGGGATCCAAAAATCCGAGATCACAGATCTCGGATGTTTGGAGATATTATAAACGCATAAGTGGTTAATACCTCCTTTCGGTCAGCCACAATTTATCAAGAATCCTAAAACAGGTACTAGAATTCAATTAAAATTACTTCAATTATTTCTGAACATCGATTGATGCGGCAAGATCAATTTCAAACTTTTCATTATAAATAAGCGAGAAAAAGAAAATATGAAAAATAGTAAGTTTTATTAAGTAAGTTGGCAATTGATTGAAAGTGTTGGTATAATAGGCCTATATATAAAATTTAACAAACAGAATATACGTAAGTAAATGCATTTTATTTTTTAGTTTAGATTTGTATTATTTTCAGTTATAGAGAGAAAGGAGTTTCAGGGCGGGAACCCCAATGGGACTAAAATTTAAATATTTTTTAAGGAGAAGTGTTTTGGTGTGTACGGAATGTACCATATTGGAGCAAGGAAGAGAGAGGCGGGTTGTTTCTGTTTAATACAAAATTATGATAAATACCCAGGCAACATGGGGTTCTTTAGCTAACACTAGCTGAAGAACTTATATTTGTAAGAAACCATGAGCAAGTGACGTAGAACCATGAACCGTTTACAAAAAATTATAAGAGCGTAGGTTTGCAAAGCCACCTATACATGATACGGGTATAAATCGTCTGTTGTTGGAAATCTTTGTGTAACACGCCCCTTTCTCCATTTACCCAAATAAATAAATGCGAATTATTTTTTTTTTAAATCACGGCCACCATCAATACAGGTGCAGTGGTATTTATTCACACTCTATTTTACCTGGCATAGTTGCCGCTTCTCGCTGCTGATACAAACACACACACACACACACACACACGCGCGCATATATATATATATATATATATATATATATATATATATATATATATAATCACACTTAACATTCAAAAAAACTCATCCACACAAGTGCGCAATTCTTTTCCAATGGCCATATTACTTTTTACTTTGAGCAATAACGTTTTCTTTTCTTTACCCCTCCAAAAAAACAATTTCGTCTTCTCACAAATGTCTGTATGATGGTCTGAATCAAAATGGAACCACTTTCATTTCGGAGTCTTGATAACTGCCGGGCGTGGGACCGTAAACTATTTTCAACTCCGTTATCTCGGTTCTCGATACGTCTCCAAAACTGCTCAGCAACCTGCATCGCGGACGTGGACAACATCCATAATCTCTCTCAACATACACTGTCAAAATTCAACAACAACCGGGCGTCATTCCCACCATCCTTACCCCACCAAGTCTAAAAGCGTTCTCTTACTAACTCCTTCCTTCTTCCAATATAAGTCCCAAAACAATTGCCGTCTCTCCCCGCCATTTGTCACATGCATGATTTTATTAAGAAAATTGCATTTTTCTTTCTCGATCTGACTTGAGTTTTTCACACATTCGCTACGTAAATTAATTATATAATATTTTTAGACTTCTGCCCTCCTAAAAATGTTTTAAAATGTCCTTGTTCTAATTTTTATTACAATTTACTTCCTTACTTAAATAAGGTGTTTCCTGTTCACTTGTCTTACGAAACAAAAAATAAAATTATCATAATTTTATCACAAGTTTGTTTTCCTAACTCACTGTTAACTAGTTTTTCGTAAACCTAAATTATTTTTGTTTATTTATGTTTATCGATCTGCTCTGATTTTGCTGTTTTGACAATTTTGGCGTAATAAATACATAAAATGTTTTACGCCTCCACACCGTCATTTGTGACCATGAACAATGTCGTATTTTTCCAAAAAAAATATTCTGAATCTTTGGTTTTACATGTCCATTGGACATGTCACATTATGGGCATTAAAAAAATGTAACGGTATTTTTAATACCCTTCGGGGCCTTTCTGAGTCTTTTTGCCCGCTCTAATAACACAAAAAATACAACATGTTTAGGAGTTCGATTTATTGAATTCTTAAACATATTGTGTTTGTCTGAAGTGTGTTTGAAGATATAAGAAAATACAATATATAAAAGGCATAATGCCCAAATAAGAATAATAACTCGTTATAGATCTTATTTTACTTAATATGCCGTGTGATATTACATAACCATTACTAAGGGGCAAGAACTTACGTGCCGTTTTAGCACCAGAAGTTTGTATTTTTCCTTATTTTTGCTTTTTTTCTTCCTTTTCGATATTATTTTTCTTATTTTCTCCTGGCACCAATGTCGATCAAACTAGAAACATACCTGCAAGCCTGAACAACATGAAGACAATAGTGTTTTGTCTTTCTGTGGAAGTGGAATCTCCAGGACCAGGCAGTGTTGAAAATCTAAATGAGAAAGAAGACCAGTCAGGATTTTTGACTTTTTCCTTTTCGATATTATTTTTCGTACTTTCTCCTGGCACCAATGTCGATCAAAATAGACACATACCTGCAAGCCTGGACAACATGAAGACATAATAGTGTTTTGTCTCTCTGTGTGGAATCTCCAGGACCAGACAGTGTTGAAAATCTAAATGAGAAAGAAGACCAGTCAGGTTTTTTTGATTATTTCAATGATGACATCAGGCTTTGTTCACTCACGAGGAATCCCTTCCTATAAAAGTATGGTTTCCGATCCCTTTTGAACAGGAAGCTCTCTATGTACCCTTCTCCGTGCTGGGGATTACACGAGTGCAAAGGACGAAAACTGTAATTCCGTTCCCACAGATGCCATTTCAAGATTCAAAAGAGAGTTCACGTTAGCATATCGCGAGTAAAACAAATTCGTAGTCATCGAACCGGTTGTTCACGTGTAATCAAGATTGCAAAGAAATGATCGTTTCCTTCTTTCACGTAAGTGCTGAAGTAAATTTTAGAGTTAATCATTTAAATTATTTTTTTTACAATTACTCCTTATAAATATATTTGTTTGATTGTAGTATGACTATTTGCAGCCCTACGTTAGCCAGAATAAACGCCCTTTGCCCGCTTATTTGACAAAAAATTCCTTTTTGCCTGCGGATTTTAGGTAAAATTAACCTAAACTTCCAAGAGCCTGAACAACCCGGCTCTGTTAATTACCATTTCCTGTAGTTAGGGTTCGGGGTTCCTTGCCCCGGGATGTAACTATCGGAGTAGCACCAATCGGCCTCTTGGCTTCGTCGTGGTAGCTGCTCGTAGCGACGGTGGGAGAAACGGCTAAAGCAGCAAAAGACGAGGTCCGTGAGAGGCAAGGCAGGATGTGTGAGGGCGGAACAGGTTCACGTTATGATTGGAATACATAATACATTTGAAGACCTCGGGGCAATAACATGCTATGCCCCTATACGTAAGTTACGAGAAAAAGGAAAGTAAAGGTTTAGACATTGCATTCTACAAATTGGGATAAAGAACATTCATTTATGAATTACAGTGCCATCTTACGGCGGATCTTTAAAATAAAAACCCAACATCTAGGGCAGACTTGCACAACGCCTGCTCCCGCGGATATTCGGCACTTAGGAGCCGATCTGCCCGCGGTAGTGCCGAAAATGCAAGTAATGGGGAGTAGGAAGCTTTGCGTGGAGGGGAGAAGTCTGACATAGCACGTCGCGGCGCGAAGATAGAATGCCTGGGCGTCTAATACAATGATCCATGCTGCAAATGTATATGCCCACTTGTTTAAATGGAGCACGTCTAGTAGTTCAATTTACAAGGGCCATAATTCACTGTTTACGTTCTGTGAACTGCTGTGTATCGCTGTGAAGTGCTGTGTACCTTTGTATCTTAAGCAATATTTTAAAGCAGTAGCTATTTTAAAAACTTTATTAATTATTTCAAACTAGCAAAAAAATTACAATTTAACTAGTGGTGCGACAGAATGGCACAGACTTTCTCGTATTAGTTTTCTGTTTCGTTTGGTCACGGCTAGCTTTTCGGACTTTCCAATACTCTTGACAGCTGCCATCTATCGCCGCCCAACATTTTTTCGACTATATCTATCGCCTACAATTTTTCGATATTTTCTTAAGTTTTCGGTTTTCCAATAGTAGAACAAAACTATTATTTTAAGAATATAAAAAAACAATTAATCCTTGCTCTAAATGGCAATTTTCGTTGAAAAAAATTAGAGCCGTTTCAAGAAAATGGCGTTTAAGCGCTTCTGTAAATGCAAATTTGAAGGTCTTTTTTACAGAAAAGTTTTAAGTTTTTGAAAAACTTCATTTGAAGTCATTTAAAGCACTTACTCTCACAAATTCAATAGTGTTTAAAAATTGCTGGAAATGTGCATTTGAACCGTTCAAAAAACTTACATTACAAAACACAAAAAAATACCCCAAAATTAACTTTACGCCATATTAAAGAGTGCAATTAGCACTATCTGTTACAAAAGTTTGAACAAAAAATTTGAAACCATTTGTGAGAAAATGGCGTTTGAGCGATCTGAAAATGCGCAAACACAGAAACACAGAAAACTATTCAATTCTCGAGAAACTTTATTTGACATTATTTAAAGCACATGTACTCATTAATATAATAATGTAAACAAATCGGCGCTAATGTAAATATTAACAACCTGGGAGACAAGTAAAAAAACTACATTTTTGCAATTTTGAAAAAAAAAGAATAGAGGAATATGGCGTTAATGTCATTTCATAGAGCACATTTAGCACTATCACTAAGAAAAGTTTAAAGTAAAACTTTGGAGCCATTTTTGAGAAAATCTTGTTTTTGTAATTTTTTAAAATTTCAAATATAGCGTGCAATATTGCGAAAAATGCACTAAAGTTTTCAAAAAAATGTACATGAAAGAACTCACTTTATTACTCCCTATACGCGTACCCATACGGAAAAGTAAAAATTGATTGTTCACCAGGAATGTTATAATCTCCAAATCATAGGAAAGCGAAGAAACGTATGAGAACAATCTTTCGCATCAAGATTGACATAAACGTGAAATATGTGGCAATTTCAAGTAGGGTAATGCTTAACATCACATATATTTGTGATTATTTTCCCCATTATAAAACTTTATAAAAGATCGTCGAGCAAACCTCTGTGACGATATGTTACGCACAATCATGAGATTATCATGGGTCTTGTTAAATAGAATGCAAAGGGCTTAATATTTTTATACAGTGTTGTAAACAATAAATAATATTCGTTGGTTTGATTTTAGAAATATAAAATGCATTCTTGTCAGAAATTAGAGCAGAAATATTCACGATTTTTTTTAAGAATAAAAAATATGTTTTAGCTTTAATAGAACCGTCGTATTCAATGAAACATAGTTAATGAAAAAAATGTTTATTACTGTCATCATGAAATGAAAACGATTCAGTATCACAATTTTGTATTTAGCAAAATATAAGAATTTGTGATTACGTCGTACCAACGCGAATTACATTCTCAGCCTTACAAGCCCAACAGCCCTATAATACTTGGTGTCCAAATCAAATATGTATAATTCGTTGTAGTTTCATATTTCACACTGTCAAATATCGACAACAAGCATTTACAAATTAATTAAAAAGGCAATATTATTTGAACTGTATGTGACAGTCATGTTCTCGCGAATTGCTCTTTCAATTTACGGACTGTGGTTCAAATTGCGCCTTCTAATTGGTGGTCCCCATTCTGAGAATGAATCTTATCCCCACCCTTCATCGATTTTCGCATTTGCCAAGGAGCTGCTCGCACGCTCCTGACGTCTGTGAAAGTACAAAATGCTGTACAGGACTGATCTAGGGACATCTATGTGGCGTCGAAATGCACTAATATTTCACTTTCATCAGAAATGTGGCATGGCATGTTTGGCCACAAGGTCTTCATTTAATCCATTAATGAATTCATTTGATTTTTCGAATATTTAAATATACTATTTAGTAACATTGAACCCTATGTAGTATTGATCATGATTCAATGGTCAGATATTTTTTATCTTAACTATTTCGAGAAATCCACCGTCCGATTCAGCAGACGCTCCGAACAGACATTTGCATTGGGCCAGCGAAGCGCATGGGCGTGCACATCCTGGCCTTGAATGAGCGCGGAGAGTTCCGGATTCCGGAAGTAGGAAACGCCGCAGGGTTCAAGAGGTCGATGGCCAAATAGGTACAAATAGCACATCGTGTGACCAAGACCAAGAAGAAATAAAATTCAAAATCCTAAATTTTTGATCAGACATTAGAATTGCCTGAAAAATGCAGGATAAATTTTCATATTGATTTTTTTTTCCTGTTAATATCTTCAAGATCATACCCATTTGTTGGTTTTTCCTCTGATCTTTTTAGAAAGAACTTTCTTCCCTGGCTGTCAGAAATACTTTTCTTGGGGTTTTTGTCCAGGATTTTACAGCCATGGAAGATTTATGTCAAAAAATTAGAGTTCATGGAACCAGTGACTGCATTACTTTCTCGGCAAATCAACCATGTATTTATAAGTTGTACAGAGGCATCTACGAAGTAAGAAACTAGTGGTGTTAAAACAATGTATACTTTTTTTGTCATTTAAGGTCGCATCAACTTCTAGGACCACTATCTGGTTAGCGACCACTATCTGATTTTAACGTTATGGTGTCGATGAGGATGAAACGATATGGTGATGATAGGGGGTGAAAGGACGAACACATACAACCATGCCCGAGGCGGAACTCGAACCCGTGACCCTTCGATTCGACATTGCTAAGGCACTACTGCCTTAGAGATATCGTCCACCGGGCCGACAATACATACTTTCTCGCATTATTTCTTACTAATTTGCAATGTTCGCAAAATCATCCTGGTCAACTAAAATATGACGCGCAATTGTTTTACGGTGTTTCTTGTTCTATCCTTGGAAAAAAACTGGTGGGGGTTTCGAGAAAATATTTTTTATAAATTGCATTAATTTCAAACACAAATTATTTTCAAAAAATTCACGAACTTTTTTTTAAACAACTGACATTTTATACATACAACACATTTTAGACACACAACACATTTTAGACAGTTAACAGATGTTGTTTGAAGCAAAAATCTCTATCTTCAATTTTGTACTTTTTAAATGTTAAAAATCTGCTATTTTCGAAAGTAAAGCGAGAAAAAGAAACTAGCTCCACTTTTTTAATACATATGCGGAGAAAATTCGAAGAAAACCTTTGGAGCCGTTTTTGAGAAAAAAATGTTTACACAACTTTTTAAATTTCCTACATTTCACGCACAATTACGCGAAAACTACTCACAATTTTGAAAAAGTGTACATACTTTATTTCAAGACATGTATTTAAAGAAAATATTTCTTTTTACAAAATCTCTATCTTCAATATTGTGCAGGGAAAATGCCGAAAGAAATAAAGTTTTGCAGTTTTCGAAAAATTAGAGATTTAAACGAAAATGAGACCTGCTCCATTCTTTTGAGCGACCTCTACAATATCCGAGGAGAATATTTATTCAAAAAATTTAAAGACATTTTAAAGAAGGTTTTGAAAATGTTGAGGCTTCATGAAAACTATTCCCTAACATCAAAATATCCGTTTCGACCTCAGACGGTCTCGAGTTCAAGAAAATTGAACAGAGAATATCAATTTTGGAGAAAATAGATTTAACGATTTATTGACCACAGACGGACGCACAGACAAACGGACATGCAGATGTTTGGCTATCAATCGATTTTTCTGTATCAAGGACCCACAAACTGATTACACATCGTGTTAAAATAATTAACTATGTTTACTATTACAAGATTTATCCACTTTTTGCGTTACTAGAGACAAACAATAGGCTCAAAATTCTCTGCTCTTTGGCGCACAAATACAATACTTTCTCTTCCCACAATGAAAAGGCAAGAGAGTACGTTGCTTGTCGTTCCAATAAGTTCTCCAAGGCACTGCAGTCTCAAGGAACGCATTTAGGCGTAATCCAGCAACACTGGCCTGGTTTTCTCACTGTAAATCCCCATCACATTGAGCTCTCTGCGACAGTATCGACGTGGCAGCCGTTCGCAACGGACCCGCCACTCGCGGCACCCGCTAGCTGTAAATTACGCTCAGTAATTCGTTTTTGCGAGCCGAGAGACATTCATTCTCAGTGTGAACAGTGTACGAGCGCGAAAAACCTGCACTTTGGTGCAGAGAATTTAAAAACAGACATATAGACATTACGAAGAACGTGGGGATTCAATCTTTTCGCAGTTCCCTCACAAATCTACCCTTCAAGCCGTTTTGCAAACGTAACGTGCATTTAGCGGCACTCATTTTCCACCCGAACGTGACAGCATAATGCTATTTGAAACTACCTTCAGAATGCTTTTATTTGCTTATCGAGTCCAAATCACGGGAACTTGAGTTCTCACAAATGTTCTCTAAATACGTAAATGCCAAGAAGGTCATCTCATGAAAACGCACAAATTCTCTGAGCATATGAATGAATCAGCCATTTCAACGACGAACCCACTTCCTTATAATAGTAATAACATCCCCAATTTTTTAATATATTGTGTTCTTTAAATGCGTCCCGTGTCTCTGAAAAGCAAACATTATCATTATCATTTAAAAAAATTATAACCATTCTTACACGCAACACTCACAGTGCTGGATGCTCGGATTGACATGAAATTTCACCAGCTGATAGAACACCATGCAAAACCTATATACGCAAATTTTGAAGTGCTATGGAATATTATAAATAGTGTTTTATAGACATTTTGTATCAGGACCTTTCGTGACCTTCGCGCTTCCCGCAGCGGGCGAGCCGTTGCTTCGGCAGCGATAGGAACGTTACGCGGCGTCTATCAGCTGATATCTGATTTCCAAGCGCGTTCGTTTAAGAATTCGTATTTATCTTTTCTTTCTTCTTCTTTCGTTTGGGTCATCAAGGGACCACGCACCAATTTCGTTGCTTCTTCCTTTGTCCTTCTTTCTTCTTCCTCCAGTACCCTTTGATCTGCTCGCTGAGTATCATCTTTTCTTTATTGTATCTGTTTATTATTTATTTTTAATTGTTTACTGATTTGTTGTGCATTTATTTATTTACGTATTTATTATTTAATAAGTATTGCCTGATTAATTAAACCACATTGTAATCTTTACATCCTGTAAATAATGCCAGTATGCATTTAATTATCGCATTCGAATTACTCATGTATGTTTTCTCGTCCTACTCGTCCATCGGAACCTACAAAGTAAACACCCGTTTTTGTCACTCCGCCTGCCCTCCAAGTAACTGAGACCATGCCGACGCTCCGAAAGTGGAGGCGCGGTGTGTGAGTAACGGCCGCAGAACCAGCGGCGAGCAGCGATTTCCGCCCTTCCACGGTCGGTTTAGCGACTTTAGTCAAGAAAGGTCCCAATACTAATTATCGCAAAAACACTACTTGCAATGGTTCATAGCACGTACAAATTTGTATGTAGGGGTTTTGAAAGGCTCTGAACAAGCTGGAAAAATTTTTAAGTCAATCCGAGCCATGGTGAGTGTTGCGTGTTAGGATCAATAAGTTTCTTTTCAACTTTTGTTGCGCCTTGGTGACGCGTCTACAAGCTCTTGTGCGGGTATTGAACGCTTGATATAATCCTCCTTGAAATTCTTTTTTTAATGTTGTCAGTCATCGTCAGCCATTTACTTTTATCCCTTCGGCCAGAGGCATGTTCACATCTCCATTTAATCGTTTGTAGAAAATAATTAAAGTTGGTATTATTAGCAACGGAATTGTAGCGTTTTATTGAATTTCAAAGGACTGCTTGGATATTTTGGGGTTTAATGAACAAAATGTAATTATCTGAATTTGACGCTATGAAGTGTAAACGAAAAATGAAACAAAAGTCAACAATTAAATTGTCATCAATATTCGTGCTAAATGATATGAATATATGAAAATGAATGGACGTTCTAAACTAACACGTGAATGTAAAGAAACTCACATATAAAATGTATAGAAACGAAGTAAATATAATACCATTCACAGTACTGAAGCATACAGAAATATAACTAAAGTACTGAACGAAAAAGAAGCGGAATACAACGCATTTCAAAGTAAAGCAGGGCATTCCGTGCCGTACTTTATTGTATTTACTCATCAGTGAACAAAGAATAAATAAAACATGAACGTGAATCTTAGGGCCACCTTGTTCGTAACGTATATAAAGTGCGATATTGGGTAATCATGAAACCTCTCTCTCTCTCTCTCTCTCTCTCTGCACATTATAGACTTAGAACCACACAAAAACAACAAAGGAATTTAAGAAATTGACAAATTTTAGAATGCAATCTCAAATTTGAACCACCATGTAAAAAGAAAACACCAGTTCAATGCCATCGGTGCCCAAAATACGGTCATACGAGAACATACTCTAAGGCAACGCAAATAGATGCGTAAAATGCGGCTTTTAATATTTAACAATTGAGCATCGGAAAGATAAAACACAGCCGGCTAAATGCGTTCCGAGTTCACGAAAACACCCAGGACGATACCCAATTAGAAATGTTGTCAAATACACCAAAATTATATAAATAAACGAAACAGAGAAAAGAAATAAATATCCCCACTGTTAAAAAATCACTAAAAAGTTCTCGTTCCAGAATTTCCTCCCCTCCTTTCTCACTTCATTCAAATAATACATTTTTTCAACTCAGAAAATTCCTCAAAGTTAAGGAACCCTCCCCATTCACAGAAAAATACCATTTATTGCCCATCTGCTTACATATCCAGTAATCCGTCAGAACCCTCCCCCATATAATCTAACTTACTACCCATCACAAATAGACATGTGCAAAGTAATTGAAAATTCCTTCCAAAGATAAGAAAACATTATAAAACAGCAATTCGAAATAACAGGATCACTACATTAATATCCAAAATGCAGAAATGAAGCTAACAAATAAAATTATACTCTGGAACGGGAATGGATTAATCCAACACCGCAGAGAAGTAATAACTACTTAGGATATTCTTCGTAGAACCAAAACTAAAACATAAGATATCTTTGTGACGATCCTTGGTTCGTGCCACACAAGACTGTCTACAGGGACGTAATGCCACTGGATGATCTCATTTCACCGGCAGTACAGGTTTAGGGATTCTCTGATACGAACAGAGTGTTTTATTTCGAAACGTCCGTTCGACGGTCCGTTTGTCAGTCTGTGACCACACTAATGTCTAAACTATTCGTAGAATGTTTGGCAAAAAACATACCATTATCGATCTGCCCCGACTCGAGGCCCTGCAAATTGAAAATAATTCTTTAAATATTATGGATGATATAGTTGAAGCGATTTTTCCTTCAGATGAAATTAGTTCTTGACAATAAGTTCTTGATAAAATATTACGTAAACTTATCTGAAAATATTTGTTGTTTTCGCGTAATGTTTATTGAAATATGAGCAAAATTAAAAAGTATTAAAACTAAGATTTTCTGAAAACGGAATCATATTTTTGTTCTTTCACATACTCTATGGATAGCGCTAAATTCACTGAACAAAATGAAATAAACTTTATTTTGATGTATTATTTGTTTTTTCAAGAAATTGTTTGCAACAAATGTAAGTTTTCGATACATCTCTCATGTCAGTAATATTTACATTACGGGCGTTTTTAATCAATAATTGCATTTGTGAGTGTAATTGCTTCAAATGATTTCAACTGCGCAAGCGACAGTTTTCCAACAATTTCTCCAAATGTATAAAAGAAGGTTCTGCCCTCTATGATATTCTTAAAGTCGTATTTCAGTTTTATCGATAAGAAAGCGAATAATTGGGAGTAAACAAAAAACTAGTAGTTCTAGAACAGCACGTACTTTCTCACACCATTTCAGAAGTTACCATTATCGAAAATTCTGAGACTTCGACAAAAATGATATCCTCGCCATTCTTTTAATATTTTAATGTTCTATTGGTGAAAATAAGTTTAAGAAAATGTTTTCGGGCATTTTTTGAGAAAATGTTTTCTTATAAAGTACTTAAATTTTAAGCATAAATTACGCAAAAACTACTCTTTTTCTCAAACAATTTTCCGTTTTTAAAGAAAAAACAAATGACCGTTTTTAAAGAGCTGAATTTTTAGAACGGATTCTGTTTAAGGTAAGAATCTCTACCTTCACATTTGTAGTTTTGAAATGTTAAGATTAAACAATTTTCGAAAATACAGAGTTCGCCGGAAATGGGACTTTTTTTCTGTCGAGGAGAAAATTTAAAGAGAACTAGTGGTGCTACAAAATGGCACAGACATTCCCTTATTAGTTTATTTCCTTTGGTCTCGGCTAGCTATTCGAACTTGGTATATACTTTTGCCAGCTACCATCTATCGCCAACCAAAATTACTTTTTTTAAACATTTTTTTTTAATTTTCCAGTTTCTTAATAGTAAAACGGAAATATTATTTTGAGAATATAAAAGAACAGTGAAAACTCCTCTTAAACGGCAATTTTCCTTAAAAAATTTGGAGCCATTTTTAAGAGAATGGCATTTTACCGCTACTGTAAATGCGAAATTTGAAGCTCTTTTTCATAGGAATCTTTTATGTTTTCGAAAAACTTTATTTGAAGTCATTTAACCCTTCTGCTACTGAGGGAGGTAACTGAGTTACCCCTACGCATATTTTATTATTTCTTCCCATCTTATAATTTTCTTACATTTTTGATGTCTTGTGTAGTTTTTTACATATTTATTTAAACTATCATTTTGGAAAAACCTGCGTTTTTTTGCTCTTAGTCAAGCTGGAGTTACTACCTTAGACCCGTTGGTATTGGACGTTCGGGATTTAATAACGTGGTTTGAGGTTATATTATGAGTGGGAGAAGGGAGATGGTTTTGTGGACATTCCTACGAAGTGTTATTGAAGAACTGGTGCATTAACACGTGTATGTGAACATGTCGAAGAATTACAGTCTTGAAAATTTTGAAAAGTTAGTAATGATTCACAATCCAGGCGATTTGTGTGAAGAAGATCGTGAAGTATAGATTGTTTTGTGAGCGTGATGAAGAAAATGTATAGGTTATAGATGAAGTGGACAATATTATTTGTGCTGAAGACGAGGAAAACATGAATGATGACGTATTCATCAGTTCAGGAGAGTATTAAGTGAAAGAGACAATACAAATAGTGCAATGTGCTCTAAAAGGACATCATTTGGCATTCGAGACCTCTTCGTTGTGGACCAGGTCCTGCATGTAAAATATATATCGTTAAAATCTCTAAATACTTTATTAATGTATCAAAATAATGTTTAATCTGCAAAACCAAAACAATATTACGGCATTTACGGTAAAAATATAAAAACTCAATTGAATTTTCCCTGGGGTAACTCTGTTACCCCCTTTGGTATTCGACCTATGCAAAATACCTCGTTAGTCGAAGGATTAAATCACTTTAACTCAAAAATACAATAGGGTCATTCTTTTATATTCGACCAACAAAATTCCCGACAATTTTCAAATTACTTAAAAACACTTTTTTAACTTTTGTTTTGTGGTAAAATTATGAACAAATACAATCTTATATTTTTTCTTTTCGGTATTTTGCATGTAATCATTACAAAACCGTTTTTCATGAAAATACGATCTTCCTCTGCAGACGACATGAACTAGATAAAACGTAATGTTAAGATTATTTACATAAATTTTGTTTGCATATTTTTCAGATTCCTTGAAGTTCTTTTAAGTGCAAAAGAATAGAAATTACACATTTTATTGCGTTTCAGGTACATTTGTAACGTCATCATTGTAAAAATTATGAAACATTTTCAAAATTTATTTTCCAAAATACACCATCTTCGATTTTCAAACTTCAATTCCTCATTTTCCGGAAATGAGGAATTTTGAGCTAGTTTTCACAGAAAACGGTTGAGTTTTCTAGAAAATTTATACGACACTATTTAAATCACATATACTCATAAACATGATAATGTGAACAAATTGTCGCTAATGTAAATATTAACGACGTGATAGACAAGTCAACAAAATTACATTTTTGTAATTTTTGAAAAAACAAAAGAATAGAGTAATATGGCATTTATGTCATCTCATGGAGTACATTTAGCACTATCCTTACCAGAAGAAGGAATTTGGAGTGGCTTTTGAGAAAATGGTGTTTTTGAAATATTTTAAAATGGCACATTTTGCACCCAATATTACGCAAAAACTACTAAACGGTTCAGACAAATGTACCTGACTTTAAAGAAAGAACTCACTTTGGAGAACGAATTTTATTTGAAGGAAAAATCTCTATCTTCAATTTTGTAGTTGGAGGAAGATGCCGAAAAAAATCCAAACTTTTGCAATCTTCGCAAATTCAGAGTTAACCGTGGAAATCGGACCTAAGCCATCTTAATAACTGTATTTTACTCTATTCTTACAAGATATTTTAAAGCAAAAATTAGGAGCCGTTTTTGAGAAAAGTTTGAAATTGTCCGAAGGGCTTCATGTAAAGTATGCCCAAATTGTTTTAAAAATCTTTTCTAAATCTAAAAGCTTCGACTAGAGCCAGATGAACAGGGATTTCTTCAATCTGGAAGAAATGGTACGCATGGTTTAGGCTTCCGGACGGACCGACAGACGGACGTTTTGCTTTCAGTTGCTTTCTTGATATCAAAGACCTAGAAAACCGATATTCTGGGTACACCACGTGTTAGGGGATTTTAGCAACTGGTTTTATACACTTTTTCGTTATCAATGCGCGGCAATGAATATTTCTGCCAAAAATTCGCAATTTTTTTCGCAGCATTACATAAATTTCCCTAAACTCCGTATATAGGTATGGATGCGGAAAAGTAAAAATTGGAACAGCTTTTTCAAGGAAAAAATGTAAAAACTGTCTATATTTCGCAAAAATTACGCAAAAACGCTCATATTATTGATAAATTGTAGTACATGACCTTAATTTCAAATGTATCTTTAAAGAACACTGTTCATAAAAAAATCTCTAACTTCAATATTGTAGTTGTAGGAAAGCGCCGAAAACATTTTTGGACGTCTTATTTTTCGAAAAATTAGTTATTTCAACGAAAATGTGACCTTCACCATTCCCGTAAGCGTTCTTTACGCTATCCGAGGCCAAACTTAATCAACATTTTTGAAGCCATTTTTGAGAAAATCATGAAAATATTGAGGCTCATGAAAAAAGAACCCACAAAATCAAAATGTCCATTTAAAACTCAGAGGGCCTTGACTTCTTTTAAATCGATCGAGGAATATTAATTCGGAGAAAATCGGCAGAACGGTTTAGGCGCTAGCGTTGACCGCAAATGGAGGAACGGAGGAACAGACAAAGAGACGTTTTGCCGTCAATCCATTTTTCTGTATCAAGATCCCAAAAAACATGGATTCTTATTTCACATCGTGTTAGAGGAAGTAATTTGCTATATTCTTGTATACGTACACGATTTACCCACTTATTCTTTACCAGGACCTGGCAATAAGAGTTGTTCTGTCGAAAATTCTCCAATACACGATACAACACTTTCTCTTGTCACGAAATAAGTATGAGAAAGTAAAAATGTATTACAGGCGCCTATAGATAGTTGCTGTAAAGAGGATGGGAAAAATCGAAAAGCTAACTCAGACCAAACGTATCAAGAGACTAACGAATACGAGAATAGCGAGTTGCTGTTTTAATCTGAGGGTTGTTTCTACTTGTAAAATGCAGTATTTTACGCCTCTGAAAGAGACAGGTCTCACATCCACTAGTGAGATAGCTAGTTCTTGCGTGGCTTGGTTATTCTGAGGTATGTGAAAGAATTAATAGGAAGTTGTTCAATTTTCTTAGCCGTGAGTGAAAATATTGATTTTTTTTGGCAACGCTGTGTAGCCCCTTATCTCATTTCACCTGGAGTCGAAAGTTCTTCCAAGCGGAATTGGCAAGACGGTAGTAGCTTGAGGTGTGTGAGAGAAAATCGATAATCTCTCTCAACAAAAGAGATGAATTTATTCAACTCGTTTATGAACTATAATATTCGTAGTAAGCACGAAGACATCACTAATATTGTCACCAGAATCAGTCATTTTGTGCGTTAACGTTTGCCAGAAATAGTGTTTTGGAATGAAAAAAATACTATTAATTTTTTTACTCAAAATCTGTATTATTTTTGTTGTGTGTTAAAGACAGAAAATATAAAATATATTTCTACATACATCTGAAATTGTTAAATAATAATATAACATTGTAATTAACTCCAATAGCATAATCAATATCCAGGAAAATTACCACCTTCAATACTCTTTTTCAAGAAATTTAATTTTGTAATGAATTTAGTTTGAATAAATAGTTTAGTAAGTTGGTGGAATTTTTGGTAACAATGGATAAAAAATACCTACGCAGACTGGGATTTGAACCCGCTAATCCCCGAGGTCTGGAATAGTATCTCTGTGACACTGAGCCATCCATTCCTTCTTTTAAAGCGTTTCTTATAACAATACATTTCTTATCCACGAAACTTGAAAGCAATATTACTTATACAAAAAATTAATGTCAATTAAATTTCAATGGGCAGGAATCACAGAAGTTTTTCAACTATTTACCTCCCAATGGACGTGAAAATATATACGATCTCCGATAAAATAAATGTAATCTAAATAGTTGGGTCTAGAGAACGTAGCTTTGAAAAATCTAGCGCAATCTGTAGGGTTGTGTGTCCATCGCCATTAACCCCTCATGCAAAGATACGAGTATTTTCAACAGGAAATATTACATTTTCTTGTCGACACACGAATGAATATTTTTTTTTCCTTTCTATAAAGAATATTAGAACTTTGAATCATTTCAGAGAAGAAAAACGCTACATAGAAGAAATACATTTATACAGATATAAATATGAATCACATGTATCACTGTTTACTCTGAATTACGAAAAATTACAAAGAATTGAATATTTTTCGGCATCTTATTAAAACTTGAATATTGAAGATCGAGATTTTTCCTTCAAATGAAATTTCATCTCCGTATTTAGTTTCTAAAAATTTATCCTGTTAATTGTTTGAAAATTTTGCTTGTTTTCCCTTATTTACTTTGAATGTGGACAATATTAGAAAATATTAAAAGCAAGATTGGATGGAACGGGTTCCAAACTTTTTCAGTAAAATTTTTGTGCGGATAATAGGCCTACTTAATGCACTGTGTAAGAAGACACAAATGTCATTTTGCTAAATATCTAGAGAAGTATTTTTTATCTCCATCTTGTGATTAATATTTACATTGTTGATATGTTTTATACAATACTGCATTTGTAAATAGATGTGCTTCAAATGATTTTTAATGAATTTTCATGAAAACTCAAAAAGTGTCTGTGAAAACTAGATCAAAAGTGCAGAGTTGCAGAAAGCCTCAAACGATATTTCCCCCAAAACGGCTCCAAATATTTTATCGAAAATATTCGTATTGGATTAGTTTTAACTTCTGTAATGTTGTTAATGTCACATTTCAGTTATATTTTAAAGGGACTGAAAAATTGAGAAAATATGAATTAAAAAATAGACAGCAACTCTAGTTTCTTTTCATATAACTACGAAAATGATCTAAAACTTGTGAAGTTTGGCATACAGGGCGTCCCGCCAACCATGGGCCACCCCCATAACGTCTAAACGGTTCCCGAGATAGAAATGCAGTTTTCGTTCAACAATGCGGAATCATGATGCAAATACTGTGACGTAGAGATATTGTTCAAAATATTTTTAGTTTTCGATAAATTTAATTATCTTTGATTTTTTAAATAGTAGCATGTATTTTTCTCACTAGCAATAGATAGATCATAAATAGACGAATGCAATGAAGTAACATATGTTAATGTTTTGATAGTATTTGACGTACAAAATTATACTTTCTGGCATGTGGTTTTAAATTAAGTGTACATGATTTCCTGTAGTAACCCTTGCAACTGTCCCCTTTGGGGAAAGTTTCCTTCGTGACGCCAGCACTTAAGGGGGAGTGGGGAGAGGCCGCGAAGGTCAACTTCCCTACAAGCGACAGCTCTGACTGCTGCAGCAGGAAAAATTGCAAGTTTAATTTAAAATCTCATGACAGATAGTACACATTTATGCACAAAATACTGTCGTAATATTAACATGTATTACATCATTGCATTACTCTTTTTATGATCGATCTGTTTCTAGTGAGAAAAACATAGGCTCAATTTAAATAATCAAAGATGATTAAATTTCTCGAAAACTAAAAATAGTTCAAACAATATTTCTACACCACATCACTTGCCCCATGATTACGCATTGTTGAGCGAAAACTATTGCGATATCGGGAACCGTTTGGAAGTAATAGGGGTGGCCCATAGTTAGAGGGACATCTTGAATATCACCAGCTCGACTCTATACTGATGGAATCTCAAAACCTATGCTCCCGAGCTCAAATCACAGTCCGGAGAGTGATTTCGCGGATTTCGAAACACTCCCAAAAGTAAGCTTTGGATTAATGTAGCGATTGTTAATTAAGAGGTGATACGTCATTGTTGCGACAACGTGCAATCCAGTTGGAATAAGCGAAATTTTCGCTCGGATTTAACTTGAATTTTATATTGCCTAATTCGTAAAAAGAACTCGAGAAAGTATGCCCACCGCTAGTTTTTCAATATAGAGGGGACAATATTTCGACACACAATTACAAGCACAGGGTCGAACAGAGTTCCAATAAAACCTCGACTTGCTCGAAATTTTCATATTACGGAAAGTAAGGCTGAATTATCTAAGGATTTGAGAATTAAAGTGTTTACAAAATTGTATTATAGTAACCACAAGGTAAAATATAAAGTGTTTTTATATAATGCATTTGTTCTTAATCTTTCAATATTTGTGTTAAAAATTTTGGTAATTTTATGAGGGTTGTATACCTCACTTCAATATTTGTTATGAAATAACAATTACTGATTGAAATGGAAATGAAATATAAGAGTGGATCAAATAGGTGCATTTCATTTCCATGTAATTACATTCATTAGACTTTTAGATATCTAAATATAATACTACATGGATAATGTTAAGATTATCATTGCTATTTGATTTTTTGCAAGTATGTTTTTTTCCGAAATAAGTTTAAGTGAAATAGTTGCAAACTTTTCTCTTTAAGTATAGTTGGGAACATTAATTGCCTGAATGTAAATCTTAAATAGAAACAACCATTTTTCATTAAAGAATTTGATTAAACATAATTAAATCAGAGCAAGCGATTTGAAGCCGCTGGCCGTCGGTTGGTATGTAACTTATGTATTTTTTTGTGTAGAATCCGAATCTGCAATATAAAGGGAGGGGGTCCTCATGTAAAATTCCAAAGTTGGCTCCCGCCTCACACTCAGGAGACGAGTGGAGAAGTTTGATTTTAGGTCTGACAGATGTCCCCCTTATAGATATTAATTTTTTACCTTTGACATTTTTTGAACGTTGCATATTTTTCGAATTATTTGGATTTCTCAAGTTAAATGGGCCACTCTGTATACTTGATAGATGTAGGAAATACGAAGTTCACCGGGTCATCTAGTTAATAATAAATCTAATCTAATGTTGTTGATGCTCATCTGAATGGAAGTAATGTAGTGTCCGTGATGGATCCAGAAGTTAGAGGGTGACATGTGAGTACCCTCCAGCCTACTCCAACCTCGCGATAATACAATAATATATAAAAATATTTGTTAGTTTTTGATCGAGTTACGAATGGGATGTATGAATCATCAGCAAGCACGTGAATGAAATTACTTCTGCTTCAGATACATCCGTTCATCCTTGACACACGTACCCGGTTTTCAAGAAGTAAAGGGGGAGTGAATTTGACAATTCATGAAGACGGTCCGGTAGTCACTGAAGCGCATTGCACTTCTTTCTGAGAAAGATGATTTGCCGTTATATTGCAAACTTACATCTGAAATATTCCGTTTCAAGGTATAAATTTATTAAATTGTTAGGAAATATGTAGTAATAGCTAAAATATGTAAAAACATGAAATTAGACCGAAGTTTTTAAAATTAAGTAAAATAAAAATTGTTCTAATTCACCCAAAATGTCTTATCTCTATAAAATATTACTGAATGCAGGTATCTTGTTCCTGTGAAAATATGTGTTTACATGAAAATCTGTTCCCTAATTATAAGATAATAAAAGGCTTTGTTGTTGAAATTTCAACGTTTGTGTAAATGAGTGCTTTTCAAGTGGCTTCATTGTTGAAATGACTAACTCTGCTGAATATGTTCAGAGATTGTCTGTGTTTCCATAAGATGACCTTCTTGGCATTTACGTATCTGGGGAACATTTCTAAGAACTCAAGTTTCCATGATTTTAACTCGATAAGCTATGACCTCGAACAACGCTCTTGGGTTCCGAGGCATTGTGCAAAAGCATATAATAGGAGAAGCATATAAAGCATATTATAGGAGTGTCATGGTTGAATGGAAAAAGAAAGATACGAATGTTATGAGGATTATTAATATGCAAAAACTTAATTTTAAAAACGTAAGTTTCAATTGCAAAACTGCACTTCACTGATATTTACTCATTTACCTACGTAAGTTCCTATTCCTTTAATTAGTAATTTATGTAAATTAGCACATGCCAATACTGTACTACAAGGTATTTTTACTTTTTTGCATACTACATACTTGTCTCTGCAAAATTTCTCTCTTGTTGAAATTTAAAGTCCACATATTTAATTTCCATTGCCATGATTAGATAGTTCTATTAGCAAACATGTCAATATGATATTGTATCGGCATATGTATTGCATTGCGTCGGTACCGCCATGTAACATTTAAAATATGCTCTTTCTTGCTATTCAAATATAACATTTCCAGAGCTACCGCAAATAATGAAGAATAATTTGCACTATGTTGTAAAAACACTTGCGGAAGAAAGCAATATACCTATTGATTGGAATGAAATTGTGAGCGATGTAACAAGAATGTATTAAATTCGGTTGATTTTCAGTAACTTATGTATTAAGACAAATTACTGACAGACAAAATACAACATACTGATTATTAAATAACTCTACTGGTTCTCTTGAAACATAAGATACTGAACATCAACAGAATTTATTAACAGACGATCAACATAATTAGTAAATAATATAAGAATATATTAACATTTTCGGAACGGGAAAAAAAGAGAAGCTGTATGCCTTCATGTCTTCGGAAATTTATTGTTTGATTCAATATTTAATTTAAATTATTGGTCACAATTTTATACGCGATTTTATATGTCAATAATTTGCCTCCCAAAATTGACGGAGAAAAGAATTCTACTGGAGGAAAGGAAAGGTATGATTGGCTCTTATATCAAGCCCCGTCAATTTCGCTTTAAAAGGAGTAGAGAGAGGGGACAGTTTTGAGGAAGAAGCAACTCTGGTAGGTTACCAAAACCAATGACGGACTCGCCTCTTACTCCAGAGTCCAGGATTGGTCGAGAGCCGACCTGTATTACCTGAGTAGTATCTTTAAAATTAATTTCGTTGTAATATTTTCCACGCTAGCCAATAAAAATAACGGTATATATTTTGGTAAATAACGAATATAGAAAATACAAAAATACGCATTATATATTCTGTTCATATTAGCATGCAAAAGCTTCGACATTCAATTTGCAAAATAATTTGTTAATAAGATAATATTACGTACACCAACTCAAATCTACAAACAGAAGTTTCACTGCCGTATTAAGAATAAAATGGAATGTTAGAAAGTTAGCAATACCTAACCAGCAACCATTTCCACCACAATATATGAGAGCGTTAAGGCGGCCCATCCGCTCCCACCCCCTTCCTATATTTTGACGAATACAGCGGAGAAACTAAGCGAGTCATTGCAGCGAGCTATTTTATAAACAATTGCATATCTCGAAAACGAAAGGCGATAGCACCGATCGGATTGCAGAATTTTGCATCTCGTTTAAAGGCAGTTTGGAAAAGACAATAAATTTTTTTTGCAAATTTTGCAAATTTATAAACAATTTCCAATTTTTGAAATTCTGAAGTTAGAAGGGTCCCCTGATGTCCCAGAACTAAAAACTGCGAATTAACAATTTTGCAACAATTAACAATGTTATAAACAATTTCGAAATGTGTGCTATACGACCCAGGACGATCCTCTAATTGTTTCTGAAGTGAATAGTGCAAAAAACAAATTTAACAAGAAATGCAAAATTAACTAAACAGCTAAAAAAACTAAATAGCTAGTTTAATTATTGCTAAAATGTTGAATTTCGTAAACACTGATATTTGAACATTATTACTTCGCCAAAACTTCCCACTCACAAATATTTTATCGATCCTAGAGCCGCCTATGCACACTTCATTTCTTCGACTCGGTTTCGGAATATTCGTTTACATACGTAAGTTGTTTTGCATTAAAAGAGGGGATAATATTACTAAATTGATCCTGGAGCCGCCTTCATTTTTTCGTCTCGGTTTCGTAATATTCGTTCTCATACTTCAATTGTTTTGCATTAAAAGAGGGGATGATATTACCCATTTGAATTTTCGCAAGTAAATCTGGATTATGAGAAAAAAAGCAATGCATAAACTTTTTCAAATCCACTAGTTCTATTGCATGCGCTGAATATTTTATGTTGTAATGTATGATATTAACTTTATTGATATATTTCTTGTATGCGATCGAATGGCTTCCTCTCGGACGCAACGCGAGTACCCCGCCCCCCTGTGCCTTCTGCGCCAATACTCTCAACCCTTAGGAAGAACACACCTATCCATAGGGAACGTTCATACTAGAGATGATGATTGGGTGAAACCTGGGGGAAATCTGCCCTATCAGCTTCTCAGGCGATGGCAGTTGGTAGAGAATGTTATTTTGTAATAGTTAACTATGAAAGAACCAGATGGCGTTATCCTCCGTACAGTGCTGCCAGAATGTGCAGAAGGATTGGGACTTCAGAATATGCCGTTGCCCATTCTATGTGGCGGCGAGGGTACAATGGAAATATTATTTTAAGAATATTAAAGAACAGTAAAACCTCGTCCGTCCGTCCGACCGTCTGTCCGTCAGTCTGTGAACAACACTAGCGCCTAAACCATACATCCGATTTCTTCCAAAATATAAAAATAATACGGGAAAAAGAAAACTAGTACGAGAATGTCTGAGACATTCTGTAGCACCACTAATTAATTGCTAACAATATTTTGATATTTTTCTGTGAAAAAGTCTTCTAATATCTTCTTATATTCGATGTCTGGCACGAACATGCTTCTTGGAAAGTAGGCACTGCACATCAGACCAACCAGATGGTATAAAATGAACAAAATTCCCCATTTTGAGTCAAATAGGCTCAGTGACTTGGATTTCTTCTCCACGATCTGGAATGACTTCTGACAAACGACGACAGACTAGTGTCGGATATACGAAATCCTCGAGAGGTTAGAAGAGTTCTATTACTTCCTTCCCTGTACTCATAGCAGAGGAATGAAACATGTCCGTAGCAGGATTTGCCTGAGATAATTTTTCTAAATTTAATATTATGCGACTAATTTGCGCAAACTCAGTCATGCGTATTTTACTTGATTTGTTTTTATTTTGTTAAATTTACACGAAGCGTAGGGAACACATGCAAAATTTTGTCAGAAATTGTTTCTAACGTTTTCGTCGATTACAATTCGTCAGATACAACAAAGTATGCTAACACACCATGTGGATGCAATTCTTCGTCAAGTTTTACAATTTTTAAATGATGCAAATGATGAAAATAGTCTCTATATCTTTATGTAACCGAAATATTAAAGATAGCGATTTTTCTCTTTTATGAAATCTTATTTTCAAAGTCCAATATTCAATTTATGTAAGGTAATATGCTTCTAAAAGGCAATTTATTTTCGTGAAAGTTTTTACTTTAAATATGTAGAAGTAAGAAAAAAATCTTAAAATGCTGCTCTAATATATTACATTTCTCCTCAATTAAGGCAAAGTTTTTAAATATTACACAGAATTCATTTACGGTGAATTCTCTGTATTTTCGAAAAGTACAGAAATAACATTTGCAAAATTAACCAGCTAAAATCAAAAACAAACAAATTGAAACATAGAACGCGTTGAGAACTATTGCCATTAAAGGCGCATTAATAATTGAGAAAGTATAAATACAAAGAACAACAACGCTGGCTGACGCTCCCCACGTCAGATTTGCCTGTAATGTCTCCACACAAAAGTGACCACCTCACTCGCTTCAAAACTATCGTAAACTCCAGATCGCTGTTGTAAGCGGACGTACTCTCGTGAACTACTGTAAATATTGACCTAATTGCGACGTGCTTGTGCTTGTACGTGCAATCTCTTCTGAACTAATTGCGACGTTCTTATACGTGCAATCTCTACTAAACTAATTGCGACGTTTCTAAGAAAAAATGCTCGTTCTGCTAAGAAAAAAATATTTTCCTAATATAATGTTCATGAAAGTCCCTCTTCTCTGCGCGTGACCTTGCCACGGCGACGCTTCGTCAGAGCAACCGAACTCTGGAGGGGAAGAACACTCCTCCGTTCAAACCTTCGCTATCACTTTTTTCAAACAGGTGTTATTGTGACATAATTTTCGTAGTAGTGAATAATTTACTTGAAATAAGATTCACTATTGACCATTTATTTGTTCCCTCAATTGACAACTAATGAAAAAACGTAACGCTAGATTTATCCTACCAACGTGGTGACCCAGTTTCAGTCCTAGCCGATTATATCCGCGGAGGGAGAGAGACAGAGAAAAGTGAAAGAGAGTGAGTGACAGATTGAGAGTGAAAGGGTGCCAGAGTGAGAGAGACGGAGAGAAACGTAGGCAGAGAGAGACAGACATAGAGAGACAGAGAGACAGAGACAGTCAGAGAAAGACAGAAGGAGACAGAGAGAGACAGACAGAGAGAGACGGAAAAAGAGAGGGAGAGAGAGAGGAAGAGCGGGAGAGAGGAAGAGAGGGAGAGAGGAAGAGAGGGAGAGAGGGAGCCGGCACCGTTCCCACGTGTTTTATCATTAGTAAGTTGATGATGGGGCGTCGTTACTCCTCCCGGGCTGTCAGATTTCCATAAGAGGATTTCCCGGATTGTGTTTTTCCTTCGTTTTTCGGCGTTGATTTTACAAAAATTGAATTATTAATTTAATTTTTAATACAATTATTTTTGATGAATTGTTATTAGTTTAAATAATTATTTGGATGAATATGTACACAATTATTTTTACATTACACTATATTTAGAATTGCATAATTGGAATTTGAAATTTGGAGCTTTCTTTTCTTTGAGAATTTGAATTTTACTCTACGTGTTTGAATTTTAATTTACAGAACAATTTTGATTGTCCTTATTTTATCAGACAAAGTTGGTTGTTCAAAATTAGCACTATGAATAAGGTTGTCGAGGCAGCGAAAATAGCGTCAGATTAATGTGGCTAGGAGAGCTGTGAATTGGGTTATGACGAAACGAACATTCTGGGAAACGCTCGCTCGCTCGATCTCCGGAAAGACAATATACCAGTGGCGTAGCGTGACTCGCACGTTTGGGGATTCTCAACAATAACACACAAAATGTCACTATCAACTACTTCATCTAACAGGCGAACGCAACACAAGGCAGATACACTGGAACTACATCCACGATCTCGATTGCTTACGACGGTGTAGGCGCTTCCCACAACATCCTCACAGCAGTCAGGACTGCCGATGTCTTGAAAGCAAATTATACAATGGCTCAGCTTTAATTATTATACACGAATGGCAATGACACCACTTGTTAATTTATACATTGCAGACTAAAATAATATGTAATCTATTTAAGGGATAATTCAATTTCTTGAAGATTAATTAAGAATAGTAGACAGGTACTATGTCTACAGTTTGTGCCCATGACCAAGCGGGGACTCCCGAGTGAGAGAGATAATTTACTGACTGCCTGAAGTGTGCTGGGCTCTCACGCACAAACGAGCTTCTTTCCGCAGTGGATGTTAGCGTAAAGGAGTCGGTTTTGTCTGGGCCAGGGGTGATGAGGGGAGAGGGGAACTTTGCCATCTGCGCATGCGTCATTGCTTGTCACAATCTCGCGGCAGACGCTAGAAGTATTTTAGCTTCCACGCAATCACAGGCCAGCTTCAACAACCCACCAAATTCAATCATAGGAAATCAATTTAAAAGTTAATACAAAACGTGTTTCGCTCAACGGACGATTTGTAAGATTATCAACACATTATTTAGGGTTCTTTATTAATATTATATACGGAGATGCTCAGCATCTCAGCGTCCCCTGACGCTACGCCACTGCAATGTACCCCTCTTTTTAGAAGATTTTATGAAGGAATAACCAACCACTGAATAAATCATTCATCTTTTTACCTGTTCTCTCACGGAAAAACAACCTCCTTTTTTGTTAATTTTTCTCCAACAAGTTTCGATCGCTTTCCGCTTAAAAGGCGGTTATTCTTTGGCAGGCGACACTAGTACCAACTTTGAGAGCTTAACCTGTTCTCACGGAACGTTAATGCTCATTGCAACTTGTTCTCTGTGCGAAAAACAACTGCTGTGAAGTTCCTGTTTCGGCGTTTGAATTTGGCGACAATGCTGTTATAGGTTAAAAACGGAAATCCCGTTATATAGCGTTTTGCGGCGAGGGCCCAAGTCCGACGCGGTACGTTTAAAATGCAAATTCTGAACTGGTAATTAAGGCTAAAGATTGTTATTGAAAACCAATTCGCCACGGTGCCAAATTTGAATCATTTTGTATGCCAATGCCAACAATGGTCATGTTCACTTTTTTTGAAGAAAATACTAGTTTTTGCGTAAATTGCGTTTGAAATTTACCAAAATTTTATTTCTCAAACACCGCTCCAAATTTTTTCTTTAAATTTTCTTCACTTATAACAGACATTAAAAATATGGCTCTAATCCTATTTCCGGATGATGCTAGGATTTTGGAAATTTTCAAAAATTTTGCCTGAGGCGAAATCTTTTCTACAAAATTAGTTCTTTAAAAAATGTCCTGTACAATTTTCTGATGAAACAAGTAGTTTTTGCGTAATTGGCGCTTGAAATTTGCGAAAAAATATTTTTCTCAAAAAACGCTCCAAATTTCTTCTTTAAATTATCTCCACTATATAATAAGAGACGACAAGTAAATAAATAAACTAATGATGCTACAGAATGACACAGACTTTCTCGCAGAAATTTCTTTTCTAATTTTTATAGTTTGAACTAGTTTTTCTCTGATGAATGATGATCTTCCAAGATACCTTTTCTTGGACGCCCAAAGGACATTTTGTTTCATATTTTCGGTTTCCTAATGCTAGAAATGAAACCACCATACACTATTATCGTTATATAAGTGTAAATGTCATGCATAACAAAAGGTAGTTCTGGTCGTTCAATGGCGGTCTTTGGCCCAGCACTTCCGAGGGAAGCTTCACTGGTTCCGAGTCCTGGTCGGGGAATATTATTTGTCAAAATTCTCTGTTGTCACAAGAAATAATTGAGAATTCTAGGAAGAGAAGAAAACCACGTGAAGTCATTTGAATCACAAATACTGATAATTACAATAAATGAGCTGGAAGTGTCTGTACATAATTTTCGAATTTTTAACTTTTAACAATTTTCTACATATTTTCTTGGATTTGTAAAGTGTATGTACCATTATATCAGTTGTTTCTTTATCATGCATTTACTGTTTTATAGCTCGGTTCGATTCATTGTATGGCTCTGCTCGCCCGTACGATGCGAGTGTGGCGTAGTGGTATAAGTGCCCGCTTGTTAACTTTGAGGATAGTAAAGACAGTGATAGTGATACCACTTATGATAATGAGGAAACGGATGTCAGTGACAGTGGAAAACATATCGATGATGATGACAGAGCCAGGCCAGGCCGTGAATTTGGTCTTTCTCCATTACCGAGCGAAGACACTACCGCAAGTTAATTTCCAAGACCGTTCGCTAGCATGTGGTCTGATGTTTTTGATATGGGCAGACGAGCCAGGCGCGAGCGAGCGCCGCCTCCCGACTCCCTCCCCACCACTTTCAGCTTCCCCCTCTACTCGCGAATCCCAGCGGCCACCCTAGAAAAATTTAGCTGTAATATTTTTTCCTCTGTGCACCATTGTCCTTCCTTCTGGTTCCCACGCAACGAACAAAGAAACTGAGCCCTTTTCAAGGTTCCGAAAAGTTGTACCGTTTTCCCACGCTCACTCAACTCCATATTTTATACTCAAATTATACTGATATTCAGTGTCCCAATACTTTTGTTGAAGTCGAACTTGGTCCTTTCATATTAAAATTACTCATTTTGATGTAATATATTGTCAAAATGAATTATTTTACAAGTATTCCGTCTCTTCACACTCTACTTTATTCAAATTATAGTTTACATGAAATAAGTATTATCCTCTTTATTCGTGTTTCGGCATAATATTCGCAAATTTACGGGTGTCTCAATATTTATGTGGACCACTGTATATGTAACCTTATGACCACTGTATGTATATGTAACCAGACGTCCCGTCTGCCGCAGCGGCAGCTCTGCGGTGCGCCTCGTGACCTTGGTGGACGACTCGCGTCCTTTGCAAAATTGTAGTCGTGCAACCAGGCATTTACTTGCGTAAGAGTTTTCATATCTTATTCTTTTAAGAATTTGAACCAGATTGAATAAAATACCAAGACAAGAAACAAAGTGGAAGAACAACCAGAAAGCACTGGAAAAGAAGGAGACATCCAAGTTTGAGCTTATCATTCCGTACTATTCGTACGAAATCCCCACTTCCCACTGCTCTTTATATTTTATGCATTTTTCTTAAATATGTTCACAGTTGTTTGCATTTCACATAAATCAAAGCAATTTACCTCTTCTGTGTCCCTACTATGAGCTTCCGTTGCTTTATGGAAACGATAGCTCGTAACAGCATTATCCTCGTAGCGATCCGTCCTCGCCTAGCAACTTCACAGGTCGGCGTGTCGCTTCCGAAAGAGCTTCAAATGTGTCATGAAGTAATTCGTTTCTTCATCCGCGAGCTCTGTAGTTACATTTCTGCACTTTTTTGTCTTGTGGCGCGCGTTTTTACTTGTTTAAGGTCGCCTCTTTACCCAGGCGAGGGATGTGACACGTTTTATCTTGTCTACGGAAAAACGGGAACGGGAAAACGGGAAAAGCGAAAAACCAATTGAAAGCAAAACGTCTGTCCGTCCTTCTGTCTGTCTGTCTACGGGAAAACGTACATGAAAGAGAAAGTGCTACGGTATGCGCCTGGTACTGATCGAGAAAAAAGGTGAAAGTACCTACCAGCGCAGTCGGCCTCTAGAAATGAATGACATTTCTTGATTATTTTGTTTTCTTATCAGAAGATGGTATTACAAAAAAGAACGTCACACGACAGATTTCTGGAATAACCGATTCGGATGCAATTTGCTGTCTATAGATCTAATGACGTTAATAACTAATAAGTGCACTTATGTTTTCAGAATATCTGCAGCACAATGTGGCTCTTGATATTTTTATTACAGTATTATTACATCAAATTCCAATATATATTCTCTTTATTTCTTGGAAATCATGCATTTAGAAAAAAAGCTTTTTCAAAATCAAAAAAAGTGAATAAATCTAATGGCACTTGAAATCAGTGTTTTTTCTCGATACATGTTCGCCAAGATACAAAGGCATCGTATATTGGAATTGCAATAAAGCGTTTGTCTGAGGTGCGCTGTGTGTGTTGCAGAGTACCTGAAGTACACGGCGTGCTACCGCGGCATCACGCGCCAATGGGACACGTGCGCCAACCGCTTCATGGAGCTGGTGCGCGAGGAGATGGCGCGGCGCAACGCCACCGAGCACCAGCGCATGCTAGAGCTCTGCTGGTGAGTCACTCATCACTAGAGACCGGAACAATATGTAGTATAAAACGTCAAAATATGTACATAATTATGTAATGAAAATAGTTAGAATATGTAATAAAAATGTAAAATCGGATATAATATGTAATATTAAAATACACTCATAATAAAATACATTTACGTAATACGAAATTAGATTTACAAAAACTGCTCACTTCACATCATACAACTTTCTCGTCAATCGTAAAAGCTTCATCTATTGTAATCCAGGACCGTAGTTTAGCAGCCGGACTAATCGCAATAGAAGCAATCGCACAAACTGGCAAGATCTACGACCAGCAAACATACACTGTAGCATCATGATCAAAGTGTTACACGTCAGTGATCGAAAATTTTTCTCCAAAATTAAAGTTACAGATCACAAAACGAGGTATCAATGATGCTTTTGACACCCAGATTTCCCCAAAAATGTAGGAAAATGCTAATATTTAAAAAAATACATTTTTTCACAAAAAATATGGAATTAAATAGAACAAAATTGATAAAATAAGAAAATATATTGTGAAAACAGCGAAATATGTGAAATATGTAATATAGTACTAAATATGTAAAAATATGTAACGAAAAAATTCGATATTGTGTTAGGAGGGCTATGATTCGCCAAGATTACAATTTTGAGAACGGTAAGTAGAAAGACAAAAATATGTAATTACATAAAAATCCGGTCTCTACTCATCACTAGGGCCCAGAGTTTAATGACATGTCATATATTTTTTCTGAACCTTCGGGTGAATCCAGGTATTGTCGAATAGAAAAACGTATTTTTATTGTGCATGTAAACCCATATTTACACCTATTTTAGTAAAAGGTCGTATTTTGGCCAAATGTTGTCCTAAAATGCATAGATTTGTCATATATTTTAAGTTCGTTTTTAGTGAAAGGTCTTATTTTGGTCGAATTTTGCGCTAAATGCATGTATTTGTGATATTTTTAAGGACACAAGAATAAAAATCTTGAAAATATGTCTCGCATGGTAATGTATCAGAAGATATAGTCACTAATAAACTAAACAATTATACAACAAAGGATTATTTTAAACGTAGTGCTACGATAAACCCCTGATAGAAAGCAAATGTGGTGCGTTTCTTTCTTGCCTCCTGCGCGTTGTGATAATGGAACGATTTATCAACAAATGGAACGAAATGGCAACATTTGGATACAATGAACAAAAGCTGCACTGCAGAGACATCGCCGCCTTCAAATACGCTTCCGAGACACCATTTGATGTGGAGAGGGGATTTTCTAGATACAAAACTATCCTCAGCGTCAACCGTAGGTCTTTTAAGATGGAACACCTCGAAATGCACCTTGTGATCCAATGCAACTCTCCAAAAACTGAAGACGGACAGGAAAGTGGAAAACATTAAACAAGAAGTATACAAGCAAGACATTTTGTTTGACGGGTTTTATTGTTCTGTACTTCATTTGTTTTACAGACACAAACACTTTTTAATGCTAGTTAGTTCCAAAGACTGCAAAACTTAAGTAATACACTCACAAGCTGTTCTTGAGGGAATTTTGTATTTACGTTGTACCTAAACATCAACAGAAATTTTAAAAAAACTTATGAAAAGTCATATTTTATTTTTTAGGTCATATTTATATGGGTTTTAGGTCATAAGTGCTCGCATATTTCGCTGATTTTTATGCCCTACTCACCACTCCCCGCACCGGCGACGCTACCATCGGGAGGGACGCAGTGGTGTCCAGAAGGAGGCAATTGTCCCAGGCCCCGACGTAACCCTTCAGTGGGCGCGCTCGAAATCGTAACGGGAGTGGAAGCAATAGCAGTCCATTTTGAACTACAACAGAACATACTATCTGGCATTACTTCTTACTTTGGCCACTTTCAAAACATTCAAGGAGTTCATTAAAAACGAGGCCTGCATCATTTTTAAGTGTGCTTCACTTTATCTGAAAGAAAAAAATTGAAGCCGTTTTGAGAAAATTTTGAAAATTTTGAGGCTTCTTGAAAAATAACTTCAAAATCAAAATATCTGTTTGAAACTCGCAGGCTCTTGTCTCCGTTCAGATCGATCGGGGAATATCTATCTTGAGAAAAATCGTCTGAACGGTTTGGACGCTAGCGTCTGTCACCGACGAGCAAACAGACGCGCACACAGACCTACAAACGTTTTGCCGTTGATTAACTTTCCGGTATGAAGGATCCACAAAACGTGGATTCTGACTACACATCGTAAGAAGAAGAAATTTACCACGTAAAGGAATACGATTTATCCTATTTTTCGTACCCAAGGCTCCAAAATGCGAGATTTTCTGTTGAAAAATCACCAATTTTGGTCGCAGCTTCACTACTTCCCTAGCAAGGCGAGAAAAAGGAAAGACTTTATTAACACTGTGTAATTCATAACATTCTGTTATGAGGAAATAGCCGTTTCGTAAATGTATAAACAAGTAAGGATATCTATGCAATTGTGTGCAATTGTGTGTGCATTGCCCTTCTTATCCAACTGCACACCAATTAATTCAGAAGTCTTACTTCGAAGTCTCAACTTCATCATCAACGTCGGTTTGGTAGGTATCTTCGTAGGAGGGAGTGGAAAAAGGTCGGAATGTATGGTTGGATTTTAATCAGGAGGATTTCATGTTTAAAGGAGTCGAATGCGTTTGAGACGTCAGTCAGTAGCATCGGGTTTTGTTTGCCCTGTAGTTCCCTGGCGATGTCCCTGGCAATGTCTGCACCACTAGAAACTACCGGCAAATTCCAAATATAAAGTCATATTAAAGAACTAAAACATTGCACGACGTGACTGCTGTTTCCAATGCCTCCATGTAGTACAGAAAGTCGTAAACCAGAAAGGAACATCCAGAAGTCAAAGTAGTAAAATTCCTCTCGTATCCGCGAAGAAATTGAGGAGTAATTGAACTTCAAAAATCATAAGAACGAAATGAAAATTTTTACTCACCCATATTACTTGAGGAATGAACGGACCTGTTTTTCGTTGCGGCCAGGGTTGCCAGAAGCTTCGTACAAACATCCGCCGTTAAATGGCTGTAAATCCACCCAATTTCGCCCTATAAGAAAAATTCAACTTTCCAAGCGGGAAATTTCAATTTAATCAAAATTTAATAAATTTAAATTAAATAAATTTAAATTAAATAAATTTATTTAAATTAAATAAATTTAAATTTAAAATCAAAATAATATGTATTTCAAGTTTTTGTTTGAGGTAGTAATCCTATGAAGTGGATGATTAATGTTATTTTGTTTACTTGTGAACATTGCAATACTTTATGTAATAACTATTTGTAATAATAAGTTAAATCTTAATATTTAAAATAATGCTTAGATTGCATTCTTATTCCCTTTGTCTTAACGGAAAATGCTGGCAATGACACCATACTTCCAAAAGATGACTAATTTATAAATGAAGTGTTCTAAAACTAATTGCAAATAATGCCATTGTAATATAATTATGTACTCAAGTTGTGCACGACAAAGCTATGACTTTTAGAAAACACCAGTACTAGAGATCTAAAACCAAATATTACATTTTTGAGGGTAAAATTAAACGAATTAACAAATAATTATAAAAAATCATATTACGAAAAATCATAGAAAATATCAACATCTTTGTTGTTACTTTTACTTTCTCGCCTTACCAATGCTTCGCAAGAAGAGAAAGTTGTTATCGTGCGCCAGAAAAACTTTCATTGTCGGGCTCTGGTAAAAAAAATGGTTAAATTTAGAAAAAAAAACCTCTACCATGTGGTGTAGCCAGAATCCATGTTTTGATAGCTCTTGATACCGAAAAATCGATTCACGGCAAAACGTCCGTCTGTCTGTCTCTCCGTCTGTCCATCCGTCTCTGGTCAAAGGTAGCGCCTAAACCGTTCAGCCGATTTTCTTCAAAATTGATATTCCCCATTCTTCTTCACTGTTGTTGAGACTCCTGGAATTTGAAACCGATATTTTTATTTTAGGAGTACTTTACACGAAGCCTTCGCATATTTTCAAAGTTTTGGCTCCAAATTTTTAATTAAATTCTGTTGTTGAATACGCCGAAGGACATTTAAGAGAACGATGCAGGTATCATTTTCGTTGATATTCCTCAATTTTCGAAAATTGTAAAAACAATATCAAAACTGCAAAATTAAAGATAAAGATTTTTGCGTGACGTTGTGTTGTTGACGTTGTGTTGTTGCAGAAAAAACTGTTGAGGATTGTCGAAACTTTACTGAAAATCATTTTAAGTACATCTACTCACAAATAGAATCAATTCTAATAAATATACGGGACTTGTCTGTTTGTGTTTTCCCAATTTGCATCTTTTAAAAAATTTTTCAACTCTGTTATTCGATTTCTGAAACGTATGTCACGTCAAATCAATCGTCTTGTGTGCATCTGTATGAACCGACTTAATAAAATTGTGAATATTTCAACATTAAATTGATATACAATTTAACCAGAACCCATGCGATCAACTTACATACCCCTGACGGTTCCAAAATTATTATTACATTTTCGCCTTACGAATACTTCGTAAGAAGTGAAAGATGTAATCGTGCGCCAGAAGACGACAAATTTTCCAGTGCACTGCGCTTGTGTGGCGTAGTGGTATTAGTGCTAGCACATTAACTCTGAGGAACTGGGTTAGGGTGCCGAAATGGAAAAAAAAAAATTGCTAGTTGAAAATGCCATTGCTGGTTTATGTAAGTATATGTTATTGGGAGCATTAAGAAACAATGCAAAAATATAGGTGCTTTGGTATCACTCCGTGTTGAATTTGACATTTTGAATTTGAAAAAGGTTGCTAGTTATGCTACAACAGCACATACTTTCACGCGTAATCGGAAACAGCTACGTAATATTGAAATATTGCATTTTCTGCGCTACTAACATCTTAGCTATTGTTTTAAAACGTCCAATTCAACGAAGAAGCGAGCAACTCACTGTTTCCATCCTAGTGTTGCTAAAAGTATGTGAATTCGCTTTACAAAATACAGGGTGAGTCACGTAACTTTAGCACCTCCTGTAACTTTTGAACGGTTGAAGTTATTGCAATGCAGTTTTCACGGAAGTGCATGAGGGAAAGGGGCTAATTGATACGTGCATTAATTTCTATTTTATCACTTGTATTTTACGAGATTTTTTAGGTAACTTTGTTTTTTCAAATGGAACTATACATATTTTTTCAGTCCACCATCACGAGCGTAAAAAGACGAATCCAATGATGTACATATAGTCATATGTTAAATAAGGATTTTTTTGATTAATTTTGATTTTTGCGACCGGGGTTTAACGGACGTTTTGAATAGTCCACCACACAAGGTCATGCAGCGCTCCACCAGCACACGTGCGCCCGGCGAAGGGAAGGGAAGGGGAGGGATTTTATTTGAAAATACGAAACATAGTATTCCAAGTATTCACAAAACCATTGCAGTTTTTTCCTGAATTGTGCTTTCCATCCTGCATTTTCACATTTTCGTCTTTCTTTGATTGAAGGAATTAAAGGATGGAAAATAAGGATTTGTCATAAGTTTGTATTGTAATAAAATTGTTTATAACTTCAACTCCATTTAATGGGGTTTCATAAGATACGTATTAATGGGATCTTGAAACAAAGCACAATAAGAATAAATAATTAAAACTGTACGAAAATATATTGTATATTTTGAGCAAACAATTTCAATGTTAATACGAATATAATAATAACTTAGGGATAGAAATAATCGTATTTCAATAAATACTACTTAAGACAAATCCGTATTTTCAATCCCTAAGAAACCCAAATTACTGAAAATGGATTAAGATGAAAAGGAGAGTTCAGGAAAAAGTGCAACAGTTTTGTGAATATTTTTCGTATCCTCAAGTACTTAAATCCCTTCCCTTCCCCGACCCCGCGTTTGCTGGGGGAGCGCTGCGTGACCTTGTGGGGCTGACAGTTACAATGAAAATATCCGTTAAACACTAGTCGCAAAAAATCACAATTACTCAAAAAAATGCTTATCTAACATATGACAATATTTATATCTTTGGATTCGTCTTTTTACGCTTGTCATGATAGACTGAAAAAATACGTATAGTCCTATTTGAAAAAACAAAGTTACCTCAAATATCTCGTAAAATAAAAGTGATAAAAGAGAAATCAATACACAAATCATTTAGCCCTATTCCCTCATTCACTTCCGTGAAAACTGCATTGCAATATCTTCAACCGTTCAAAAGTTACAGGAGGTGCTAAAGTTACGTGACTCACCCTGTATATTAATACAGAAATTAGAATATATGCAATTGAGATCAAAATAATTACGGAAAATTTGGCTGCTCACTCGTGAGTGACCTTTCGTCGTAAGATAACAGTTTCGACATCGTTTCAGCATTTTCTTTTATTCAACTCGCAGTAAATATTTTAAGGATCAGATGACATTAAGTGGTGTTAACTAGACCCCGGAACTTCATGCACTAAAAAAATTAAAAATAAGCATGCAACCATGCATATTAAATTGGCAATATTTGCACGTAAAATAGCCAATGTAAGAAACTAAACCTAAGAATATACATTAAAAAAAGAATTAGGAACTGCTAACATTTTTACAGGTAATCATTTTACTCCCTAGTACCAAACGCGTTTAATAAAATAGGTATTTTCAAATTAAGGGTGGAAAGTTTCCGTTTGACGGAAACCGTGAAAGAAACGGAAACTACACACATGCAATATGAACATTTTTCTAGAACAGGCTGTTCCAACTTGGCCTGTCGCGGGCGCGGGCGCCCGCGGGCGAGCCCGCGAGCAATCGTGGCCAGCCAAGGACGTCGCAGGAGACCAGCCGAGGTCTAGGGATTGGGGAGAGGGAAACGCGCTCAACATTTTCGCATTGCTGTTCCTGAAAGCAATACGAATAGTGCTATGGCTGGCAGAGGAAGCCCGTTAACTGTTCCAGTTTGCTGGGAAGAGCAGTTTTTCTTTGTAGAAAAAGATGGACTTGCTCAGTGTCTTATATGCGAGAAGAAACTAAATGTAAATAAAAAATATAATGTGCAACGACACTATACCACCCTTCACGTTGCACAGTATGATAAATTAGACGGCGATGCACGGAAGGTGCTTATTGTTAGGATGAAGAGTGGCATGCAGCAGGATGTAAGTTTGAAGTTTATCTACCTACGAATCTGTACATCTATTTAATTATTTTAACACGTGCACTCCAGGTTATTGTTAAATTTGCATGCATATATTTTTCAGGTGACAGACGGTGACGAAAATGCTAGTGAGGCAGTGGTTCGTGCGATGTTGATTCACTTGTGAAGAAAAAGAGATGTGTAAAATGAACTTGATGAGATGTGAAAATATTTTTGAAATGAATCAAATTGTACGTTTTCTGTTAAAGATTTAAGTTTATTTCTGAGTATGAACCCTGGTGCGGCCTCCACTCCCCAATCCAACCGTTCCCTGCTTCGGCTATCGGAGACGTAGGCGCGACGCGACGCAGCGACTGTCGCCAAGGCCAAGGTCAACGCCAACTCACGCCCCAAGGGCTTATATTTCGCCAGGTGCCGGCAGGGAGGGTTGCAGCAGTCGGTGCCCGCCGTGTCCGCCAGTGCCCGCGACGGCTCACGGGACGGGCGCCTGCGTGCCCGACCGCGGGCAGCTGAGTTGGAACAGCCTGTTCTAGAACTACATTAAAATATCATACAAAAGTTTTGTAAATTTGTAATGGAAGAAGACGTCTGATACCCCGCACAATACGGAAATGCATTTCAAATCAATAACATTTTTGGAAAAAGTTTTTTTCAACCAACATGAGACCTGCGCCATTCTCTTAAACTCCCTTTACACTATCCAACAACAAAGTTTAATCTAAATTGTTGGCGCTTTTTTATGGCCATGAAAATATTCCAGGTGCCTCATGTAAAGTACTCTCCAAAATTAAAATATCAGTTTGAAATTCCTGGGGCCACGACATCCGTCAGATTAATTAATTAATTTTGGGGAAATAGGCTGAACGGTTTAGTCGCTAGCGTTTTTCACAGACAGACGGACAGACAGACGGACGGACAGACAGACGGACAGAAGGACGAACAGACGGACGAACAGACGGACGGACAGACGGACGGATAGACGGACGAACAGACGGACGGGCGGACGGACAGACGGACGGGCGGACGGACAGACGGACGGGCAAACGGACGGGCGGACGGACAGACGGACGGACAGACGGACGGATAGACGGACGAACAGACGGACGGGCGGACGGACAGACGGACGGACAGACCGACGAACAGAGCGACGTACAGACAGATGGACAGACAGACGAACAGACAGTCGGACAGACTGACGGACAGGCAGACCGATAGACGGACAGACGGACGGATAGACGGACGGACAGACGGACGGACATACCGACGAACAGAATGAAGAACAGACCGACGGACAGACAGACGAACAGACAGATGGACAGACAGTCGGACAGACTGACGGACAGGCAGACGGATAGACAGACAGACGGACAGACAGGTGGACAGACGGACGGATAGACGGACGGACGGACAGACGGACGGACAGATCGACGAACAGACCGATGGACAGACAGAGAGACAGTCGGACAGTCAAACAGGCAGACGGACAGACAGACGGACAGGCGGACGGGCAGACGAACAGACAGGCGGACGGACAGACGGACGGACAGACGGATGGACAGACGGACGGAGAGACGGACGGGCTGACGGACGTACGGACAGACAGAAACACAGACGGACAGACAGGCGGACAAACAGACAGACAGATGAACGGACAGACAGACGGACAAGCAGGTGGACAGATAGGCGGAGAGACAGACAGATGCACGGACAGACAGACGGACAACATTTTTGCAGTCAATCCATTTCTCGGTATCAAGGAACAATAAAACGTGGATTCTAGATGCACCACTTGTTAGAGGATTTTTTCTAAATTTAGGAAGCGGGTTAATCCACTTTTTCGTTACGAGGGCGCTGTAAATAGAGGTTTTCTGCCAAAAATCCGCCGTTATGATTTTGCATATTTTTGTCCGTTGATTCAGGGCATAGCTAAGTGAAATTTCTCAACGTTTGGTTAGAATATGATGCTATATAGATTAATATGTTACTACATATTTGTGCAATTTCCAAGAAATTGTCAAAAACGTTCATTTTTGTGTTTTGGATCTACGATTCTTGCGAGTATGACGGGAATTGAACCAACGCCTTCTAAATAGACCTATGCAGGTGGCGTTGATTAAACCCCATTATTCAGTGGTTATTTTCAGTCCGCAACACCATAATTTTCTTCGATGGGGATGGCAACACTGATTTTGACGAGAAAAAATTAAATGAATGTCACCGGGCAGAATGTGTGGTAAATTCTGAAGAATTTTAGTTGTAGTGATATGTGAAGTGTTTCATGTGTATTCTGTATAACGAATATGCAACTTGCCTTGAAACATTAAATTTGAAGAACGTGAACTGAATTCGAAGGAAACAAGAACATTAAATATTAAACAATACATTTCTTAAGCGTGCAAAAATCGATGTTACTTACAACTTATACACATAAACATACACAATAGTAACTTTTTAATATATATATATATATATATATATATATATATATATATATATTTGCCTTCAGAACAAAAATCAGACCGAGTTTGTGGAGTTTTAAAATCTTAAAACAGGAGACAAAAATATGGAAGTGTTAAGCAACTCTGGGGAATCAAATGTAGTTGTAGAAGATTTTGCTTCCGAATTTTCCGAACTGATGAAGAATGATATTATATTAGCATTAGAGAATAATGCAGAACAACAGCTTACTGGCGATCATTTATGTTCATATTAGAAAACAAAACGTACAAAATATAGCTGGCATCATTCATATACCTGTAAGTATTTTTTTTACAGCGATTATCATTTTGAAATTGCAATATTACCAGTTCATATCCGTTTCGGAGTGAATATACAAGACCATTGAGTGTTGGGAATTTTCGAACTGGAGTATAACATTAACAGATTACGATTCTTTGGTAAGTCCAATGCCAGGTACTCTAAGAACGTATTTGAACAAAGCTACGCATGAAAGAAATGAAGTACGAAAGAAATTTTCAACACATGAATATACTTTTAAAAGTTTCCAGAGTCGGCGACGCCTCATTCAACTAGTGTGAAGATATTTTTGTCAACAAATTTTGGCGCCAAATTCAAATAGAAAAAAAAACAATTTTCGACGCGGTAACGTTGGAGTGCTGTCTCAGTTTTTCCCTCTACGATGAGTCTCATAACATTATATAACACATCTTTTTCAGATTTTAAACGATGTGGACGATAGTGAAAAATATTAAAACCAACTTCATCAGTTTAAAAATTTGAAATTCGCGCCAAAATGTAATTGGGAAAATGGTTTTACCAATATTTAAACAGAGGCTCAATCACGACAAATGAACTCGAAATCTTATAGCTGTTACACCGATTATGTACCAAACTCAATCGGAAAACATATTGTTGTGAACGTGCGAACGAAAGTTGCACTCTCACACGCTGCTCCCACATAGACACAATCATTTATTATTTGGCACACACTCGTTACTTGCTGAAAATTGTTTAACCGTCAGAAATTTTGAGTAGACTGTTTATAAACAAACGCATGAACCATGTTATTGAAGAAGACTGAAAATTACTATTTGTCTGTGATTGTCTATTTGTGAATGATTAATAAACCTACAACTGAGTAATTTGATTTCTATTAGAAACAATACATAAATCTAAAACAAAACAGGTTTGTTGATTTTATTTTGATAATATACAGTGGAATGTCGATAGCTTGTTCCCCGTTATCACGTTTTCCCGCTTAGTGCGTTCAAGTAGTAGTTCATATTTTCAAGTACCGGTACCAACTCCATCAAAAATTTCGTTTAAAAGTTTATCAATCCCGCTTAGCACGTTCAAAGTTTGTGTAATTAACATGCTTCGCGAGGGACGTTTGTTTTCCGGTGTACCAGCGCCATCTTCAGTGTGTATTGTTCTCTTGTATTTTGGGGTAATACTTTCACTTTCAGTCTGATGCCAGAGCCAAAGAAACTCAGGCGGAGGGTACAGCCTGTTTTCCTTTACCCTCTTCCCCATTTTTTCTGTTGCATCTTTCATACGAGCGTTGTGTTGACGCGCGTTACCTAACGCTGATGACGTCAGTTGCGTTAGCTGAAACGAACGTCGCCAAGAGCGCTCGTATGCCGTTTCACATCAGGCAGTCCTAATCTACGACGCGCGTTAAGCGACTCAATTGTACAGGTATCGACGCAGCTGACGTCATCAGCCGTCGGTGGCGCGCGCCAGAGGAACGTTCATGTTGCACTGGTAAATTCTGAAGAATTTTAGTTGTAGTGATGTGTGAAGTGTTTCATGTGTATTCTGTATAACGAATATGCAACTTGCCTTGAAACATTAAATTTGAAGAACGTGAACTGAATGTGCGTTTCCTTGAGTGCTTTCTTGTCTAATTTAGTTATATTGAATTTCATTTATTTACAAATTACTTCAACCCGTAGTTATTTGCGTGATTTTACGTATCCGTTTGTTTTATACATTTGGTTTGTAAATGGAAATGTTAAAAAGTAAGAACAAATTGAGCATTTTTCGTTAGCACATTTTCCTGTTTAAAACGTTCAAAATTTTCAATCCCTTGAAAAACGTACTAACGAGATTTCATTTTACTTTCCACACAAAAAAATGCCAGCAAAAAGTTGTAAATCATGCCGGTAAATGAGAATATTCAATAATTTAGTTATAAATTGTTTAAACATTTTGGCGCGAATTTCAAATTTTGAAACTGATGGAATTGATTTAATTTTTTCACTATCGTCCGCAATTTTTTAAAATCTGAAAAAATATATGTTATTGAATGTTACGAGACCCTTTCTATAGAAAACAACTGAGACAGTACTCCAACGTTATTACGTCGAAAATAAATTTTAAACATTTTTTTATTTGAATTTGGCGCCAACATTTGGTGACCAAAATACCTTCACATTTAACTATTTTTTCCTGTCTCTGCAATTTATTCAGCCTAATACATGCAATAGAAGTTGAGAAAAAAATAAACCTCGAAAAACACGTTTATCATTGTATCTCTGCAACTGTTAGCCATTTTTCCCGAATCTACGCCTTTTTGTACTCTTTCATACGAGTGTCACGTTTATCGTTTTGGTTTGAGAGGACTTTTTCCCCCTTATTCGGCTATTTGCTTTATGTTGGTTATAAACCTGGGCTATCTCCTCGATTTAGTGGATTGAACCGCGTCTGTTCTTGCTGTCTGTTGGCCCAATCACATCAATAATTTTAATGTATTTGCTAAGATTTTATTATTTGAACTTTGTGGCATTGCTGCCATCAGTTTCCCGCAGAATGAGACATTTCAGAAAATAACTTCTTTTCTAAACTGATTAGGATTGCCCATCTTTACTCAAGAAAATCATGCCTGAGAACAATATTGTGTTCTAGCTTGTACTTCGCCACTAATCTTTCTCGATCGAAGTTTAGTCGGAAACTTATAGACGAAATAGAAATGTAATTCAGACGCTTCCATTTGCATGATAATCCTCTAAATTTCTCTCGCCGGAAGACACGCCAATCAACCAATATTTCTTAGGAATTTGAAATTAATATAAGATAATTTGAAATACTCATTAGAACAAGCGTGAATTTTCACAACCAAACTGTTTAATGCTGTATACGATGTAACTTCTTGAAATTTTGGACGGGGTGCCCGAGAAAAGAGCAATTATTCAGCATCAATTTGCTTTTTTGGGGGGGATTTTTAATGCATCATTGATTCCTGCGCATCAACTTCTAGGTAAATCTCTTTTTCTACTTTCTCGCCTTACGAATACTTCGTAAGAACAGAAAGTTATGTAATCGTGAGCCAGAAAACGGCTAATTTTCATCAGAAAAACTCTTATAGCTGGAGTCTGATGAGGAAAAAGTGGATAAAACCTGTTGCTAAATTTAGGGGGAAAAATCCTCTACCTCGTGATGTAGTCAAAATCCATGTTTTGTTGCTTCTTGATACTGCAAAATCGATTGACGGCAAAACGTCCGTCTGTCCGTCTGTCCGTCTGTCCGTCTATCCGACTGTCCGTCTGTCCTTTTGTGGTCAACGCTAGCGCCTAGACCGTTCAGCCGATTTTCTTCAAAATTGATATTCTTCGATCGTTTTTACTCGTCTCAAGGCTCCTGGAATTTGAAAACGATTTTTTAATATTTGGGGGTACTTTACATGAAGCCCGTCGGAGATTTTCAAAGTTAAAAAGAAAATCGCTCCAAATTTTTTGATTATATTTTGTTGTTGAATTGTACAAAGGACGTTTAAGGGAATGATGTAGGTATCATTTTCGTTGATATTCCCAATTTTTCGAAAATTGCAAAATACTATTTAAAATCTGCCAAATTGAAGATAGAGATTTTTACCTCAAACAAAGTCGGTTGTACAAAATTAGCACTTTAAATAAGGTGATGTACCATTTTTTGAATAAACGAGTAGTTTTTGCGAAAATTACGATTCAAATTTACAAAAAAAAGTTTATAAAAAAACCGCTCCAAGTCTTTTCTTTAAATTTTCTTCACTTATGTAATGAGAGTCGATAAAAAATATGGACTTAGTCCTACTTCTGTGAAATACTTTTTTTTTGAAAATTTCAAATAAATATTTTTAAAACTACGAAATTGTAGATAGGGATTTTTACTTCAGACAAAGTCTCTTGTACAAAATTAGCTTTTTAAAAAAGGTCATGTAGAATTTTCTGAAAAACGAGTCGTTTTTGCGTAATCTTCGCTTCAAAATTACAACAAGAAATTTCTCAAAAACCGCTCAACATTTTTTTCTTTACATTTTCTCTACGTGTGTAATAAAGGACGGTAAATAAATACATAAACTAGTGGGGCTATAGAATGGCACAGACTTTCTCGCAGAACTTAGTTTTCTAATCTCTATAGTTTGAACCAGTTTTTCTGTTGTGAAAGGTCATCTTCCGAGATATCTTCTTTGGGCGCCCAAAGGACATTTTCTTTCTCATTTTCTAGATTTTTTCGGCTTCCTCATGCTAGAAATGAAACCATCATACACTATTACTATTATACAAGTGTAAACGTCATGCGGAGACATTGAAGTCGCAGATGTTAATCAGCGAGCATTGGCACAGCTTTTCGGGCGGAAGCTGCGCCGATTCTCGAGTCCTGGTCGGAAAATATTATTTGTTTAAATTCTGTATTGTCACAGGAAATAATTAAGAATTCTAAAATCTTCATTGAAAACCATTTGAATCACAAATATTAATAAATACGATGAATGAACTGGATGTGTCTGCATATACTTTTTCGAGCTTTTAACCTTCAACAATTTTTCACTTCTTGGATTTGTAAATCGTCTTTTACCATCGTATCAATTGTTTGTTTATCATGCATATACCATTTTATAACTCGGCTCGATTCTTTTTATGGCTCTGTTCGACCCATACGGTGCTAGTGTGGCGTAGTGGTATAAGTGCCGGTTCGTTATCTTTGAGGATCGGATTTCGGGTCTCGGAACGGAAAAAGTTTGCTGGTAGAAAAAACTTTTGGTGGTTTATGAAGTAGTGGAGTAGCATTTAGGACCGTATAGAAGCAATGCGAGAAAGTATGTGCGTTGGAGGCACCACTAGTTATTTTCTTTCGTCATGAAGAAAGCACCCCACAGCACTATCACAGGTTCCAAAAAGTGCGAGCTTAGTGTAGCACACTCACCTTTGGGCTTCCTCATTTTCTGCCTTCCGAATTCCGATCCACTTGATTCCGAATGTTGTGGCGATATTGGAAATTGCTAAACCACAATCAAACTAGCCAGGCTGATCAAACATGAAATCCAATAATTCTTTCCATCCTTTCGCAAATTCCAACTGATTTCGGTTATTACCGCTTGGTTAGCAGGACTGATCTTCCAAGTTTTTAACGTTCTTGACCTCGGTTTTGGGATGTAATGATACCACATCTAAATGATCCTTGCCTTTACTTCATCTTAAAAGAGTTAGTGTGTCTATGTACTTACTGCTTCGATTTCCGAAGCATGACGCAGATTTTCTTAAATTGGTTGATTAGAAATGGACCATTTGCGGATGGTTGATTGGCCTATTCGGAAGGAGGACCAAGTAGCCAAGAAAGGATCGCCGCGCACTGACAAACGGAAGATTTCGAGACAAAATGCCCGCAGTGGCCCTCCACCTCCTTTCACTAGAGTAGAGCCGGTCGCGCCCAAAAGTGTTCCCACCCCTTCCGTTGGGATACATCCATGGCTACAGATTAGCGCTGCTCCATAGAACGCCAAGTAGGCCACCGGTTTTTAATACTTGATCTGTCGGACATCGAGATCTCTCGAATTGGAAACGAATTTTTAAATTGTTTGGGGGTAACCTACATTATCCGAATAACGCCGCGTCAAAGACTGTTATGCCGACGTATCAGCCATCTTTATTTTTTTCAGGACTGGTCTGCGCTGTTAACCGCAACAAACTAGATGCCACACAAAAACCCTACAGAATGGGCTGGCTTCACCCAATCTGCCTCTCACCCACCTTCTTTCAGTTCCGAAAGAGCTTGTCAGGTAAAGGCAGAAGACGCGGCCGTAGCTCCACCGAAAGCTGCCAACCATTTCATGCAGGCGGTGAAGAATGCATTAGAAAACGAACACTTGAAACTCGTCATGATGGTCAGATATGCAAACGATTTGTTCGTGTTATGACCCCATGGACAGGACGTTCTCTAAGACTCCTTACACCGTCTCAACGTCACTCATCCAATCAAGTTCACCATGGAAGTGGAAAAGGATATCCGATTGCCTTTCCTCTGTCTTGGTGAACAAGCGGAACGATGGCAGCGGTATTCAAGAAATCCACTCACACTAGCCCTGTCTCCGCGCAGAATCGCAACACCACCCTGCGACGAAAAACGGCGTGCTGAAATACCTCGGTACACATTATGTATTGGCATTTTTTAAGCTCAAACTTGGTAATCATATCAGGAATAAGACCTAATTATGCCCTTCAGGGGATCATTAACCGTCACAAGTTGAAGGGTGAGTGTTAAGCTTTCAAATTTTGCTAGTCATTACTCGGCGTTAATGTTTTCCAATGGTTTGTGGTCCCTTCTAGCTGTTATTTGAATCTAATAATGAAAGGAGCTTCATTAAATGCCTAATTAAAACACTCACTTTGATATTCAGATGCGCGTCAGAATGACGATGAAATGAAAGGCGTCACCATAGACCTACGATCATCATTTGTCATAAAATTCTGTACATAAACTATTTCTAAAAAAACGTTTATCACTGTGCTTTTCATGATACTAAGAGGAAAAATTCGATATGCCGTTCGGTCTTACTAGTTCGATAAGGAAAGAGACTAGAAAGGTGACGACAAGAAAGAAAAATATAAAACGTATTACATTTTCATAATAGACTGAATTTCAACGAGACGAAATCTCTCAGCCTACGTAAGCGGATGAGAAAATTTGATTTCTCCGAATCGATAAGAATCTCAATGGAACGAAATACCACATATTCCGAGATCCAGGAGATTTGTCTTTTAACCGCCTGAAGAGAGCGTCCCAATATGCGAGGAAATCTCATTTCTGGAGAGCGGGTGGATCTGAACGCATCAGGTGGGCTTATTTCATATAGCGATGGTATTTGTGGAACTCCTCAATTTTAGAAAAGAGATATGCCACGACGTTTTCTCTGCGAGGAGAACATTTTAAACGACCAATGCTCATAACCAGAGAAGCATTCAGGTTTTTTCTTTTGGAGTGGGAGGCACAGGTTTGTATCATGTCTTGCAAACATGTTTTCTTATAAAAAAATGCATTTATACTCAATATAAAATTTCTATTTTTATTGCCTTATAGGCCTAATTATTATTTATAGCATTAACAATTAGTAAAATGAATGAAGGGAAACGAGGAGGGAAAAAAGCTCAAGGGCTTCCAAATACCGTAGAGTGTTTTTAAAGATTAGTAACTTCCAAACTCGTTTGATTTCTCTACAAATATGTTCAATTCAGCCTAAGAGTGAATAAAGTAATCAGTCACAGCAGTGCGGCTCAAATGTGGGTTGTTATCAGTAATGGCGCGCGGCGCAATTTTAGCCGATTGCAGTGAAATAGTTAAATTGTGGGAAGCAAAGTTTTTGAAGTAGAGATTTAAAGCTTTAATCCTTATCTAAAGTAGTTTGGATAAAAATTTAAGGAGCTATGGTCATTTGAAAAGAGTATTTCTGTGGTTTTAAGGTAAAGTTTCGGGCTACTCAGTGCCCTCTAGAAAACAAAGCCTGGCGACGGGCAGCCATCTTGCAAATGACGTCACGATGAGTAGGCCCAAAGCCAGCTTTACTCAGGCCCCGAAGCGAAATTGTCACGTGATCAAGGTAGTCAATGGTCGGCTCCTGCGCACGTGGCGTTCGGTGATGTTTCATGTTTTGAAAGTGGCCATACAGGTTTTGTGCGTGTTTTCAGTGTTCAAATCAAAATTGATATTGCAAGCGATTGTGCTTACTGTGTGTTATTAATTATCGCACTTTATGTGGTTGTTGCTTTCAGCAGAACTTCTTATGTGCCGGACGTTTTTGTATGTGGATGAAAGTAACTAAGTTAGGTTATGTAGCTAAAGTCGGAGATCTCACAGTATCGGTAAAATTACACAAACTTCTTCGTGACGCATATTTAGAATATCTAGCCATCTTGTTATTAATGAATAATCGTTTTGTATTTTACAGAAAATGTTTTGTGTAATTTGAATCCTTTTTATTTCAATCAAGAGCGGACTCGATCGAGAATTGTGTATAACCTGTAGGTGCATGTTTCCTATTATACGCTTTCAGTATTTACATTTTGTATATCTATGTTTATACATTGTACTGGCCTTGGGACATCCACAAGGCCTGATTGCCGATGATTGAAAGATTTAATTTCCTCAAAACGAATAATGATAGTTCATCTTGTAGATGTCTTAGTCAATTGTACATTGCCGAAAGATGCGCAGTTTGTTAGCCAAATTTTCTCCACTTGCCTCCCAATATAAACCACGTTTGGCGAGGCCGCCGGAACCTGGAGGACTTTCGACTACCGTGATCACGTGACTCAAAACTATGACGTATGCTTCGGGGCCTGAGTAAAGCTGGCCTTGGAGTAGGCCCAACAGCCCCGCCGTGGGCCTACGATCTATGCTGAACTTAATAGCAACAGCACTTCACAATATACTTCTCCTTGGCACTTCATTTTCCACCAATAGATTTGGGTAACGAAAATTGAAAGATTCATATTTTTAGAAATATGTTGCTTTTATTTCCGGACAATGTTTCTTTGAAAGAAAAAAAATATAATTTTTCCTACAACTATCAACAAAATTAAAATCAGAAGTTAATAAAAATACACTTTGATTAATTTTAGAAATAGTAATTTATTTTGAAGAAAATCATGTCACAATTTACATACATTACTCAATAGATAGTTCGTGTAACACAACAATTTTTAAGCAGTTTCTCAATACATATGCATACATATTCCTACATTAATACACACAAACATTATTTTTACAGAATAGGCGATTTAAAATATTTTGGGAAAGAAAAGTACGGAAGCAGAATCATGCTGCAGGCTAGATTTCGAGCTGAGATATCACATAACAATTATGTATATATTAAAACACAAGACATGACACATAACGTAATATTTGAAGCTCTGAACGAAACACTTGATAAGGAAAATTCATTTAAAATACCGAATGAGGAGATCCTGCTAGCAAGTAGATTAATGTTGAATAACAAATCTTCAAGTTCAGTGATTCTTGTTACAAACAAAAACAGGGGACTCCAATAGGTGGACCCACGAGTTATCTCTTTTCTGAATCGGTTATGCAGCAGACACAGTCATCTTAAGTCAAAATGAAGTAATATTTTGTGCTAAATATGTGGATGACACGATATTAATTGTTGATGAGGAAAAAAGATTGAATCCATTTTGGAACAATTCAATAACTATTACCACAACTATTACTATCACTATCACTGTCACCAACGTTTGCAAGTTTAAAGCATTTTTTAAATACCTATTCTTGAGTTATTGTTGGGTATTAAAGTTTTCTCTCTACGAATAGCTTTGATCCACGCACTCCTTGGCTCTTTCTCATTGGGAAAGCTGAACACGCTAACAGCACGGCCGTTCCGGTAGTTGCCTTTACAATTGGGTACACAATACTTGAAAGGCATTATTGTGATGAGCTGTAAATGAAACAATGAGGGTTTGAATAGTTACGAATTTTTTAACATATGTTTCCTGTCTAATCACGTAAGTCCTAAACACTGTATGACCAATATGCACAATAACCTAAAAGCCTCGTAACACATTTTTACAAATTGAAGCACAAATATATCATTTGCCTTAATTTTAGATCTAAGACGAAAAGTGAACTTAATCAGAAACTACTGTTAATAAACTGTACTTACCAAGTTCGAATTTCCTTAAATAAAAATAATAAAATTGCTGAAAGATCACAACCAACACAACATAGCAACACGCGTAACACAAGGAGTATCCGGCCGGAGAGTCTCTTCGTGGGCCTACTCGTGCTTACGTCACAAAATCGTCGCCAGGCTTTGTATTCCAGAGGGCACTGGGCTACTGTGGCACACTATATGAGTCAAATAAGTGATATTTAATGACCATAAAATTGTTGCGTGGTAACGTGGGCACAACCTCAGCCAAAATACCAGGATATAAATTACATTGAATAATATTTATTCGTTATTTTCTTAAAAGTACCGAAAAACGCCAAAACATCGGGTGTTTATGGGGTTTGTGACACCCGTAAACCCATTTCAAAAACAATTTTGTAGGTGCCAATGTTGTTCTTGAATTGAAAACTAACTTAGGTTTAAATATTATGATGAAATAATGACACAATCGTTCTCACTAAGCTCATCTTGCAAAAAAGCGTTTTAATGAAAATTGAAATTTCATCCTTTTAAATGATAAATGATTTCAGTGGAGGATACATTTCAATTGGTTTAGTAACACTAGTGAAAGAAGCAGCCACCTAGTCTTAGTGTGACTCAATAGTAGGTTTGCCACCTTCTAGAAGTCCGTGATCCGGAGATTTTGAATGGGAGGTAGGGTCACAAAAATGTAGTCATAATGATTGTGATTCTAGATCGTATAATCTAGGATAAATATATAAAATTGTAATTCTGTGGGTCACATTCAAATTGTAATTCTAATTGTCACATTCATATCCCGAAATATAAATATTATAGTTATCCTATAGAGAATCCTGCAGAGAAAAAAACTTCATCACCTCGTGTCATGATGGCTATCGATTTATCGCGCATTTAATTTTAGTTTTAAATTTTGTTTATTAAAATTATTATTTGTCATAATATTTGTTATAATTATAATTTGTTATAATAATTTTCATTAAGAAAAACAATTGAATGTGAAATACTTTTTTTATACTATAAAGTGGATTACGTGTACGCTTCTGGCTGTCGTACCGAACACATCGCTGAACTATGAGCCGTTAGTTGTGATATTTCATAACATACTTTGTCACGAGTGGTGCGTTAATTTCAGTGCGATATAGTACTATTAACCTTTTCGCTGCTGCGGACCCCACCCAGGGTTTCGCCGCCCCGTGCTGACGCACCGCGGCGGCCGGCGACCGCTGTGTGCGGCGCCTTTTCCTGGTTCCGAAGGGCGCGCACTGGCAGGGTGTAGGTGGCCCCACAAGACAAACTCGCATATATGTCCTATCTTTGTTTTTGATATGGACCTTGGGTCGATACTGACGTTCATAGAAATATAAATTTTTGTGTTTTGTTTTTAAATTTTAAAATTGTTTTCGTTTTAAAATATGTGATATGCTTTCATATAATATATGCTTTGGAAATATGTGACAATTTTTTCCTTGAATTACATTTTAAAACAGTGTAACACGCGGACCTCATAAACACTTTTTGAATGTTTTAATATTATTGGGAATTTAGAAATTCATTTGTGGTGTTACACTTCAAAACATGGCGTTACACTCAAATCCACATTACATTCTTCACAAAAGTATAGGAACTCACGGCGAATAATAATCGAGATTCATTTCCTTTTCACAATCACACAGCACTAAGAGTATGATTCCAAACCTGATTCGTTTTAAAATATTATTCTGTATGAAAAACAGCCGTCCCTTGAACAAAATTAGGCTTTCATCGACGTACAACTTCCCGAACGGAGAGAATGAATTTGCTAAGCTTCGGCAAATGGCACTGACATATCTTATTTTGAAAACCCGATTGCCGCAACGCTCTACATTGTTACTGGAATGAAGTATTCTCAGTGTAAGCAAAAACATATCTCGAGACATTATCGCCCCGAAAATAGGCGTTGAATATTCGTTTACTGAGGATTTTTTAAATTCTCGGCATGAATAAACATACCAAAAGAAAACATGCATTTCATTAGAAGACGTACCACTCCATTTTTGCAAGTCGCGAGTAATATTTTTCAGTGATTCGCAGCGCATTTAGATAAAATTTCATACTTTCGTTAACAATGAAAGGTATTAACGACTTCGTGAAAAACAAAAAAGCCAAAATTGAACATCTTTCATTGAGCCTTGTTTTCTTCACAAAAGAAGTCGATATTCGAATAGTTATGAATATAAACAAAAAACTTTTAGCAAGAAATATTAACACAAAGTAACGATGGTACATCGTTCCCGAAAAAACTTGAGAAAGTTTTATTAGGGTCATTAGGGAAGGGCCTCCTTCAAGCTGCGCGCCAACCCCTCACGGGTGACGAGGACCGCCGCACTGCAGTCGATCAGTTTACAAACATTTCAACTCGTAGCAAGGAGAATATCCACAGCAGCAGTCACTAGGAGGGTTCAAACTAAAGTTCAAACCCTTACAAAACGAACATATATTGCCACATGTCCTTCAGGCCCTCAGCCATTCAGAAGAAAGCGAAAGACAGCCGTGCGAAGTACAAGACGCCTATAGGCGTCATTAGCACAGCAGAAGCGACTCCGGGCGGACGCCTAAAGGCGGCGTTAGCACACGGGGCACGAAAAATCCGGACGCCTATAGGCGTCGTTAGCAGCGAAAGGGTTAACTCTATAGAATATTAAGGAGTGTTTACCAGGCTGTCGTAATCACGGCTTGCATCGTACTGCCATGGCATCTTCCCAAAAAGTAAACATTACCAAAGTTTCAACCAAATCTGGAAGCCAAGATATCCTACGTCAGCGTTGCATCGACTGAGATGTTCCCGACTAAAGACCAAGCCATTGTAATTGACTCTCAAGAAGGATTTTTTATAAAAGACTAAATCAGTAAGTTTGCCTCTATTGTTAATGCCAGTGATATAAGATTTGTGTCCCGCATCTCCAATAGTAGAATTTGTGTCTTTCTCAGTACTAAACAAATTGTAGACTACATTACTGATAATTTTAAGTACCTTAACGAATGTGGCAAAGAACTATCCATCAGGCAAAGAACTATCCAAAGAATTATCCATCATCCATCATTAGTAAACAAAAGAGAGTTATCATTTTGAATGCATGTCCCATCATTCCTTATGCTATGATTGAAAACGAATTGATCAAAAGAAATATTCAATGTTCATCTAAAATCAGTTTTCTCAAAGCAGGTATCTCAGATACAGGTTTTTCACATATAATGAGCTTTAGGAGACAGGTATATGTAGACTCTGATAATGTAAACAAACTACTAGAATCCACAACTATATTTTATGATGGTAGTACGTATAGAATATACTTTTCAACCGACACAATAACCTGTTTTTCTTGCAAACAAGCAGGACATTTTGCCAACATATACCCAAACAAAACAATTGCAACTGAAGTTATGGAAACAGATGTGACTAGTGAATCCCTTGTAGATCATAATGACAACTCGGGCTCAACCACAAGTCTTCTGACACAATCAGATGAAACTAATGTAGCTGAAGAATCCCTTAAACACAAACAGGATGACAACCCTGGTGCTACTGTAAGCCCCCCAAAATCAGCAGAAGAACCTTTGTTTAATAAAAATGACTTCCCTGCCATTCAGAAAAGAACACTACCTTGTGAAACATTCTCACAAGAGACAAGTGACAATAAATCCATACTGCTGAGCAATAATGTATCAAAACAATCAAAGAAGAAAAAACAGAAACAAGAGAAAAAAGAAGACACTGCCATAAATGAAAATGTTTCAACCAAAACTTTGGAAGACCTCATTGAACCTTTAAAAAGAAAAATTGAAGGCAATCCAGAAAAATTTCCATTAAACTTCAATCAATTCGAAAACTTTTTAGAAAACTGTACAGGTTCTAACAACCTTGCAATGGTTGTAAAATATTACATTGATAATATTCAATCTGTTAAAGATATGCTGTTAGACACCTACACTTTCCTGAAAGAAAGATCCATCAAGAATAGGTTTACCAGAATTATAAGTAAGCTGAAAATGTATGTTGACCATCACGAAGAAACTGAATCAGACATTTCTGAGTGAAACCCATATTAAAGAATAAATATGAACATTCTGCAGTGGAATATAAATGGTTTCTACCCCAGATATGAAAGATTTAGCTGCTATGTAATACTTATAAACCTGAAATACTATATTTACAAGAAACTAACTTTAATGAAACGCGAACAGGCAGGTTAAAGGATTATCTGTGCTTCTACAAAAAACGTAGCTCCTCTTCCATTGCCAGTGGAGGTGTTGCCATATTTGTGAAAGATCATATGAAAGCAAATTGTATTAACGTTCAATCTGAAATGGAGGTTATTGCAATTAAAATACAGGTACCATTTTCAATATGCATATGCAAAATATACATACCCACTAGCTATCCTCTTGACATTAATGAAGTAAAGGAGATTATAAGACAACTCCCTAAACCATTTATATTGTTGGGTGACTTTCATTGTCATAACACGCTCTGGAGATCTGTCAGAAATGACTGAAGAGAAATCAACATGGAAAATCGTATAGAAGAAAGGAATCTACCACTGTTAAACAATGGACAACCCACACACTTCAATGTGAGTAATGGACAGCTTAGTGTATTAGATCTCATATTATGCTCTAATAATGTGACAGCTCAATGTAATTGGTTTGTTCTAAATTACCCTCATGACAGTGATCACTTCCCCATCCTCATTAACATCGATACTCCTTGTTTTACTCCATACTATGCACAATAAATTAAAAGATGAAACTACAACAGAGCGAACTGGACACGCTACCAAGATAGGATTATAATATCTTTAAACCAAAATGATAATTTCGAACACATCAACAATATTGACAATATCATTAAGTCATTCATAGATATCATTAGTAATGCTGCCAATGAATCTATTGAATCCATCAGATCTCCAAAACGTAGGAAGGTAGTTCCCTGGTGGAATGAAAGATGTAAGGAAGCACTGAAGATGTCTAAACGAGCCTTCAACCGATATACGAAACACCCAACCACAGAAAATACAATTGACTTTAAAAAACCAAGATATTCTACAAGAAGAACAATCAAAGAAAATAAAGCCAAATCATGGATTGATTATATGTCTTCTATCACGATCAACGATGATGTAAAGAACTCCTGGAAGAAGATGAAATCTGTACAAGGCAGCAAAATATTGAATCAGATTCATTTTCTACAATGCGACAATAATCAAATTGTTACCAAACGAGAAGACACTGCCAACGAACTTGCAAAAACTTTTGCGAATTATTCTAGCTCACTGAACTATTCCGAGGCCTTCAGGAAGTATAAAACAGAACAAGAAAAAGAACATTCTTTCACAGATGCAGCTAGTGACCAACTGCAAGAATACCTTAATACACCCATAGCTATGAATGACCCGTGCGATATATTAGAAGCCTCAAAAAAATTCAGCTCCTGGACCCGAAAATATATCGAATATACTTCTCAAGAAGCTCCCAACTGAAGCAAAAACAACTCTTCTTAAAATATACAATTACATATGGACGGAGCAAATCTTCCCTAACATATGTAAAGAAGCCATTGTTATTCCCATCCCAAAACCTGGAAAGGACCCAACAAAAAGTGGCAACTATAGACCCATATCCCTTACTTGTGATATGTGCAATATATTGGAAAAAACCATCAACCTTTGACTCAGATGGTACCTTGACTTTATGGGAATGATTTCCAATAATCAATTTGGGTTTCGACCAAAACATTCAACGATCTCCCATCTTATAAGCATTGATACCTTCATTCAAGAAGCATTTTCCAATAATCAGCATGTACTAACTGTTAATTTAGAAATCGAAAAGGCTTACAATATGGTCTGGATGTATCGTGTGCTTTCCAAATTGCAGGATATTGGTTTTAGAGGCAATACGTTTCATTTCATTAAACATTTTACACAACACCGGACCATGCAAGTGAGAACCAATGGGCGCGTATCTAAGACCAAAAGTATAGAAAATGGAGTCTCACAAGGTTCAGTAATCAGTGTCAATCTGTTTTTAATAGTAATCAATGATGCGGATGAAAACATCTATCCTCCAGTAATGACAAGAAAATACGCCGACAACATGACCATTCTATGCAAAGGAAGAATAATATCAAATCTAGCAAAGAAAATATTCAGATGGCATTAAATCATATTTATGCTTAGCCATTTAAGTCAGGCTTCATGTTCTCAGCCCTGAAGAGTTAGTGCATTTTATTTTCCAAACATAAGCAAGATAACATGCCTCTTCTCAAATTAGGTAATCAAAGCCTAAAGTACGTTACCAGCACTAAAATTCTTGGATTACACTTTGATGTCAAACCATCATGGAGTAAACATATTTTAAATACAATCACTGAATGTAAAGAGACTCAACATATTGAAATGCTTTTCTCACAACAATTGGGGTGCAGATAGACAGTTATTATTAATAACATATAAAGCACTAGTTCGATCGAAAATAGATTGGTCCATAATACACAGTTCAGCAAACAAAAATGTCCTCAAAAATTGGAAGTCATACACAACCATGGGCTAAGAATATGTACCGGCTGTTTTCACACCAGCCCAATTGGATTCTTATTGAATCGGGCGAATCCACCTTATTTCACCGAAGAGATCATCTAAGTATTAAATATGCCCTGAAAGCTGCTCCTTCAAGCAATCCTATAGTTTATTATATTTTCTCTAAAATTGCAGTGCACAAAATTCTCCCCCGATGTGAACCACTACACGCAAAAATCAGGAGAATTCTTGATGAACTTAGTATTGAGAGCATCAAAACTGAAAAGAAAATACCGTACAAAACCCCTCCCTGGATAATCCAGGATTTTGTAGCAGATCTATCTTTAACAGAGCATCAAGATAGTCAACAAACAAAAGAATTCTGGGACCTCAAATTCACTAAACTTAAAAACAAATATAACTACTACCGTGTTTACGCCACCGGTACTAAGAATGACCAAAGAACCTAGGCCACTGCAAACTCAAGTGAAGTCGCAGTCAAATATCAACTTCAACATTATGCCGGCCAGGAAACTGGAGATCTTAGTTCATTAATGACAGCGTTAAAAATCATTAAACAAATCAAATCCAACAGTTTTATTATTCTATGTAGTTCCCTAACTTCATTACATAATATAAACAAGAATACTACCAACTATGAAATGAAAAACCATTGTACATGAACTGTATCATGATATGACAACCTCAGGAAAGTCAATTAAGCTGGTATGCTATCCACAGCAAATTAGAACAACACAGAATGAAATAGAGAACCTGAACAGGAGAATGACAAATCCAGAAGACACCAATACAACATTAACAGCGTCCAATACATTCGAAGACCTAGTAAAATACCCTGGTAAAGCAATGCAAGATAGATGAAATACCAGCTGGAAAACTTTAAGATCCAGTACCCTTTATCAACAAATAAATAATTTCTATAATCTCAAAAGTAAAAAACACCTCAACAGAAAAGAATAAATATCTATTACAAGGATTAGACTGGACATTGTAAACTAAGCCACCTACCTTTAATAGAAAGTTTCCACCTCTTCCGATCTTCCCAGTCTCCATCTTTGAGGCCTCTTGCCTCCATTTCTTCTTGGATGTCCTTTCTCCAACTTCTTGGTGGTCTTCCACGCTTCTTCCGCTCTTGAGGTGTCCATGCCCAGATCTTCTTAGGCCACCTATTACTTCTCATACGCTGGTGATGTCCATACCAATTTAATCGTTTGGTGCCAATTGAATCCAAGATGCTGCTCTCTACATTCATCATCTCTCTTATCGTTTCATTTCTAATATGATCTAATCTGGACACCAATTCTGATATAAATATATTTATTAATCTTTAATTCAAATATACTAGCAATGTAAACTGTATTTGAGGTATATATTATTATATATTGTGACCTATTGAAGTATGAATGTTTTTAGTGTGTAGTATGTATAAATTGTATTCAATCTGTTTGTATTTATTTATTAAGCACTTACAACAATTGTGAAACTAATGTAAAATTTTGTGTCGCTAATGACCTTAGTTGTCGATGCGACTATAAATCCGGAGCCTCTGGTTCAAACCCGGAGAGATGGCTACGCCACCCTAATAGTTGTCTCTATTGTACATCTACAAAATTGCGAAAGTCCTTCGGACGTCTAGGGAGTACTGGGTAATTAAAAAAATAAAAATTTTGAATACTATGGAATCGACTTCTGAACGTGAGACGGGCAACCTATCCCTACTAATCTATCATTTAAAATGTTTTTTCAGGTGCGCGAAAACATTATTACCTACCTCTTACCAATTCCATTAATACCACCAAAATTTATATTCATATTATTCCTGGAAAATGCAACACATTTGTTATCAGTAACAACCATACAGCACTATTGTAAGAACTTGCAGCGCTTCTTGACCCAATCAATATTTCTCTTGAAATGAGAAGAGATATTCAAACAAAGTAACAATTCGCAGTATTGAGTGAAAGTCTGTGAGAGTGAGACTCTTGGTCGCTATTTGTATAAACGCAGTAATTAGCATCTGTGTTCAGGATTTGTAAAATTTCAGTAAAGAAGTTGTATCCTTTTATCGTCTAGTAGATTCGATGTCCCAGACGAGTTTGTTGCGATATCGAGGCATCAATATTTTACATCAGAATTCAAATTCTATCGTTTTACTTTTAAATTCTATAAAATTTCTCTGAGTAATATTTATAATAGTAGGAGTAAAATTTAATCAATTTAGTTTTTCGTTTTATATGGTCTAGACTGGTTTCAAAAACATTTATTTGTATTAATTTGGTCATGATTCCTAGCATACCAGTAGATTCTTGATGAATGAATGAATTCCAAGTCTTCCACAAGAATCAATTCTGCGGATTTGATGTACTATTGTTTTGTCAGTACTATAATTGAATCACCATTATCTAAATATCTATCATTGTTATATTTTGTGACACGATTCAACAGGAGTGTTTCATGATTCACAAAATGGTTTTCATATTTTTCGCGCCTATTTATCGTTCGAGTTTTATCAAGTTTCATTAATGGAAGTCTTGTTTTCAATAGTAAAGAATAAAATTTGTTTTAAAAAATTACTGTACTAAACGAGAACCCAACAGTAATATTTAATATACCTCAAGAAAATTGATAGTATCTAAATACCAATTCAAAAGTAGTAATTAAAAATATTAAAAACAAATCACTTCTTACCTTGTCTATCCCCAAGGACCCGTCACTATGAGGCTTTAATATGCCATTTGTAAACATTCATTACTCAAAGTTCGTGGCATGCATCGAAGATTGGCCACCACTGGTATAGATAATTCGATATGATTCCACTTGTGGCGTTTCGATCAGCCTGTCTCATTTTCTGCCCTCAACATGACGTTGTTGGGACGAGCTCCAACCCGGATCAGCAGACCGCAGCACCCGGAGACCCGCGTTGTTTGCATTCCTTTTGAGGTTCCGGCCGAGATCGAACTCAGAATTCCAACTAAATTGCAAAACGTGACATCAAACGAATCACTACATGAAAGCTCCTCGGATAGCTCAAGGGTTACATTGCTTGCCATATGATACAGAAATAACAAATAATATACGCACGTGGAAACACAGCACGTTGTGTGATATGAATGTTTTGTAAAAGACGGTACAAGTAAGCAGCAGTCACATTATATACTATTCACTGGAAAGGAATTGTAGCGGTACGCTATTTTTAATATTTTTTAAATTTCACAAATAACTGTCGATGTGAGGCGTCCACCTCCCGCCGCCGCCAGCCGGGTCGGCGCGCCCCCTCCGCTAATGGACGGGATGACAGCACGCGCCCCTCTAAAAGTTTATGGCCATCGTCCGCGAGTCGACCCTCATCCCGTCACGCACCCGGGCGCCGAAGAAGAGATTAGAGACGTGTGCTGATCCCGCCGTTCCGGGTATCATGCGCACTAAGTACCTAGGCCGTCCTTCGCAACTTTCTCCGGGGGTCCCAACGGACATTCCGCGTACCCTTTACTGACCTACTTCCGAAGTCAGACGGAGAGCGTTTTCCAGACAGAGATAGGGCTACGGAAAATTCCTAGAATCACCGGACCTGATTGGCCGAGGACAAAATTACGGCGTAGTAGCACTTAGCCAATCAGGGGCAAAATTCCGTGGGGTGGGAGCGATTTTGGGGCACTTTTGAATTTTCGGGGTGGCGGAACGAGGAGACCTCCACGCTAGCGGCGTAGGGGAGAAGATCACTTCTTCTTGTTCGATTGAGCTGGGGGGGGCGAGCGCCGCGGAGTGAGTAACAGCTCCGGCGCCGCGTTCGAACGCTACGTGTACTCGACTTGTCTTGGGTGGCGAGCGCCGCGGAGTAAGTGATAGCTCCGGCGCCGCGTTCGAGGGAGAATTATTATTTTGGGGACTTAGTTCGTGGACACTGAGCTCTGCCGTGGGCAGTGACCGGTGACTAGTTTTCTCCGAGATTCGTGATCGTGAAAACTCCAGAGAACTTTCCGTAAGAACTGCTAATTTGTGTGAACGGAATTCGCGATCATTCACGATCCGGGCCAGCTGACCGTCGCCGCCGCCGCCGTCACCGCCGCAGCCGCTGTCGCCGCCGCCGCTCCTTTGGTAGCTATTGTGGAAGGACGTTTCTCGGCCTGGCAGGGCCATCTCAGCCGCCGACCCAGACGGAGAGAAGCCGCGACCCCCGCCGCCGACGCCGAGGGCCGCCTACACGCCGCCCCATTCAGGCATAAACTTCGGTCAACGACCGCCAAAGAACTATTGTGCATTGCTGTGCCGCGCTTAGGCATTTGTTTCCTCATTATTGTCAGCCAGAAGGCGAATGGCCTAGAGTTTGTTGGGGCCTGTAAAGGAATTTGATTGTAATTCTCGTTCTTTCTCTCTTTTTTTTTTAGATTTAAGTTTTATCTCATTTTTTCTTTCGTTTCTAACTGAGCTCATCAGGTAGGGCCTTTCTTAACTCTTTGAATCACTGTAACTTCCCCGGCCTATTATTAGGCGGGAATAAACCTTTTTATTTGCTTTACCAACCACTGAATTGTTTCTGTAGTTAGCAAACGCCTTACGACTCCTTCCATCCGAGTTAGATTCTAAGCAGGTGACAAAGTTGGCCGACTGAGCTAGGCCCGGGCCGCCCTCGTTGACTTCGGCGCACACCCACGCCGCCGGAGCTCGACGCTGTGGTTGACGATCGACGCCACCGTGTGGCTCGATAACGAACCGTGGGTGTGACAGAAAGAACCGCATTTCCTTTAGGAGCTGTGCCAGTAATATGATTAGAATTTCTGTAAGACCTTGATAGTTTTAATGACATTAATTCGAATTATTCTATATCTCGAATATCGATAATTTATTTATATATTTGTATGATTATTTATATACTTGCATAAAAAGTAAATGTAAGTATGCACATAATTACTGTATGTCTTTTCCCTGAAAATTTTCAAAATAGTGAAAGCAAAGAAATTGCTATGAAAAATTTCACTAATACTTTTGAGCTGCTGACAAAAATATAGAGCAAGGGATGAGATACAACTAGGGGTACTAAACAGCAAGTACTTTTTCGCGATATTGCTAATAGCTATGTAATATAAAATTACCATGTCTCTCATTCACTGTAGTTACAATTTGAAAAATTCTTAAACAAACTAAATGGCTCGCGGCTCAGAGCGAAGTCGCTCGTCTTTCACCAGTGAGGTCCGGGTTCGATTCCCGTCGAATCTCATGTGAAATTTGTTCCGACAAAACGACTCAAGCTGCTTCACACGGGCTAGTCCAACCCCTGTGAAATGTCCTAAATCTTTCGCATATCCTTATTCCTTCCCAATTCTGGCCGCTGGGTAGTGACGCAGGGGCGCGCGGTGTGAGGTACGCGGGGATGCTACCTGGCGGTCCACTTGACAATTGACTGCGACGTGACATGAGTGTTAATGGAGGATTACTCCCCAGCGCCATTAACGGAGGATTACTCCCTAGCACAAAAAAAGCGCTCAACGCCCCCACGAGGCTTTGAGATGCGTTGCGTCAATCAAGACGCAGCAAATGTAAAAAAAAAGTGAAAAATACATATATTTTTAAAATTGAAACGGCTTTATGCCATTGAATTCAATGTATCCACGTTCTACATAAATCTGCCAACGATGCGCGATGCGTATTGTAGCCGTCAATAAAATTATTAGTTTATATTAACGCGAACTACCTGCGGCCATCATTATCACCTTGTTATCAGTAAGGCCTTACAACAGTGTGTTGCAACATGCAACAATGACAGCTAATTCCTAAGGGATATAAAATTTACAAATTGGTATTGTTGATACCGCTGAAAAGAAAATGAAAGCGAATACAAAAATATAATAATTAAATACACTATTGTTATACCTTCATCAAAACTACTCGTTCGTAACGCCCTTCATTCCCACAGCTTATTATGCAAAGCGAAATCATCTATTCGTTTTCACATTTAACTCAATTGAATCCCACCCACCTCCTTATGCGGGGTCTATGCTCTCACTCGCAACAACCGCAATACATAGGACAAAAAAAAGAGCAAGCTTGGAAAAAAACAACACTACCACAATCTCACACTTTGCTGATCACTTAAGTCTAAACAAACATACATTCGACCAACACACTCATTTCCACATTTTAGAAATTGAAAATAGGTACTGGCACAGAATAAAAAAGAATTAGAATCCATTCATATATACAACCACCTAGAAAAACAGAGCATGTCTTGTCTCAACCAACAGATCTCAGAACTCTCGTCACCTCTACCAAAATTAATCCAATCTGTACACCCCTAACCACCCTCCTTCGCTCGCCCGTCGGCTCCTCACGCCTCTACCAGCCGCCTGCCTGCTGCGCCCCCCCGGCCGCGCCGCCCCCACCCCGCCCTACTAGCTTTCGACCGGCCTTCTGTTCTCTGAAGTGAGAAGCACGCAACATGATCCGCAAAACTTTGTTTTCCGCCCAAACGCTGCAAGGTAACGATCCAGTTTGCTTGCGCATCTGGCATCAACAATTTTGTACAAAAACTATTTTTGTAAATAATTTATACAATCTTCTTTTCATACTTGTTTTATGTAATTTTTTGATAGCTCTGAGGATGATAGCCATGCTATCGAAAAGATCTTAAGCCTTAAAATAAATATTTGATACCAGACAACACCTGTTTTTTATTCATTATTGAAAAAGGTATCTACATCACTGTAGCGTTGTGGTTTGCTAAAACAGGGAGACAACCACGTGGCCGACGGCGGGCATAGCCGGATGTTTAACAAAGGCTGTATCTAAGCGGCGACGATGCACCGGGACTTCCCGTTCTGTGAGGACGCGACGGTAGGGCGGAGGCAATGGGAGCGGCGGGTAGCGCCGAAGGGCCTATATAAGGCCACGAGAACAATGCCTGGATCTTCTTGGTTCCTGGCAGCGTCGGCGGCAAGTTGTGAATGAGTTTGTGCTGGTGGTGCACGAGGCCAAGGGGCCGGCAATTCATTGTCGTAACTAGGAAACATGTAGTAGGTCTCTGGGTAGAGCGGTGCTCCGCACAGGGAATATTGGTCGTATGTTGCGGTGTGGTAGCCGTTCAGTGAAATATCTCTCCTAGCAGTGGGTTCTATTTATTTAGTTAATTGTAAGCAGTGCAATTAGTTATTTGTGACTGCAGCCTAGTTTATGAATAAAGTTACTGTTCTTACAACCCACTCTCGTCTGTGTTCTGATTACACCCGTATAATGCCACAATCACCAACTGTTATATTGTTGTATTTCTGAGTTGTACTTTAAATGACTTCAAATGAATTTTTCTAAATCACAAAAGATTCCCGTAAAAAAGAGCTTCACTTTTCGCATTTAGAGTAGCGCTTATACGCCACTGCACACAGGAATTTGATTCACCTCTGATTTTTGCTTTTTGACGGCCGCTACGTGGTAAGTCAGCAGTCGCGTCGATCCTGAGTAATTAGCTTGCCAGAATGGTGACTTCGTGTGCGGCAATTTTGCAAAGAAACACCGCTTTACATCTTCATAATGTCAAATTTTTACTACAACTGTAAAGCAAACAAGTGCTGTTTTTGGTTAAATTTCAATTCAGCACGTAAATGTTTCACACCATTAGTGCATAACAACTAATGCAAAAATGAGGCCAAGTCTCCGATAGTTACTTTTTAATAACAATCCAACCCTGCCAATACTCTTTACCAAATCCGGGCACAGTGATTATTAAATTATCAAAAATAATCACCGACGAAATACCAGCCGTCAATTGACTTATGCATCATCCTGTATTTTAATGTTAGAGTTAAATAATTACTACCTTTTAAATTGATGTCTTTTTATTGAACTGCATATTTCGGTTTGTGTTTTTGGACGCGTCCAAGGCTATGCTCACATTTCGTTAATGTACTTTCCCTGGAGGTAGCGGGGCACCTTCCCGGCTAGAACATGAGATTCGACGTCCACCTCCACGCCGACGTATGTGGGGAAGTCCCTTCAAGGTAACTCTGCCAGAGGTTTTCTGTGCAAGCGCGTGACTGGTCTCCCGACCAATGGTGTCGTGGATGTAATTTTTATGTACGTACGTACGTACGTGCGTGCTTGTATGTACGTGCGTAAAAGAACAGGGAATAAGGAAGGAAAGCGGGGCGCGCGCGGTCCTCGGTCCGTTTGTAAGGTAATGCACCGGCATTCGCCTGGCACTGATGCGGAAACGAAATGAAAACTACCGATCAGAGCAGTCGGCCGCTAGAATTCTTCTCCTGACAGTAGCTTTATTCGACCCACATTTTTATCTGTCGGAAATTCACCACTGATGGGACTGAAACTCCAGGAACACCGGATCAGAGACACTTCAGTAGCCCTGAGCAATCACTGTGGTTGCTCTGAGCTATCTCACCCGGTGCATATGGCGAAATGTTAAATGACATTTAGCGAACAGGCTCTCAATCCATTCGGCAACCCTGGATACGACTCACGCCAACTCCTGCTGCACACAGCAGATAGCAGTACAAGCGGGAAATTTCTATGCCCGTTCTCAATGCAAGAACGTGTTCAGAAATTCATCGCCTAAACGCGCTTACAGGACACAGCGCAGCAGTACGATATGTGCAATTCGCATTGGGGAAATCCAATCACGAGTTTCAATAGAATATGATTCTCGCAAAGTTATAATGCACTAGAAGTTCGAACACGATGCGCAGTTAAGCTTTGGTGGAGTTCTATACTGATATTGTAGGAGAAGGAGTTCTAGTTTGACGGATTTTAGGCAATAACAACATCCATTTAAATGGAGCTTGTTACTACTCTGTTCAGTCGCTGCCAAGCATTATTTTGTTCCGCTCACTAGCATAGTGTGCTCTATCCGACAAGTCTCATAAATTTTCCATTACACGAAACGGAGTGAACATTCAATGGCGGTTCACTGACTGTTTTGTGAAAGAATCGCTCATTAATTGATCATCATATTGTCTATAACGTTATCCATTTCATGTCCAATCAATAGTGGTAATCTTAGTAGAGTGGACAGAGGATTCAAGGGTAAGCAGAACAATAAAGGGCTTAAAGAATCACCCTGAAAAATCTCTCGGCGTATACGTATAGTATCAGTCTGGGTGGATTGTTTTCTATTAGAGAAATACTGTTTTGTATTCCATCGACTCATCACAGTTTTCAGGAAGTTTTGGACAAATGGATGAACCTTGTATACATCCAAACACTGAAGGACCCAAGAATTGGGCACGGTGTCAAATGCTTTAGCATAATTTATTATTATTATTATTATTATTATTATTATTATTATTATTCCCCTAAATCACGACTTAAGATGTTATGTGTCGGCTGAATATAAAATCTACTCCAGGTTGCAACCAGCTACCTAAGGAGCAGATCTAGGGACTGTCGGTGCCTCTACAATTCTTTGCGCAAAATGTGGGCTGTTCCAAATAAAGCAATTTCTTGCACTTCACAATCTTTTGGATTACCTGGGAGTTTAGACAAGTTCTTACACAAATTTTGCGGAACGAATCCCAGAGCTCCGATAACTATCGGTACGACCTGTGCTTTTACGTCGCACATTCGGCTGATCTCGATTTCCAAACTCTTGTATTTAAGACGTTTCTCTGCCTCCTTGGTAACGACGTTTTGATCGCAAGGTACAGCAACATCGACAAGTAAACACGATTTTTTCGCCAAATCCCGGATAACTATATCCGGTTTGTTTGCCGCTATCGTGCGATCAGTTTGAATTTGTTGGTCGTACAATATCGTACACAACAGACGGGAAAGGAATGAACCGCACAATGCTATTATTATTATTATTATTATTATTATTATTATTATTATTATTATTATTAGGAAAGTTTATTGCAGTTATATTGACTGTTTCTTGCACTCTAAACGCCAATGAATCTTATTCCGCCAGGCATCTTCTTTTATTCTTCATTGCCGAACCGATTTCTTCGGACTTCGTTTTCTTCTCTCGAAAAGGATCCTGTCAAAGACTATTTAGGTATTCTGTCTGCGTATGTTTTCATTACATGACCATACCATTGGAATTGTTTGAATTCTTCATTCTCTATCACTTGTATTGGCATTACCTGCTTAATCGTCTCCAGCCATTTATTTACAAAGCATTTAGTCGAGAGTTGATCGCATCATGTTTAACCCAAATTTTTGATCCGTACTTAATACAACTTACTACTATCGTCTTATATATTTTAATCTTGGATTGCTTTTCAATATACTTTTTTCATAAAATATAAAATCTGCTAGTAATGGTTTTTCCCTTGCTTATTTTTTTAATGTTACTATACTCGAATTAAACTGCATTAAGTCACTTTAAGTTACTTCAATTCTTTTACTACTCGAAAAATACCTTGTAATATTTCTAGATCACTTCCAGATTTATAGAAAATTATATATCTTGACTTTTCATTATTTCGAGCCCCCATTATTTTAACGCAACTACTAATTTCTTTAACATACGTTCCATATCATCTTGACCTTCAGCTACTTGACCTGGTCGTGTGATCTGGACAAACAGTATGAATCTTCCCGAATCCGAGAATCACTTCCATAATATATTTTCTGGACATTTTTGAATTTCACTATTAAAAATCTTGGGTAAAGTTAGTAAAAGAAGACATCCTTTATTTTTGTTATTTAAGGTCGCATCAACATCAAGGTCATTAGCGACCACTAACGATATGTAACTGAAGATGACATGATATGGTGATAATAGGGGAGAAAGGATGAACACAAATACAACCGTGCCCGAGGCGGGACTCGAACCCGCGATCCTTGGGTCCGAGTTCGCTACGACACTACGGCTTTAACGATCTCGGTCACCAGAGGACATCCTTGTCCGAGATTTATTTACGATAAAGCCTTTGGATATTTCATTTCTTATCAAAACGTGATTCACACTCTTTCCATGGGTAGTCTTGTTTATCAAGGTAGGATTTTGTTAGGACTTCTCACATTTTATTTATCGGAACGTTATCACAAGCCTTCCTTAAATAAATACATGTACTTCTCTGTCCGATGAGATTTTCTTTTTAATAAGCTATTTAATAAGAAATATAGTGTCAATACGAGGTATTCCTGCCCTAAAACCATTTTATTCTTCAATTTCATTGACCTCCATTTCCAGTCTTCAAAGGAAAATCTATTCAAAGAGTTTACCCAAAGTAGCTATTGTACTAATTCCTTGACAGTTTAATAATTGTTCTTGTTTCCCATTTTCTGGATGGAAAAAAACCGGTGAATTCTTCCATCCACGAGACATGCGTTTAAATAAATAGATTAATATAAACAGTTGGTTAAATAGCATCGCGCATCCTTATGTTTCCATGTAATACTGACAAACTATTGCTGTATGCATCTTTCGTGTGAACATTTCATAAGCTTGAATGTTTTTCTAGTCACATTTGATAAAATATACGGGTATCGTTCTTTAAGAACCCATTCTTCTGTAGTTATTATAAATCAAAACGCTTTTTTATATTGAAATTCTCAAGTAAATACTTCTTTACACAACCAACGACAAAGCTATCTCGCGTTTCACATTATTATAAAAAACCAAGCGCATTTGAAAACAAATAAAACTTGAGAAAAATAAGGACGGGAAAAACATTGCTGGACGAGCAAAACATTCTGTGTATTCAGTTCGTAGACATGGGTTGCTGGCAGCAAAGATTTCCGCAGCAGTACATGGAATTTTAAATAATTTCGCTGTTTGTTAAGATTCATTTTTTGTTCCATATTTAAGAGGTTCTCCCGGATGTTGGCTTGCTATGCTACTCCTTTGTTTTGCTGATGTCGCTAGCTGTGGGTTGCAAAGAAATTTATAGCTATACAAGTTCGAGATAACAGTTTTTTCTTGTTTATAAAGCTCATCCAGATTTTTCCAACTTACGTACTGTACTGACAAATATTCTTCTGTAAATTTGAGCTCCTTTTTCAACCTCCTATTGGTCATCTTTAATTCTGTGAAATAGTTAAAGAGTCTTCCGATTAATGTTTGAGAGTATAATCTGTAAATATGTCCGAAGAATGTAATTCTTTTTCTCATTCCGTTCGTGATTTTCTCAAAACTTTTGTATAGTTAATTGTTACGTCGCTGGAACTGATATCAAAAAATTTAAATGGGACTATAATAATATTATGATTAATATTATTAATATGAGGAACAAATTAGGCTAAAGTGAATGTGGGAGGGCTGAAACGGGGCGGAGCGGACCGGGAAGGAGTGCGGAGAGGTGTGAGGTTGGCGAAGTGGAGGAATATGGGGGGTTAAATGAGGTTGCACGGAGAGAGCAGAGAGGGACGGAATAAAACGGAGCTACATTGATTAACTGGTGTTTCAGGCTGCGACAACTGGTCAGGTCATTTGTCCCGTAAATATAGTGATTTTTTTATTTCGGGAGGTGGTGGTGACCTTCCGCTGAACGATGAGATCTGGTGCCGACCTAGATATCAACTTGCGGTATCTCTCACCTGCGGGGCTCCACTCCAGCCGAGACCAACTCTAGGCTCCCGACTGTTTTTTTCGTCTTGTATGGTTGTGTAGCGCACGTAACTGTAAGGGTGTGCAAATAATGGTTGAATATAAAACAACTAAGAGGAAAAAACATCGCGCGAGTCTGTGGTGCGTTTGCTAGGGTACTGCTCTGGCATACGCCACGGAAAGCAAACGTTCAGGTCAACCTGCCAGAATTCTTCTCCGGACTTCGCCGAAATCGAAAAGGCCACCACCGCCGCGACTTGACCTCCCTGTTAGAGTGGCTACAGAGTCAGCGTCAATGTTGGCTCTGTGCTAAAGTCAGCGGGAAGGTGAATCGGAGTTGGACGGGGCGGGAAGGCAAGGAGCGGGGAAGGGCGGGGCAGATGCGTTGGGGCCGGAGCGCGAGGACACAGCACGGGGACGGTGGAAATGAGGGCAGAGCGTCGCAGGGCGGAGAGGGAGAAGCAACGCGCGGGGGCGGCGGGGAGTGCTGACGCGCTTGTTCGATTGTTGGCGTCGGGCGCGGGAGGCAATCGAGTTGGAGCAACGCGTCGCACTTCGCAGACGCTGAAACGTTCTGAAACGTTGTTGCGACCGAGTCGCACGAGCATTAAACACCCATCTCCATTTGAACGCAGAGATTGACGCTCTCCACGTGATTGCTCCGCGGCAACAGGCTGGCAAAGGAAAAGTTGCTTTCGGCGTTTATCACCACTCCATCCCAACGATGTCTCTTCCTCTTACCTCCCTCCCTTGTTCTCTTCCCCATCTCTCTCTCTCTCTCTCAAATTGGATTCCTTCTCTGTCTTCCACTCTCCATCTCTCTCCAACATACACTCGCATTTACAAATTCCCTCATTTACATAGAAATACAGACCAATTTCTCGAAACTACCTCCAATATCGGCATCCTTTCTCTAACAGCTTTATTAATGAAATTTATTAATAATTTTCCCAGAAAATATAACAATCTGACTTGCTGTCGAATCCTTGCTGTACCTCTAGTGAATGTGTAAACGATGTGCAGATTACATGCGATTTTGATTAGAGGATGCATGGGAGCCAACAGGTGGCGTCGCCGTAGAGTTGATGTCCCCGCCCGAATTCGTAGCCAATTGTAAGGACTCATTGTCATTATTCATGTATTCATCGTTTTTTACAGTAACAGCAAATACATATTAACACACGTAATTACAAACAATGTCCTTAAAATGTATACACTCCCTCCTAAATTCATCTCCATATATTCCCACAACTCACTGCTCCATATTCACATCTCCAACACCTCCCCATCTTTCACAATTTAACTAAATCGTCAATAAATTTCCTATTTTGTCATTTCATCTCCAAACATAACTGAAAAGTTCATACAGTACCAATACAAAAAAAAGGAAAAGCACATACACAAGAAATATATACCCACTGAGAAAATAACACAAATATTAATTTCTTGAAAAATCACCCTACGACAAAAATAATCTAAACCAACGTAAATGAAGAAAATCTAATGTAGTACAATTTACAATTGTTGTTAGTTTAGATTGCATAATTACTGGATTGAATATTTAATCTTGGTTAATTACTTATTGTTTGAATTCATACTCTAAATCAACATTCACTTTCACAGCTACTAAATAAATTATGTTTTAAGATGTTTTCCAGTTCGTACAAGTATGTAGATATTCAAACACTGCATTTTCAATTCAAAGGAAATCGACGGCCGTAAAAAGATAAATTCGAGGTGAGAAATATCTTTATTAATAGTTTCCCCGAAGTGTTGTGTGGACATAAATAAATTGTCGAGAAAATGGTACATTATTATAACATTGGATGGGATTAGAACGATTGCAGTGACGAATCGGAAGTTCAAATCCATATTATGATGCATTTAACTACCAAAGTTTTCAATGAAGCTATGTCTTGCAGTCATGGTAACGGAATCTAATAATGATTAAGGCATTTCACATTTGCTACTTTGATACATTTGATATTCTGAAGACGGACATCGAGTGTTACTGTACTTTGAATCTTTATATTAGTTTATTTAAAACCTTATCTTCATTGTGTTAATGAGAAGATAGGTGCAGTGAATACGTAGTCGAATTAATGTCACACAGTCAGTGCTGATTTTAGAATTAATTTCCTGTTGTGTGGAGAATTGAAAACCGTTTATCTGTGCGTAACATGCAGTTAAAAAAAAGATCACGCCAGAAGTGTTCTTGTTAGTTTTATGAAAGTGAAAATTATACACATTCAGAGGTAGCTGGAAAGAATGAACTTAAGGTGGCCGTCCATAGATTGCGCGAGGCGACTTTGACAATTTTTCGACTCCCCCCCTCCTTTGATGAGATGTGAGATTTGGCTCGACCTACTCCCTCCTAATCTCAAGTGAGATTTTTCAAAATGCGTATTTTGAATGTAAATACGTTAATTTGTGATTTATTGCATAGGGATATATTTAAAAACATAATTTGTTTAATTACATTTATTTAGGACTAGATATGACTAGTATTTAGAAAATAGAGCAACTGAATTACAATGAATATTATTACACTTCTAAGAACAGTGCAATTTATTCATTAGATTTTTGATTGCTTAATTGACTAGTTCCGGGCTCGTCAACTGCTATGGTCATTAGTCTCATAAGTGTAGTGCATGTTTTTGCTCGGGAGGTGGCGGTGAACCAGCTGTATGGTGAGATCCGGCGCCGTCTTACCGTCGGCTAGCGGAGTTTTCCCTAAATCAGGTATTTCCCGTCAGCAGGGCACAGACCCAGTCGGGAAAAGCTCTGAGGGTTCGTCCATAAATTATGTGATTTAGGCGATTATCCGACTCCCCCTCGTCCGTTACTGAGATGTCGTCAGATTTAGCTCGACCCACTCCCCCGTCTTCTAATCTCCCGTGAGATTTCTCAAAATGTTTACTTTTCTTATAAATGCGTTAATTTGGGATTGATTGCATTGGGGTTCATTAAAAAAACATGATTTTCTTAATCATATTTAAGACTAGATATTACTAGTATTTAGAATATACACTGAGTATTATTGCATATATGAAAACAGTACAATAATTCATTGTAATTCAGTTCAGGGGGACTCATGTGCGGTTTCAAGATTGACTACTGGAACGAACATCTCCATACGATTTTCCATAAATTCATCTGCTCATTCATTCACTTCGCTGTTCAACCACTGTAAACCGTTGTAGCTTGCACACAGACGCTCAGTAGCTTGACGTGTTACGATCCGTGAGGATGGCACTTTGCTTGCTGGTGCAGCTGGTGCACTGTGGACCAAAATGTAAAAAAAAAATATTACCAAACTTTAGGTCAAGAGTTCAGTTCTTTTATCAACGCTCGGTAATTATTCTTAATATTTCTGTAAAAATCGGTAATGATATTTATCTCATTAATGATAAAAGTTTGGTAACTTTTGTTAGATTCTTTTTCTCAGTATACTATGCTACTTATTGAAGCATTCACATAACTGCGATAAAAATTATTGTGAACGTTTTAGCCATATTTTAGTACAGATACGTGTTTTAATTAACTTGTCTCATTTTTCTCACAATTGAGCACCGATTTTAGCGAAAAATACATGATATTTGCCGTGTCCCCCCTTTCCCCAACGTGTGATTAGGTGAGATTCGCTTGACCACCCTTCCCCCCTAAAGGCTTCACGTAATTTATGGTTGGCCCGTTAAGAAAAAGACAAATTATGTTCACATGCTTTTAAAGCGAATTATACGGCGAGTTATAGAGAGTTCTTATTTATTATATGTCTCATATCTGCGATGTTGTTCTCTCGCCAGTAAGGTGGCAGTTAAATTATCTGTGTATTTATTGGCGCGTGTGCGTGCGTTCGTGTTGCAGCGCCAAGTACGGCTTCCTGCGGTGCGTGTACGTGGCCAGCCTGCACATCTGCCGCAGGGAGGAGGCCATCTTCCTGAACCGCATCGCGGAGACGCTCTCCGCCATCCGCGTCTACACGCCCATCTGCCGCGACGTCGACTACCAGGTGTGCGGCGCCGCGCCGCCAGGAGCGCTGGCCGCGCCGCCCGCGCTGCTGCAGCTGCTGGCGGTGGCGGCGGCGGCGGCGGCCGCGCTGCTGCCCTGGGCAACGGGCCGCTGCTGAGTCGGTGCGTTCGCTTGTAATTGAGTGATTGTTAGAGGTCCCGGGCGCGTCAACTGCTAAGAGCATTAGTTCTGTAATTGTAGTGTATGTCTTCCTCGGGAGGTGGCGGTGACCTTCCCCCGCTGGATGGCGACAAGCGGTGCCGAACTTCCGTCGGCTAGCGGGGTTTTCCTCAACCATGTATCCCCCACCAGTGTGGCACCTCCGGGACAAGCTCTGATCTCCCGACCGGTCTCCCGGCGTGTGTGGTAGAGTGGTGCATGTGAGTGGAAGTGTAAGATGTGGGGCAAGGAAAAGGAAGGAAAGATCGGGCGCGGTCCGTGGCCCGTTTGTTAGGGTACTGCTCCGGCATTCACCTGGTGTTGATCGGAGAAACCACGGAAAACTACCGATCAGAGCAGTCGGCCGCTGGAATTCTCCTCCAGACAGCGACTGAATTCGACCTAGCAGACAAACTAATGTCGAAACTCCTGCCACCATGGGGACTCGAACCTAGGACCACTCGGTCAGAGGAACAGCGGTGTCATCAATTGGTGCCCTGACCCACCTCTCCCCGTGCGTTCGCATGTGATCTTGACGAAGACTGTTTCACGTAGCTCGAACTTTTATTTCGAAAACATTTCATACGACGAAAATGTTTTAAAATCATACCGTCTGGATTAGTTCTGAGCCAGCATTGCCACTGTTACCATAGGGTGCGAATTCGTACGACGGCGGATTTTCGACAAGAGGTGGAAAACTAGGCATAACTCACCCGCTGTCTGAAGGAGAATTCTAGCGACCGGATGCTCTGTCACTAGTTTTCCGTGATTTCTCTGATCAATACCAGGCGAATTTAGGCGCAGTACCCAAATAGGCCACGGACAACACGCAACCTTTCTTCCTCCTTGTCCTCTTACACACACTTACATGCATGACTCTACCACACACAGAAAACCAACTTGCAATAAAATTTTGTTTTATAAAAATTCTTTGCCCATTTAATAAATATTTTATAAAAACAGGCGCTGTTGAAACTTGCATCAGCATGTTTGTTAACTAATAATGTGAAAATATTTGTACCGTACTAAAAATAGAATGAATTCCAAAAAATAAAATTAAAATGATAATAAACATAACATTAAACCAGGAGGGCGAGACAGGGCAGGGTGGCCGGAAAGGGCAGGAGAGAAAGGAATGTGGTGGAGCGTTAATCAAACGACCAGACAATGTTGGACAATCAGCGAGCAGTATTTAATATACATTCTTCTTTCCTGGAATAACAGAATGTTACAAACTTCTATGGCATGCAGATGGGTCCAATAACTTTTTTCCAATGAACAAGTGGTGGAAAATTTCATATAATGAATTTACTCATCTGCAGTTTCCCACTTGTTGGTAAACAATTTATTATGCGCTAGTTTTTGAATGGTCGTATTCTGATGTAGTCAAAGAGAGTTCGTGTACCATCTGAGCGTGACGAGTTTTCTAACAATCAGGGACAAATGCCACATGTGTAAATTCGTTATAGGAAATAATCCTCTATAGATTCTTTGGAAAAATTTATTCCCCTCTACATAATACAGGAATATGTCACTTTTATACGGAAACATCCTGCTTAGTAATAATGCATATCCAAGTCATCAGAAGTGCACATAATTGTACATGAATTTATCATACATGTACATGTATGTGAACACACATGAACTTACGCGTTCACACAGTAGCAAACACTGAAAAAAACAGAGACAGTTTTCAAAAAGAAAGGGAACGGTTTCTAGTTCTTAACGATATCATTTTGTCCACCATGAGAAACGCTCCACTCTTTCTTACACAGTCGACAACATGCTTTATATTCGTTTGACTTTACCTCGCACAGCCAGTTATAATCAACGTTCCCATTTAACGTTTTATTTTATTGACATTTTCCTAGTTTAATTTTCTTAATGGGTGTCTTGTGCCGACAAATCTAAACTGTGTCAAGAACTATCATATTCTTTTACTCATCTACAAACGAAGCGTGAACGAATAGCAGCACAAAAGTAAAGTACAATTTATTCTCCATGTAGGGTGTTTGACGTTCAATATGCAAAGCAAACGCAGATATTCCGTTAAAAAATGAACAGCGAGTTGCAATCTGCAATGATGTCGACACCGCTAGCTCTACAACCTATAAAGCAATGCAACGACCGACTCACCCGCTACTGCCGCTGAGACTTCTCACGTGCTTTTCTCTTGTTTTCCTTTTTGTTATTTTTTTACATTGGGAAATTAAATAGAAAATTTTACAAATGCATGATTTGGGTTGTATCGCGCGGGACATTAACTTTTAGTCTTATAAAGAGGGAACCTAGCAGAGGCACAAGAGCAAAGGACGTCTAGCAACGCTGCTCACCTCCCATTACCAAAATATTGAAATTCAAAAAGTCAGGCGGAATGAGGTCAGAGAGGCCGGTGAAATACAGAGGAGAAATTATAGAAATGGTCAAGTAGTACATACATTTAGGTATGCAATTCACAACGTCAGGGTTCTTCAATTACGCTGCAATCGATTCTACTGTATCATCTACTGTGCTATACTCTGCAGGTAAATGGGGTCAAAGATACAACGATCAACTGGATAAGATACAAATAAACATATACCAACGTATTTTGGGACTATCGAAAAGAACTCCTCGGAACATGATTAGAAAGGAAACTGGCTCAACTAAGACAGAATCAGAAGTAATCAAAAGTTCATTGACTTACATGACAAAATTTCTATTTATGGAGTTTTGTTGATACTCACTTAAAATTTTCAATACACTTTTAGAAATGCATTTTCAAATTATAATAAATACATCTACGTGTCCGTTCTGGACAGATTGATGAATGATTTAAGGTTGCATAATGTAATTACGCAGCAAAAAAATACGAATGTAATCAGAAATAATATTCCCTCGATTGTTGCAACAATTGTAGGTAAAATCGTTATAGACGATACGCGTAGAATCATGAATTCATCATTCAGTACAATATGTCGAGAAATTAGGGATTTGCAATCTACAGAAACAGGGAAATACCTAACTTTGGCTCTCCCCACTTCCAGTAGACGCTCAAATCAGGATGTCCAGTGACAAAGAAATCAACATCAATAGTAGAAATATGAGGCACAAAATACACTCAGATTCAATGTGCTCACTATGTAATACGAATCTCAATGAAAACCTGAAATATATTTTATCTGAGTGCCCAATATATAAAGGGTTTAGAGAACCATACCAAAATGATGTATTATCCTTTCCAAATTGTCTCATTAAACTAAACTCTCAAAGATCTTAGACTCTGTACAATGTTATTTCATCAATTCATTGCGACCATTTATTGTAAATGAATAGTTCAAACTGAATTCCACAGTTTCTCTCGCTTGATACAGATTGTTCTGTATATATTTGTATGTTCTGTTGTCTTAATTCCTTTGAGTCTTATGTTATTGTATTATTACTTTCCCGTATACGTACGTATTTACGGAGTAATATGTGTGTATTCATAGTGAGTTCTTTCGTCTTTCTTTAAGGTCATGTACATTTTTTTGAAAATTTTAGTACTTTTCGTGCAATATTGCGTGCATTATGGACAATTTTAAAAAATTACAAAAACAAGATTTTATCAAAAACGGCTCCAATTTTTTCTTTAAACTTTTAATATGTATAGTGTCTAATGTATTTTATGAAATGACAAAAACGTAATATTGCTCTATTCTTTTCTTTTTTCAAAAATTGGAAAAATGTAATTTTTGAGCCTTCTCTCTCTCTCTCTCTCTCTCTCTCTCTCTCTCTCTCTCTCTCTCTCTCTCTCTCTCGTCGTTAATATTTACATTAGCAGCGATTTTTTCACATTATTATATTTACGAGTACATGTGCATTAAATAATGTCAAGTAACGTTTCTCGAAAACACAACCGTTTCCTGTAAAAAGTAGCTCAAAATTCCGCATTTCCTGAAACGCTCAAACGCTGTTTTCTCATATATGGCTGCAACTTTTTTCTTGAAACTTTTGTAATTTACATAATTGTAATTTTTTTAATGATCTTGAATTTTTTTGAATGATCTTTTTGAATGATGCACATTACAAGCACTTTGTAAAGATTATTATATTTGTGTGTGAATGTGCTTCAAATAAATTCAAATAAAGTATTTTGAAAACTCAAAACGTTTCTGTGAAAATGAGCTTCAAATTTCGCATTTTTAGTAGCGCTAAAACGCGATTTTCTTTAAAACGGCACATAATTTTTAAAAGAAAATTGGCATTTAGAGCTATGTTTTTGTATTCTTTAATATTCTAAAATTAATATTTCCCTTCTACCAAGAGGAAACAGCTGGCAAGAAAGAGTTTGTGGCAATTCCGAATAGCTAGCGAAGACCCGACGCAATAGAAAACTAATACGGGAAAGTCTGTGCCATTCTGTAGCACCACTAGTTTCTTTAAATTTTTCGAAAAGGTAGAAGGGATACTATATGTACTCTGCGAATTAACATAAAGGCCTTATTTCTGTATTCTTTTGTTTTTCAAAAATTACAAAAATATTTGTTTACTTGTATCTCACTTCGTTAATGTTTACATTAGCGACAATTTTTTTCACATTGTTATATTTATGAGTATATGTGCTTTAAATAATATCAAGTAAAGATTCTCGAAAAAACTTTTTTCTGTGAAAACTAGCTGAAAATTCCGCATTTCCAGAAAAGCTCAAACGACATTTTCTCATAGATGGATCCTAAGTTTTTCTTCAAACTTATCGAAGTGATGGTGCTAATTACACTCTTCAATATGACGTTATGTTCATTTTGTTTTTGTTTCTTTTGATTTTTTCAAAAATTACACAAATGTAAAAAAATTGGTAGCCGTTTTTGATAAAATTTTGAAAATGTCTGGAAGGCTTCATGTAAAGCACCCCCAAATTTTGAAGAATGATTTTGAAACACGCGGCGCCTCAAGTGGGATCAGTTCGGGGAGTATTCATTTGGGAAGAAATCTTACATATGGATTAGGTGCTAATGTTCACAGACTAACAGATACACAGACAGAAGGACAGACGTACGGACGGACGTTTTGCCTTCAATTGGTTTTTCGGTGTCCAGGATACACAAAACGGGTATTCTGGCTACACCACGAGTTAGGGGATTTTTTTCTTAATTTAACAACTGGTTTTATTCACTTTTTCGTTATCAGAACCCGGCAATGAATTTTTTTCTGACGAAAATTCGCATAACTTTCCCTACGTACATACAGGATGTCCAGAAGCTCCCGTTACAAAAAAATACCACAAATTCTGTGATGCCAGACATGAAGAATGGCAGATCCATTTTTCCCGAAAAAAAATTTGTCTTTGAGAAAATTAAGTTTAAAAATAACTTCCGGGGCGCGAAATTCAAACCGGCCGCAACGACACAGCGGCGTCACCTTCTGCGCGGAGCATTTCCTCGTTTCTCCGAGTAAACGGTGAAACAGTCGAGTAATATTCTGGAAAGCATCGCTTTGCTTACACTGGAATACTTAATAGTATCAAGTATTTGCAGGTTCTATTCAATAAATATTTTAAATGTACGTACAAAATATCGAGTTTTGTTCAAAATGATAGCCAGGGTACATGACGGCGTAAACATTAATTATGAACACGATCCAACATTTATGAAAAATATTGAATCTCCTAGAATGCTCGAATTGTTATTTTTAGCACATATTAATATGAACTAGTGCTTTGGGCTTAAGATTGACACGCAAATGAAAATCTCCTGAAGATTATTCTAAATATCGTGATACACTAAGGAGCATTTAGGAGATAAAATATTCGTTAATGAAAATACTGAGTTTATTGATTATCTTTGGAATTTGAATTGATTCTCCCGGCTGTCATTTTCTGAATTCCCAAACTAACGATAGCCAGCTTTAAACTTTTTAATAACCGGTGGACGGTTTATCTAAGATGTAGCCCTAATTGATGGATATCAATATTTCCCCCCTCAAAAATATTGCATCTTTCCTAATAAAAGTATCTATTCGTGCCGTAAAAGATCCGTGAACTTCAATACCACCCGTCAAATATTATTTTAGCTTAACACTAGAAGGACCGGAATTTCGTTCTACATAGAAGGACCGTTGTGTGTCATTTTGACAAATGATCTCCTGAGCACTTGGAAAGCAAATATTATAATTTTTTTCACGTTCTACAATGTAAAGTGGATAAATAAAAAATTGCGCATATTTTTGGAACATTTTAAGAGATTATATTTCAAAACGTTTGAAGTTACAAACTACAAAATTGTAGAAACTTTTACAGAACGTGAAATAATAGGGACCATACTGAGCAATGAATAAAAACATTAATGAATATTTGTTAGTTTATGAAAATTTAATGTTCATATTCATGGTGAAAGAAAAAATTAAACACAGTCTCGGCATATTGATTTTTTTCTCACAGCATTTTCCGTAAAGAAAACTTTTAACTCATACAACACGCAGTGGATGTAAAGTTGTTATAAGTCCTTTCTCTTTGGCAATGCTTACTTTTCATATGATTAGTTGTAAGTGTGCTTTTATCCAGCGTGAAGAGTAAGATTTAACATTTTCAGACAATATTTCATCCTCTGACTTGCGAATAAATTGCAATCTCCTTATGTTCTTCTTGCAACTTTCTTGAACAATATCTGATGTTGAGATATCTAGGATCTTGAATAAAATGTGAACTGGCCATCTTCTCCCTATGCGCACTGTGTATATACAAATCATCTAATGCAATGCATTTATTCCGCCTTGGCTTTTATAAAAACAACGTCTTCGCCTTCTTTTTCCCAGTGTTCTGTGTGCTGATGCTGTCATGTAAGGTGTTCAGTGTTAGAACACTTTTATTACTTTTGCTCTAATAGTCTGTGAGAATTTGACCTAAGTTTTGTTTGTCTAAAGTTGTAAAATTCACTATGATAAAACTGCCTTGATTTCTTGAGTGTTTTTGCCAGATCTTGCTGATTCCTTCTCATTATACCCACAAAGCTTATTTTATTCATAATCAGCTTTTCTGCCAGTGATATTGAAGAAAAACAGTTATTGCAGTTCACGTTCAAGCCTCCCTCTCCCTCACTAAGTTACGACAAATGCTTTTCCGACATCCTGGATAATTCTTCTTTTTATTGTTCTTCTTATTCACTAGAATCCACATATACCAGAATCCTTGATTTCATCACCCGTGTCATTTGCTTCCTCAAAAATGTCTCCATTTCTGTCACTGCGACCTTCACTGTCTTCTTTAGTAATATTTTGAAATTCACGAAGTACTTATTATACCTTCAGTCCTTTTTCTGAACTCATTACGCAAAATTTCACACACACTCACGACTTTCAATTACGTTCTGCACACGGAAAGTTCTCTGTAACAACTTTATTTTATTTATTGGTCAAAAAACAGTAAAAACTGTATATGACGTTGACAACTACTGTTGATTCGAAGAACAGGATGTATCAGATGATTTCTAGCGGATCGTTATCATCATGCATCGAATTTCAAGAAAGCAACAATAGTCTTATTGATCTCAAAACTAGAGATATACTACTTCCTATGGGAAACGGAAATTTTGAGACAAAAATGAAATAGCAAGACTTGGAAGTGTATATTGTGTCAATATGACACATGGTGGTCCTTTTAGGTTTATGTAAGATTTTTTCCAATTCTATGATAATCGCAGGACTGAGCTTTACAGCACATGAAGTTCATGCACTAAAGAAAGCACTTACAAATAACCAGCTTTATAACTTGTAAAAGTCAAGCACTACGTTGTAGTATGTGTCACAAAATGTGTCATTTTGACACACTCGGTCCTTCTAGTGTTAAGTAATATGTGGTACAGTAAGAGCACTTCCTGCTGCCGCAGCGAAAGCGTTCCGAAATAACTGCTATTGCAAAATATGCTAAACTGTTCTACGTGGAACATCGAAGTTAAGGCAAGCGGCCTTGACTATTCATTTCTCGAAGTTGAATGACCATTCTACCCGCCGCTTTGCTTTTCCAGATGCAAGATGAGAGCATGTCTTCCTCCCAAATCTTGGAGTTACTTTGTGAAATCATTTCATAAGGCAGTTGACAGCTACTCGGGAAAAGTATTCTTTGAGTTGTTTTGTACTTTGAGCTTGCATTGTAGTTAGCAGATACGTATACAAATGAGTAACGACCAATTCTTCAATTTAATTCTTCGAGGTTACTACGTAGTACAGAATGTAAGGGAATAGAAACAGTTCATAATGTACAACAAAAGTCGACAAAGAGCAAACATTATGCAGTATAATCAATTTTTAACCCCAAACCTTCTTTTGAATTTTTTTAAAAATGTATTTTAAAATATTTTAATGCAGAATCATTGTCCTTACTACTTAACTATTTTAGAACATGCATATTTTGCTACTTTAAATTAGTTAGAACTACTTTACATGCAAGTCCTAAATCTTTTAGTTATATCTCTACATGTTCAATATTTTCATTTGTTTAAAAAATTAATCAATTTATAACTTTTCCATTTAATAATTGCATACTATTTTGAACTGAAAAATATTAATTGGATAATTTTTGTAGATTTTACATAAAAACACCCTAATAATTACATAGTTTTATATTGGTAATTTTTTTACTTATGAGGGATATATATCTTAAAAGAATATTTTATGGAAAACAGGAATAAACATAAACAATATGCAAATTAAATCATAACAGCAACTCTATTGCTCTGTATATTTTTTCTCCAAAACATATCTGATAATACATAAAATTATTTTCACATTGAATATTGAATTCTTTTAGTTGCAAGGAAAAAATTTAATATAAATAAGCCATTCGCGCGAAATCTCGCACACTGCTCGAAGGCTCCTGTACGAAATGTTCCAATACTGCTTCCTCTGTAGCGACAGATGAGCGAGACACACCTGCATCGACACTTCCGCGCGGTAAAAACTGAACTCAACGCACGTATTCTTGCGTCGAAAAACGCAGTGGGAAGGGTGTTTTCTGCTCGGGTATCTCTCGGCGTACACTCGAGCTGCCGCACGAGCGTTGCTCCGGTACTCGCCGAAGACTAAGTACATGTCGCAGTGCTCATTAATTGAAAACATGCTTATTCAGGCCTCTCGCACTCAAACTCGATATTTCTATTAATTTGCCTCGACGGCGCTTAGCTTTTAGTATATGCTGCCGGCGGCGGGACGCTGGGGTGGTGCAGGGGGGTGGGAAGGGGAAAGATGACTCCGTACAGGTGCTTTTTCAGCCATGACCACGGTGCGGGCCGGGTTTTGAACTGCGCAATCTGTTGTTTTGAGGCAAAACTGACATCCGGCTGATGGGCGAATCACTAGGCGGCTCGCCGGTTCGGAGGTTCGCCATACGATATAAACCACGATGTGACGCGGCCTAGCAAGTGACAAATGCAAGGACACCGACCATAATACGAGCTGCCAATAGCAGCGGTCCGGTAACCTCAGTGAACCACGGTCAAACTTTTGCCTGCTAGAAGTATTTGTACATCACGCAATGCAACATGACAGTTTTTCTCAGTCTTTTACCATTTCACACCAGTAATATACTAGTTTTGTAATTTTTTTCCATTGTTGCATGTCACATACGGCGACGCTATTTTATCTCTGTTGATATTGACCTGTGGATTAGGTTAATGGCCTACGTGCCCCTACAAAGATTCTTCAATGCACTGTTCGGTCTGCATCACCATAAAATGACTGTAGAAAGCATCGATTCAAATTCCGCGCCCAGAGATAAACTCAGTATTTTCATGGAACGGGAATTCAGGAAACGAATATTTCATTTCCAAAACGCTTTTAGTATATCACGATATTTAGAATAATCTTCAGGAGATTTTCGTTTACGTGTCAATCTTAAGCCCAAAGCACTAGTTCATATTAATATGTGCTAAAAATAACAATTCGAGCATTCCAGGAGATTCAATCTTTTTCATAAATGTTGGATCGTGTTCATAATTTATGTTTACGCCGCCATGTACCGTGGCTAACATTTTGAACAAAACTCGATATTTTGTACGTACATTTAAAATATTTATTGAATAGAACCTGCAAATACTTGATTCTATTAAGTATTCCAGTGTAAGCAAAGCGATGCTTTCCAGAATATTACTCGACTGTTTCACCGTTTACGCGGAGAAACGAGGAAATGCTCCGCGCAGAAGGTGACGCCGCTGTGTCGTTGCGGCCGGTTTGAATTTCGCGCCCCGGAAATTATTTTTAAACTTAATTTTCTCAAAGACAAATTTTTTTTCGGGAAAAATGGATCTGCCATTCTTCATGTCTGGCATCACAGAATTTGTGGTATTTTTTTGTAATGGGAGCTTCTGGACACCCTGTATATTACTCCGTATATACGTATGCGTAAGGGAAAGTAAAAGAAGTGAAAATACAAAACATTAGCTGTTATACATTACGTTTTCATATACTTTTTATGTGAGGTGTCCTTTTTCTTTGACATTACAGACATGAACATTTTGACTTACTTCATGCAAATTTTGAAAACTCATTTAGTAAATTCGCCTTTCCGTCTCCTACTTTTACCATTAATTTGTAATTAAGAATGAACACAGTCTTATGAAGTATTGTCCTCGTATTTCCTGTATGAACTCGAACATTGGGTTTCGACTTTATCAATGAATTGGTTTGTGCACACAACTTTGTGCTCACTTAACAATTTATTGTTGGTTGTCAATTAGTTCGTGCTGAACTACTCTTAACAATTTATTTTCAAACAGCATTTATTTTCATATCGTGAAATAATTAGCGCACCTGTGTCAACGAGGATAGTCTCTCAGGTTTTCTTGACCCCTCTACTTTGGAAGCGAGATGAGCGAGGGATTGGTTACTTCGACAAGGAGCTATTGTATCAAATTTGTAGCTGGTAATGTCAATTAGGAAAAAATCTAATAAAACTATTATTTGTTAATTCATATTAAAGAGTATCACAATTTACCAAGCTAGTATTTAAATGCAAAATAGTTTATATTACACAGTAGCAAACATTTATGGTACTCCGATTTTGTCAACAAATCTCATTGTTATAGTTTATTCTTAATTCAAGTAAGGTTAGTAAAAAAAAAGGGAGTAGGTATTCCAAGGCTCAAGAAAACGTGCACATATAATACGCACGTTTCCATTGCTATGGCGGCCTTCAAATTATTCAGCGGCAGCACGGCTGTTAATGAATCTAGTTTATTTCTATTCCAGTGTCTTTGGGATGAAGTGATCCTGGGTTATTACGCAATTATTACCTTACACAACGAAATCGATCTTTAATGTCAGTAGTGGGTCATGTATTGTTAACACCCTTGGGTTATTCCGATACTGATCTCAGTTTCGTAAAGCTTAACTTTAGACAATCAAAGTAGGCAATACAAATTATTACGAAACAGATTTCAGTTTTTTATAAGGTTTGACTTTAGATAACCAAAGTGGATAAAAATATTTTTGTGTGTTTTCAGTGACTGGTACTGCACGAGGCTAGAAAAGTATCAGCTCTGTCGGTGTCAAGCCATCGAAATGTGAAATAAGGGACGTATTAAGAATCATCGAAATGAATCAAAACCAATAAGGAGAAGTTAATTTCTACGCAAGTTCAAGAAGCTCACCTTGGATAAGCTTCCTCCTGCATCGTCTGCAACTGTTTCCAAGCTGGACTTGGTTATGACAAGTGAAGGCAAACACAACAGGAAAATTGTGTATTTTGTGAAAGTGACATTGACGGTAGCTTTTGAATGTCACGCACAAGATTTTAAATTGAGCATTTTGTCGGGCGAAGAAGAAAGTGTACTTTCGAAAAGGGACCAGATGATTTAACAATTTGATTTTATTTATTTTCTCTAATAAAAGTTTGGTTCATGAACATTTATGAATGTATGGCTTATCAAGAGAGCAACATTTTAAAAACCTATTTTCTTTACACTTCAGGCGAAGTATTATCACTCTAAAGTTTCTCATGATAATAATACGTAATTATCTAATTAATACTAATGTAACATTTACTCATGAAGTTACGCAGATATTTTTCATTGAGAATGATATTTGTTTGTTTTGGAAAGGAAGGATGGTTTGATAGAAAGTTAAACGAGAACAATGAAATAAAACTTTATCTGAGATAGATAGAAAGTAACTCGTGGCATATAAGAAGGGGAAATTACAAAAGAAATATTTCATGTCCTTGTCCATAAATGCTTTACACAGTTTAAGGTGTACACGTAATTTGTAAGCTTCATGTTCTATCAGTAGTTTTCTGCCACTCGTAGTAGATCTTTCCACGTCAGGTTTTCAAATTTGTGGTCCAAATTACTAATCTGGGTTACTTGATATAAAATGTATGAAAGAAAAATGTGACGATAACTCAACTATTGCATCTAAAAGATAAGCAGATGATGATAATGGATTTTAACATTAATATCTGTAGAAATATACATGTTTTACTCTTAGCAATATGATGTAGTGACATTCGTAAATAAGCGTAATATTACCATTACAATATATCTGTGTAATTTCTACAACTTTCTTCCATGTAAATATTAATACAGCTTTGTTTTCGAATTTTATCCTATGTCTTGTTCCTACGCCAGTATGTTTCTATTCAAATCATAAAGTATTTTTTCAACAGATGTACCTTCGTGCTATTCTTACAGAAAGATGTCTCTTTCTTGAAATTATAACTTGCACCACCGAGTGCTTTCCGAAAAATGTGTCTAGGCAAGCTACCTTAAATGTACATAGATCAAGAAATATAAATTTGTCTATAAACTAGTTGCATTTCTTAATCTACCTAGCACCTTATGAATTCCTACAAGAGGAGCAGTACATTGTAGTAAATGAAGTGGTTGACCAATTATGACCACTTTATTATTTTATTTTGTATATCTAGGATATTATTTTCTAGTGCAAGTCTTTAGGTTAATATACAGTGGAGTAATAAGTGACTCTGGCAGTTCAATGCATTGTGGCCACACATTACTACGCACATGACACCGCCTGCATCACAGATAAATGAAATCTCAAAACATTAATGCCACGTCTTGACATCATGTTCACAACCTTCGCCACAGCCGAATCTTCTCGCCTCCGCGACTTCGTGCGAGTGAGATAAGCGGCAACACTGATCCCTGATTGTAAGAAAGTAAACAAATCCTCGCAAGCTGATTGCTTCAGAGCAGGCCACGTGACGTAAGTAGCGAGAGAACAGTTAGAGTCACTATACGCTGCCGATACTGTCATTCTCTCCCACATAAGTTTATTTGAGTGTATAAAATATAATTGTAATAAAAAGATGGATGGAATTCTTAAAACAGACGTTTTAGCTCAAACAATTTTATTTTTATATTGAAACTAGCTAAAGTACCCGGCTTCGCCCGGGCATTTATTACAGTAAATTTTTAGTCAGGAAGAGGAATTCCATTTATTCATGCCCTGCGGTGAGGCATACTTCTCTCCCATTGTATCCCTGCAGTGCCAAGCTATCCCTGTCTTGCCTTGCCCCATATTTGAAAATTTTCTGTCTACCTCGCTCACTTTCCTACTAAAGAAATATAACCGTGTATACGTAGTAGAGTGGTTATGTGATACGGCACGGTACGACCGTGACAACTACTAAAACAACTGTATTTATCTAATCTGTTGTTTTAAGCTGGCCCCGCGTTGTAGCACCAAGTAACCGATAAAAATGATGCCACGCCCCAAAATGTGGGCGCCACGGTAACCGTTTTATTAATAATATTTACTTAATTTATATTACCAATTGGCCCCGTGTTATGGTGCCACAGTAACACAAACTCCTTATTCTCTGCCAAATCACTACGATTTATTTTGTCACGTGGTTACAGAAATTATTTTGTTGGTCGTAGGTCGTGGTTGGCCCCGTACGGGAAGTACCTGTAAACTACGTCTGATACTGCAGCATGCACAGGTTTTCTATTAAAAAAAAAAATAATAACACATCTTTCTTTAATAAAGAGAGAACTTTCAAATTCCGTTCTCTTTTTTGTTTATTTCCATTCAATCATGAAATTCTCTCGTTCTCTGTAGCCCTTACCCAATCCCGATACACCATGCAAATATAACAATGCAACATTACATAAAAACACTCTTGCTTGGCAACGTCGACAACACATGAAATACAATAACATTTCAAATATAAAATAATAATCAGCTCATTTCTATTTTACTTATTCAGGAATTCCTCTTTGCAAAAATGTTATTTAAATTTCCCTCGTACGTACGTTCTCAAATTCTGAGAGTAAAATAAAAATGAAACCTTTATTAAATATTTATACCCCTTTGTTCAGCAATAATTTGCATGCATTGTTCCTTAAAAGCTTCTCAGTATTTCTTTCGATGGACTTGTAAAAGTTTATACTAATTTGCCTAAGTATTCTTGATCTTGTATAAAAAATATTTAGCTTGACTATTACGCAAACAACTGTGGACACTTCCCTTTGTTGTCTTCTGCCGGCACGGCGTCGTTGCCAACTCGATCGCCAATTCGCGTGCCCAGTTGCAAGCGCCGATGTGTCAGCATACACCAATTCCGCGCGATACAATAATTGCCCGCGATTACGACTTCGAAGCACAAATCAAAATAAACTTCTTTTCTTTGACTGTTCACTGCATCAGTAACTATTCTCACTATGCATTCCTCCGTCCATTTGCACTGCACCACTTAATAAAATGTTCTAAGTCCAATTTCCAAAATCTCAAGACCGTCAAACGTGGACTCGACGTTACCGTCGCAAGCTTTGACTCGAAAAAGTGTTATGAAATTCACGGCGATTCACCATGTCACCTCGGGCTAGGAAAATGCCGGCGAATTCCATTCTTGTATTTTCATTGTTGTTTAATAAAATTTTCTAAAATTCACAATATTATTCATTCTAACATGAATATGCGCTTCTTTATTAGCGCTTTCGCTCAATGTTCGAGTTTCATTGCCAAAACATGTTTTTCTGATACCTAACATGTCGAAAATGCTAAATTTCTCCGTCGAAATCATACACCGCTTCATCACTTGTTTTTGATATTATTAACATATAATATTTCTTCAAATCATTAATTCAGCGTGCTATAAGTCTTTTAGGTCTTCCATAAATTTTATTAAATTTAAATAATGACGATCTACAACGCCTCTTGTCGCCTAATAATGGTTTCTTCTTAAAATTTTGCTATTCATGTTATTGTGTTTGACACGTCACGGGAACTTTTCTTCAAATCTTCACATTCCAAATTTAAGTGAACCCGTCATCCGATCGTGTTCAAACAAAGACTACAATGTTTATTTATTTAATTTCTAATTAACTGTTTTGTCAGACTTTATTTCAAAATTACTAAATCAAATGTGTTTTCAAAATCGTCAAAATATGGCTTTCCGCGGCGCGCTGTTCTTCTGTCTTGCCAGTATCGATTCACGTATAAGTTGTTTGCCTAATTATAGTCTAATAAATGTTTATATTTCCTTCACAATTGTTTCTGGGGAATATGCCATACATGAAATCATTACAGAAAGTTAACATTTTTCTTATTGGGAGTTTCAGCTCCCAAACATTCCTCACTTTATAACTAAAAACAATAAACAAATCTAAACTATTAATACAAAATACTGGTAAAATACTTGTAGATTCACGTATATTTTTTTGTAGTTTTATATCCCGCCCTCGGTGGGTCGTAGGTTGGCGTGCTCGCTTTCTACGGCGCAACCCCGAGTTCAATACCCGGCCGGGTAAGTTATTACTGTGCGCTTTCCTTACAAATGCCTCAATATCAAATGCTGTGTAAGGATGAGAAAACCCATTCGAAGGTTAAAAAGACCAGTATATACGATTAAAGGGAGGTCCTCGTGCTAACCACACGAACTCCTTATCCCATGGCCGAGAGACTGGGCCACCGCTGGTCAGCTAAGGCCCGTTGCAGGCTGTCAAGCCAATGGACAGGAGCTTTATATATTATACTAATACTTCCAATAAATTGACAAATTGTAAAACTAACCCTTTTTTGTATTTTTTCTTCTATCGTATTCATAAGAAAGGTAAAACATGTATATTTTGTCAACTCGTGACCTTGAAGGGACTTACAGTTTTAAGTAGAGTATAACATCCGAGACTTCTCTCATATATCCGGACAAATATACACTCATTGTGATAAAAAAGCTGCACCCAGAAGGACGAGTCGGATTGCGATCATTGTTGGCAGGCAGGTAGAGGGTACCACGCATACGAAATGATTACATTTTCACATTTGAGGGACCAATGTTTACTGCACTACATGCGTCCAGACGTCGTGGCATGGAGTTGTACAGGTCTCCAATGGAGTCCTGTGCTAGTCCATGCCATGTAGCCTGCACCTGAGCGCGCGGTCCTTGCAGATTGGTGAGTAGGGGTTGGGTCCTGTTCGCACGCTTCGTAACACCCTCAGCATTCTCGATCGGGGAAAGACCTGGCAATGCGGCTGATCATGGCAGAGTATCCACGGCTGCAAGGCATGCTCAGAAGATGGCTGTGGTATGCGGATGCGCGTTTTCCTGTTGAAATAGGGCATGGGCGTGGGCGTTCACGAACGGCAGGGCCACCGGTTGAAGGATCTCCTGAACGTACCATGCGGCTGTCACGGTGCCCCTGAGGAACACTAACGGTGAACGGGCACCATAAGATATCGCCCTTCACCGTCACACAAGGCTGGCGTGACGTTGCTAGGCCGGCCGCGCGTTAGCTGTGTGATCAAAATTTACATGAAATTATAATGTTATTAGAACAGAATGAATTATCTGTCTCATTGCAAGGGAGTTTGCAAGATTTGCTCCTTCCTGCATTCCGCGAAGTTAGAAGGAAAAGGCAAAATTAGTTAATTTTCCTCCATAAATGATAGGGTGGGGGATTATTACAATAGATATAAATTACTTCCTCAAACACGTGGTGTAGCCAGAATCCTGTTTTGTGGATCTTGGACACCGAAAAATTGATTGAAGGCAAACCATCTGTCTGTCCGTCTGTCTGTCCGTCTGTCTGTCCGTCTGTCTATCCGTCTGTCTGTCCGTCTGTCTGTCCGTTTGTCTGTCCCTCTGTTCGTCTGTCGATCTATAGACCATTAATGGTGTAGTACTCCCTGTTATTGTACTCCAGACCTTTAACCCTTCGGTGTACGGGGTTAGGATTTTGCAAGTTTCCACTTAGTGGCCCTCAGAGGCCCGGTCTGAATAAAACACTCATGGGGGGATGGGATAAAGAAGTAATGAATGCAATGATTTTTATTATTAAATAAACTTCTGTGTGAAATCTTTTGCTGTTGTGATGCAACAGGTTCATCTGTTTATCTTTCCTTTTCCATGGTATATTTTGCCTCTTAATGTAAATTCGTTCCTAGATTCGAAGCACTAAAAACTCCTTATTCCGTACTTATATGACCAAGATTTGAGTCTCTTGGCAAGTAAATAACGAAGATTGGAATGATAAGGAATACATTTCAACAACATACATGCGTTTCAAGATCCGTTAAGGGAAAACAAACTACAAGGCCTCCGAGGCCCGCTTAGTGGAAAGCACGATTACCTGAGGAAAAGTTGAAAAATATGGAAAAATTTCTTGGCTTCCTGGACCATTCTTTGTCATAAGAAAAGAAATACAACAGAGGGTATCATGAAAGAATATACCTGTAATATTAATGGAAAAATATTTACAGCATTTAGAAAAACAACCGGCCCTCTGAGGTCCACTGAGTGCACTGAAGGGTTAAAGGAAGGTAGCACAAAAGTTTCATCGGTATTGGTTTAGTATATTCAGAGATTATCGCGCTGTAATCCAACGCACTTTTGTCCTTATATAGTAGTATAGAAGATACAGATTCTGCACGTCTTTCAGCAGGTGGGGTAATATTAAGAAGCGCCTGACCAGCAAATGCAATAGAATGTTCAAGAAGAGCTCATTCTGTAGATTACCGTGTGAAAAAGTTTCTTCGTGGCCTCAAAATTTTAGCTTTTAATGCCCTAGAACTCTTTGTTTAGGAGTTATTTAACAACAGATTACCGAGTGTGGCGGGTTGCATTTGCATGAATGATTAGTTATTTATTCTTCAGCGCCATGTAGCGATATTTTTTCGATATTTTATTAGTTATTCTGCTATTTGTGGCGGAGATGAATCCAACAAAACAGAGATAATTAAAATCGGTTCAGCCGTTCCTGAGTTATAACTGGTGTAACTAATATATTATACACAATAACTTTTATATATACAGATAATGAATAAAAATTACCAATAATATCACCATCACAATTATAATAAAATCACTCATTCATTTTAACTTCATTGATAATTTTATTATGTTTTTTATTGAAATTTACTGGGTCCCGTTTACACCCCAATCTGGAACTGATTAACCCTAGATTACAAAGGGGACCTGTACCAAGCTTTATTACAAAGACGTAGTCTGACAGACTTTTTTGGGTAAAAACGAGCTTTGTTATGATCGCCGTTGTCTCATTATGGTTTCTAAATATTCAGAAAAACACTTAAAAGCTACAAGACAAGGTGTTCATTATTCACTTTCGTATTCATTATTCACAATATTAGGTAACATAGCGTCAAAAAACTGTAATTACAAAGACGTAGTCTACTAGAAGATGTGTGTTGGCAAACACCGGAAATGGTGTACACCGAAAATAGGCAGTCACACAAGGTTACGGGTATTTCATAGGCAAGTCACATAAGAGTTTCAGAAACTGGGAGTGAGGGAAAGGGGGTGGGGGAAGCTTTCGGCCCTAGTTACGTCGTCTGACAGACGACGTAATCTAGGGTTAACTAAGGTCATACAGCGAATACTGACAATACAATATAAACAATAGATTTGAACCAAATATTTGTACAAAAGTTTACCGAAACACATGTAGTTTTAAATGTAAATGTATATTTACTATCCATATATTAAATATAACTAGCGTACCCGTACGTAAGAACTCTCGCATGTTGAACCCCACCCTTTCCCTATCCATTTGTCTATCCTGTCCATTAGGAAGGAAAGTTGTAAATGAAACGTGTTTATTTGTTTAAAAATATATAAAGGTAACTTGCAATATATTAACACAATATCAAATAAAAATTGAAAACAATGCAATTGATGTTTAAAAGAAATTTGCAATAAATATTTATTCAGTATTATGGAGAATTTTCTTGGAACAATTCACAACACTTCCTTAAAGGGAACATCTGAAGTAATTATTCAATATCCTTTGACAGTTAGCTTTTAGCTTTTCATGATAGTCACAAAAATATTAGTTATTTTACTTTTGAGAAACGTGTCTGAACCCGCTGACCTGAAAATTTAATCGAATGATAATGAAACTACTGGTGCAAGTAAAACACAAAAACCAACTTCACTCTTCACTGCACACCCACATCCCTCCACTATTAGGTACACAGCACTAACAGACCACGGAAAAATGTTAATTGAACGGTTTCACTACACGCTAATCACTACACACTTTCACTAAGAAACAATCTTCATATATATCAAGCAACTATAATAGTACTTCTAGTTGTTGCTGGAGAGCAAATCTTGAATTAATGATTATTCTTATAACACTCGTCAGATTGCACAAACCACGGTGTATACAGAAACAGTAAATATAAGATTGAAGAATCTAAGCATTCTAAGCATGTCGTCACGAAGATGGCTACCAGCCACAACGGCTGAAATATTTAGGTGGCATTGGTAGTGTTGAAGCGCCCAACCGAAAATTGAATGACCAGGAATGTCTCATCTTGCAGATTATGGTGTGAAACACGTTTCACTGACGTTCAAAAACATTTCACATTTCACGTTTTTTAAGGCCCTAGAACGCTTTGTTCAGGAATTATTCGACGATATAGATTCGAAAACTGTGGCATGTGTTGCGGGTTGCATTTGACATGACTATTTATATGCCTTTTTTAAAACAAATCCTTCGTATTTTTAAAGTCAAAGTGCAATTCGGCACGTCTACGTGAAATTTTCGTTCGAGACCTCATTTATAGAGATTGAGAGCCGCAAAGCAAAGGCATACTACTGAAATAATATAGGAGACGATTCAAACATTAGAAATATTACTTTTAGATTATTTGTGTACTAAGGTTAGCTGACATAGTCTGACTGACATAGAACATAACTGACAAAGAACAGCTCTCATTCTTGTTTGTTTGTTATTGACCATTTGATTATATTGGCAAACGTTGAGATACAATATCAGTTCATCGGATCAATTCATAGTCGTGCTTTATGAATACAGGAAAGTACCTAAACCCGGGCCCCCATTTTGTTTTAAAACATTTTTAATCTAATTTTCGGCACAATTAAATCAAAATATACGCAATGCGTACCTCACTTAGTCATAGAAAGCTATATTCTACTTGAAATTTTTGGTCCAATACCAAAGGAGGTGACGTCTGTTGGACTGTGTACAATATTTACTGACAAATGCAAACTTATCGCACGATACTGACAAACAAACCGGTTATTGTTATCCAGGATTGCGAGAAAAAATCGTGTCTACTAGTAGATGTTGCTGTGTCATGCGATCAAAACGTCGTAACCTAGAAGGCAGAGAAACGACTTAAATACAAGAGTTTGGAAATCGAGATCTGTCTAATGTGGGGAGAAAAGTACTGGTTTTACCGATAGTTATCGGAGCTCTGGGATTTATTCCGCAAAATTTGTGTAAGAACTATGTAATTCAAAAGACTAGGAAGTGCAAGAAATTGCTTTATTTGGAACAGCGCACATTTTGCGCCAAGTATTGCAGAGGCGCCGATAGTCCCTAGATCTACTCCTTAGGAAGCTGGTTGTAAACTCGGAGTAGACTATATAATAAAGAGACTCTTGTCATCTTTAGTCGTGAAATGGAGGAGGAATAATAATAATAATATTAATAATAATAATATTTAAAATATTTATGTATATATTATAAATTAATACATATATTTTATTATTATTACAATTAACAATATTTAGAGCTTAAGTCGAATGCTCTCCCGATTAACCACTACGATGAATTTACATTCGTATAATTACAATTGAGGTGGTTGAGACAATGTAATTATACTGAAGAAATTGAGGAAATAGAAAGATTCTAAGTAAACCTGAAATTTTTGTAACGGATTTAATAATCGTTATTTATGCTTATTAATTGTTCTAATAATCATAATTGTTGTGTGTACCTAATTGTTCTAATAACTCTCGGGCGAAAGGCCCTGAGACATTTTCTCGCCACTCGATCATTAGGACCAGTAAATACCCGTGGTACATTTATATAATTTTATTTACCTTATGTTATTCATTCAGATAACTGTTGTATACCAAATAAAGCAACCCTCTGCGGTCTGCAACAACAATTTATTATTCACCAAAATCCCAAATAATAATACACAAAACGCTGCCAGGAGTCCCAATATCAAAGATATGTTTTCATAGCCGGGTCGTTATACTGATTACAAAAATGCCGTTAATCAAAGAATCACAAGTAAGAGGCGCCGGGTACAATGTCTAAGTCAGTTAATGTTCTACTACTCGCTGTCGGTGATCGAATGGCGGGGCCCTGGCCCCGCGGCTGCCTCGTCGTCTTCCACCCCTTCGCAGGGGAAGGGAGTCGGCTGCGTGCCCCCTCTTCTACAGAAGGAGGGAGGGGGGGCGCCTTCCACGCCTTGGCCGCTCTCCTGGTGCGGTGAGGCGTATCGCTTCTGGACTGCCCGTGTAGCGGACACTACACCCTCCCCACCTAATTGTGGGAGTATGGGGCGAGGTGCTTCTGCAGGCGCGCTCTGCGGCGCCTGTGCTGGTCTGTGGCGCTGCTGGCGGACTTTTGTAGTGCCGGCACAGGCGGACACTACAATAACATATTTACTAATTAACTAGATGTTAATTTGACTCGGTTTGTCTTTTCATATTTCCCTCCCATAATGCCCTTTCACAATTCCCTCCATAAAAGAACACTCTCAACCACTAACCTTTCTAACCAGGTAAGTTATGCAGTGTATATCGAGCTCCGTTGAATGAAGGCAATAACAAGCTATAACGAATCAGTAAAAAATAAAAGAAATTACGAAGTCTTTGATAAATACAACTACCGTTGAAAAATTTATCTTCGTCTTTCTTTATTCACTTCAATATATGAGTATGTTTTTTCTTTTTATTTACCGTCTATGTCTTTTTAATTAATTTCCAAGAAGAAGCAAACGATTTCAAAGTAATTTTTCACCGATGAGAATTAAGCTCACCAAGGTAGAATTCAAATAACGAGCCAATGACGTTACTTCCAAGAGAAAATATTGTCACTGCAAGTCGCATTCAGGTGTTATTGCAAGTCGTCTTTAATTAATTACACAAGCGAACGTTGCTCATCGATTCGCGAGCTGAGTTATCGTTAAGGCCTCCAGAGGGCTTCCCTGTCGGGTCTTGTGTTCCCGCGCCCCGACGCCCTTTACGAAAACATCTCGGCTGCGGCTCTAGTTGTAAGAGATGGATTACACAGGATAATAGGGGCAAAATATAGGGCGTGTAATTTGTTCCACGTCGGATGATGGCATGGAATCCCCGCCATTTTTAGGGAGACCGTCGTGAGTAATGGCATTGGACGCTAACACGGACTGTAGACGTCGAGGTTCACAAGCGAATAATTGATGAGGACATGGTAGAGTTTGCTTCATGCGCTAGACTTCCTTGGGCAGAGTAGAACACGCTTATCAACAGATAATGCAAGACAGATAAAATGTAGACTGTGCAAATTGGGCAAACTTTCAGATAACGTAACTTTTTGAAGTTTTACAAAACGTAAGGGTGGTCATTGATTGGTAGTGCAATGAGCTCCTATTTAAAAAATATCATAAAACATTTTTTAAATCTAAAATACGAGTTAACAAAAGGGGAAAATTATTATTTCGTATGGATGTTTTAAAATGCAAAGATCATTTTTAAGCATTCTTTCCTTTAGATTCCACAATGATTGTTCATTTGTAGTATGTATTTATCATATAATTATTGAACGTTCATGACGTTTTGGCATATTCGACACCGTCCGGAAACATTGGTACCTTCCCTTTAATTTGTCGTCGGCTAAAATTCAACTAGGTACTCAAAATTGTACAACTTACAGGTACACTTAATCACAGGCGTGCGCAGCCTAGAGATGACTTCTGGGCCTCTTTATCCATTCGTTTTATTTACCTACAACATTTTTTGTAAAAATATTTAGTATATTTTTGAATTTTTAAAATGTATTTTCGGGCGGTTGTAGAAGGTTTTGTCTAAGTTCATGGGGGCCACGTTCCCCCTGCTCTCTTTGCGCACGCATATGTACTTAATCTAAGGCGCAGTAACATTTGGAAAGAAATGAGTCAAACTCCCTTGTTTCAGAAAGCAATGCTCAAGAGCAGTTACCTATCGTACTTGCATACCTGCCGGCAAAAGCGTTGTATGCCCTCAAAATGCAAATTTAGCGTCGCACGACTTTCCTCCTCCATTATTACAAAGTTTATGCACTCGTGCAACTCGTGGCGAAAGTAAAAAAGAAGAAAAAAGGCGCTTAATGTTCATGGTTGCCAACGTAGTTTTCTAAATGTCTCACTCACACCACATACGACCTTCATGCGAGAAAATTCAGCATTCCAGAAAAGTGAGGGTTACAACGATTTTGTCGGACGATATTCTATTAATAAAACATGTCAGATACAGTTTTCAATGTAACTTTGGGTCATCTGATGTGCTCTGTGGGAACAAGCTGTAGGTTCCCGACTGGTCTCCCGGCATGTGTGGTAGTGTAGTGCATGTAAATATAAGTGTATAAAGTGGTGAGGATGATAGAAAGAAGGGGAATGAAAGATCGCGCGAGGTCCATGATCCATTTGTTAGGGTACTCCAATTTCTTCCAAAATGAATATTCCCCGGTTGATCTGGCTCCACTCAAAGCGCAACCAATCTTCAAAATTTGGGGGTACTTTACATAAAGCCCCTCGGATATTTTCAAAATTTTCTCAGAACCGGCTACAATTTTTAAATTAAAATTTCTTATAAGAATATAGTTAAATCTACTAATAAAGGTGGCATATGTCCTATTTTCACGGTTAACTCTGAATTTTCGAAAATTGCAAAAGTTTGAAATTTTTTCGGCGTCTCCCTACTACTACAAATTTGCAGATAGAAATTTTTTCTTCGGATCAAATTTGTTCTGCAAACTGATGTCTTCCATTATGGTTATGTACAATTTTTTGAAAATTTTAGTAGTTTTCGTGCAATATTGCATGCAATATGTCAATTTTATAATATTACAAAACAAGAATTTCTCAAACATGGCTAGAATTTTTTTCTTTAAACTCTTGGCAGGGATATTGCCCTATTCTTTTGTTTTTTCAATAACTACAAAAATGAAATTTTTTTCACTTGTCTCTCACGTCGTTAATATTTACATTAGTGGCCATTTGTTCACAATGTCATATTTACAAGTGCGCGTGCTTTAAATAATGTCCAGTAGAGTTTCTCGAAAACTGAACCGTTTTGTGTGAAAACGAGCTCAATATCCTGCATTTTCAGAAACGCTCATACGCCATTTTCTCATAAATGGCTCCAAATTTTGCTTCAAAATTTTCGAACGGATAGTGCTAATTGCGCTCTTTAATATGCAGTTATAATATATAATAAAGTTAACTTTTGGGTATTTGTTTGTTTTTTTCAAAGATTACACAAATGTAATATTTTTAAACATCTTTAACTTCAGATTACCAGCAATTTTTAAACACTATTGTATTTGTAGGTTAAAGTGCTTCAAATGATTTCTAATAAAGTGTTGCGAAAAATCAACAATTTTCTGCGGAAAAGAGCTTAAAATGTCGCGTTTTTAGTAGCGCATAAACGTAATTTTCTTAAAAACAACTCCAAAGTTTTCAAAGAAAATTGCCGTTTAAGACGAAATTTTAGTTTTCTTTAATATTCTAAAGGTAGTATTTCCGTTCTTCCATTAGGAAACCGAAAAATTAAGAAAATTAAACAAATTGTACTTTGATCGGCGATAGATGGCAGCTAGCAAGAGTACGTGGCAATTCCCAATAGCTTGCACAAACTCAAGGAAATAGAAAACTAATACGGAAATTCTCTAGCACCACTAGTTAATATTTAATTTATATTACAATTTCATTGACTTTGTCCCTTTAGACTGTGTTATGGTTTTAACTTTTCCTGTGGGTACCTTTTTCAGTATTTCTTTCTTGAAATATGCGTACAGTGAACGATGTTCGTGAACAACACATCGAATACCGCTTTCGCTCCTCGTCTTCATTCAGTAGTCCATGAAAATCTTAATTAATTAAGATGAATTTAACAGGCCTTTCAGCGCAGTCACGCACAACTTTCGACTTTATTAATAACCTTTGAGCTTCTAAATATTAATAGTTTCTTTTCCAGGTCAAAGGACAATTTTGAATAAAACTAGTATCCATCTTCAGGCCACAGATATCCACTTTTGGTTGACAGAAAGGTTTGGTTGTTTTCATTGAAATGAAAATTAAATTGAATTAGATGTATTTTAAATTAATAATTAAAGAACGGCCGTCGGTATACAATTGCGCTTACCATGTTATTCTTTATCCAACTCTTTACGAAAAGGAATATAACACTCTTCCATGTGTAAATTTTCCATTTTGATTTGGATTTGTACGTCTACTTCATCAGAGAGGACGACAGACAATCCTTCTAATAAATACTACATACGGTGTCAAATTTTTTACGATGTCTGAAATTGTGGAATCCATCCTTTCAAGCAATTGTAGAAATTTTATAAAGCATCTTGATAAGGAGCTTGATCTGCACTGCCCAAAAGTCAGTGGTTTACATAAACAGTTACAATCAGAGAGACATTACCGATTTAATTTTTTTTTTCGGAAATGTGATACAAAACTTTGTATTTAAGTTACTTTTTATTTCAATATTGATTACTGAAAATTGTTGTTAATGTTTAGTTTTTTAGAAATTGTTAGTGGGACATATCTGTCCCATTGGACCCTAGGGGTATGATGGAACTTAATAATACCGAGAGGAAAATGAATATTTTCTAGATTTTAATTATAGAAAAACACAATAATCAAAAAGTAATAATAATTACATTTATTTTAAAAAAAGTGGAGGATCAATACAATAGGTTACTTTGCATTCTTGGAACATGGAGTCTATTCTATTCTCCCTTTGCTACACTCCTACTGCTGCTTTGTAACTGCAAACAATACGCATCGTCGTAAATATGGAAAACTTTCAAATGAATTTAGGATGTAGTATCATGAATTAAATAATGAATAAGAAATATTAGAACGATATATTGTAATGATCCAAGGTTTTTCCTGGGTTATTTTAAAACATTTGACTAGAAAAGACCTAGTGAAGTGGGACTGAATATACCAAAACGGGGACTATGTGTGTTGAACCGAGTATAGAATAAACAAGCGACGGCAGTATTGCGTATAAACAGTACTTTTATTTACATAAACGCTTAGAGAAAAATGTATTTAGGCATGAACATTAGATAGCGCACAATTAAAGAAGAATTTTGAAGTTTGTTTTATCAAAATCGGACCACGGGTTACGTTGCTGTAGTAATTTTCGCGGCGACTTTGTTTTGTTTGATCTGAGATTATCAAAGATCGGGGTCAACAATGAGTGTTAGATTCGGTTTTGGTGTTGACTAGCACGCAAAAGCTGCGTTAGTAGCTCCTGGATTTTTGTGAAATTTTAAAGTTTATTTTTAAAGTTTGCAATTACGTGGTGCAAGGAAGTTTTATAGAGTGCTTGCGGAATACACACCATAGTGTTATCGGACAGAATACTTCAGAAATTTACTAAATCGGACAGAATACTTAGAAAATGTGTTAAAAAAGTTTCGTCTTAAAGTGTTGCGGAGGAACTTAGTGCCGTGAGAGCTGTGTGTTTGTTTGTGTCGCAAAGAACCGGACTGGAACTTGTCGTGTAGGCGATGTATAGGTGTCGTGCGCGATGTCAATAACATTTTGTTTAGCAATTTGAGAAACGGTGACGAAACGAGACAGCACGGGGACGTCGCAGTTTGTGAAAGACGGAGCCAGCGAGCAACCCACTGGGGGAGGCTTATTTGAAGACGGTGAGCAGCAAGTTTGGTGCCATTGGCCCACGCAGGAGGCAGCAAAGCAGAAAAGTTTCACGCATTTTTTGGATTATTTATTTGCCGGAGAAGATAAAATACTTGTTCAAGGCCAAGATTGTAATTATTTTTTAAGGGTAAAGAATTGCCATTCCATTCACTTTTTAAAAAAGCATATGCATTAAAAGTGAGAGAGAAAATTCATTCTGTTCAAAGATAAAAGCCTGAAGTAACTTCCCATACAAATTTGTTTTTTTTGTTTTTTTGGTGTGTGTTTTCAGTGGATATTATTGTGTTGTTTATGTTGTGTTATGTTGACGTGCAAGTAGATGGAAGTCAACGGGGTACGAAAATATGTTTGTGTCAATTAAATGAAAGAAGGCATCTTTGCCAACCGTGTTTTCTCTCACACATATGTGTTTTATTTGAGTAGCTAGAATCCTGGCAGCACTACAACTGAGGCTAATGCTTGAGGGATTTTTCCGTATGGAGCCGGTCACGACCAGCATTTTTTATAAATTTATGTGACATACTGTAGAAAAGGGGGGCTAGTATATGTTAGAATTGGGAGTGAAGATCCCAGTACGTTTACGTTGGCAACGCAACGTGTTGTTGTTATGTAATAATAAAAGTTATCCAATTTTATTTATGACAATCCTTTATTGTTCTTATTTGCACACAGAACACAACGTTTCGTAACTTGTTTTAGTTACATCGTCAGGCTCCTTAATAAAGGGAAATGTTGTCCCATTTTTAACAAACACTCGAGGACACATAGTCAACTCAACGGCAACCTCTAAAGGGACACAAGAATATAAACTTATAAAAGAACAATAAAGGATTGTCATAAATAAAATTGGATAACTTTTATTATTAAGAAACATACACTGACAATCAAGAACTATTTTACAATTTTCAATTGGTCTACAAGCTTTACTGTGTTGTTGTGTTGTAATTTTAATGAATAGGTAAGAAAGAAAGAAAGATAGTTAGTCATACGTAATAGAAAGGAACCCGCATGGAACCACTAAAATATAAATCACAGGAGAAAACAAAACTTTCCAAATGGGGGAACTTTTTGAAACTGCGACAAGACAAAAAATTCGGCAAAATCCCTTGTAACTCCGCATTTGAAAAAAACATAATTTTTCGCAGGAATATAATTAACTAAATAATTCAAAACAAACAAAAATAAACCTTACAACAAAATAAAACGTACAGAAAAAAATAAAACTGTCAAAAATGAAGAACATAGCACTCTCCTGTAACAATGAGAATAAATCACACAATTCTTGAAATCACTCATAACTGAGCATTAGAATGCAGTATATAGACAAAGTACAAGACTGCAGAATGCACCAGTAGAGGTTTATATGTATCCCAGGGAACTTCTCGAGGAATATGTTTAGTGGGTCATATATGTCCCACTGGTCACGCAAGAGTTAAGGAATTTTTAATTCCACAATACAGTTGAGATTCTGAACTCAGCAGAAACATTTTAAATATTAAATATCTCTTGCCATTTATCATTGCCCCGGGAAGATGTACCTAGTTTGTTACATTCATAAAACTCCAACATTTCTTTAATTTCGGACTCATTAAAGAACATTTCCATATTCCTTTTGCCACTGAAAATTAATGGCATTAAATCTTTTCTAGCTCTCCATAAGATGCTACAGAAGTGGTGTCAGGATTGCTAGCTGCATTACGTATTTTACATTCAAACACACATGCAAAATACATTTTTATGCATATGATGACGGCACGGAAAGAACAAAGCTTTGTTCAAATTTTCTTCAAGAAAGAGGTACACTCCCTCAAAACGTCAAGTGTTTGATTCAGTTGTATGACATGAAAGAACTTGTAATAATTTTTCTTCTTGTGATGTTCTTTGTCTTGCCCTTTCTTCTTTATCCGCGTGCAATATCAAATAGGTTGTTCAAATTATTTCTAAACTCCTCTTCCCGATGCTTAAAAATATATTCACACTTGTTTGCGTTTTCTGTAATTTTCTTCCCTTCGAATAGCACAAGTTAATAAATTTTTGCGAACAATGCTGATTAGCTCTTGTCGGAATTCTTGCTTTCTCCCACAATATCATTCTCTCACGAACCACAAATTTAGCACTTGCAATAACTGTTGATTTTACTTCCTGTGTGTTATAAAATATACATCAAACACATATTTTATGATAAATTGTGTCCAGTAATATGGTGTTTTTTATTAATAATTAATATTATCTTCTATTAAAGATACACATTCTTCGGCACTGCATATGACACTAACATATGATATTTGGTAAGCCAAATGAACGGTGTTATGCATCAACCGGCTATGCGACATCATACAAGTTTTGAGATAATCGTGTTCAAAGGTTTTACTACATTTTCAGTCCTAAAAACTGTAATTTTATTATTTCATTCATTGAAAAACTGTACCGTGTATACCGGCCTTTAGATTTGCAACCTGTGAACACATGTGACACGATCGATTAAAATTGTACTCGGGCCTGACACAGTATTGGTATTGTTGTATCGGTACTGTTGTACTCGGGCCTGACACAGCGGTGGGTGATAGGTCAGGACATGACCGTCATGCGAGTTCGCGCTCAAGTCGGCACGGGTTAGAATACTCCGAATTCAAAAACAATTTGCATAGGCAAGTTGCATTAGAACGAAATTGGTGCATGATGCAGTGGTGCATTGGATGAGCGGTCAAAAAATCGGAAAATAAGGGACATCCTAATAACATAGCTGTGTCGAAAGGACCGTCGGGATTCTCGCCCTAGGACTTCGGTCAGACGCAGTGCAAAGACATTTATTGATGTCCTGAGCCCCTCAGTCGGGTCTCAGGGCCGACCTTGCCACCTTATTTGCTCAAAATGGTAGACCGTAAGAGGTGATTAACGGACAAACACATGCACCCTGGAGGTTTACTCGATTTCTCAACAAATCATTTCATACCAAGAATATGAAATAGTTTCGGTTCCACCAAGCAAACGCGTGTATAGCATACATTTAACGGCGGGCGGCGAGCGTAGACCCTCAGTAGCTAACGTCTAATTCGGGAGGCCGGGGTTCAATCTCCGTGCTGGCCATCCTGACCTGGGTTTTCGTGATTTCCCTCGGTCATCAGGCAAATACAAGGATGGTTCTATTGAAAAGCCACGACCGCAAAACCAGTGTCACTAGCCTAATTCGTTAACTATGTGAAGTCACGAAGGGTAAGCGAATTCGAGACATCGCGGATTCCTGATTGTGCGACCGACTAAGAACCCTTGAATCTAACAGCTTCGAGACCAATTTCCCTTTACGGGATATGTAATGAATAAAGGAAAAAAAATAGCAATAGCAATAGGTGACAATAGCAATAGCAATTCATGTTTCTCTTCAAAAAACTAACTTCACTTTACAATTTCATTGGAAGCATTAAATGATTATCATCGTTGAAACGATCCATGTCTCCTGAACGGTTCACTATTATTCTTGTAGGCGGAATTCAAATCTACTGCTTCGAGTCCCACTAAACCTTTAATTGGTATCGCGGTCTGACATACCGCGCCGGCAAGTTGACACTTGTGCAACAATCACTGATTATTGTGCTTACACGTCCAGCGGCTCAGTACTTTCCTTCTTAGTGTATATCTGTCTCTGAACAAAGTGAGAGCGTCACTAGTGGTTTCTTTTTAGAGATGAGATACTGCCGATACCGATTGCGTTAAGTATTTTTTGCCTAGTGATACCATAACTACGAGATCAGATGTATTTATAGAGATCATGATCATGATTCTGAAACCGAACATGAATATAAAAATGATTCGAATATTTCCAACAATGAACGCATTTATTATGAAACTAGTGGTGCTACAACAACACATACTTTCCCGCGTTATTGGAAACAGTTATGTAGTACTGAAATATTGCACTTTATGCGCTACTAATATCTTGGATATTATTTGAAAACGTTCAATTCAACCAAGAAGCGTACAACTCACTGTTTCCATCGCAGTGTTGGCAGAACTATGTGAATTCTAGAACTGCATAAAAATGTAATACAAAAGTTTCGTAAACATGATGCATTCCATAAGGTCATGATTAGGGAAGAGCATTCTAAAACCATGCAACAAATACTCTACTCACTACAAACGGTACAGCATTTGGTGCAAAAACTAAATATTTTCATGCAAATATCAATATAAATTAGACAATTATAACTCATTTTCATACAGCTCCATCAGGTCACAACAATCACACGCAGATCACAGATATTCGCGAGCGCAAATGGAATTCCATTGTTGCAGACCCTACACTGTCGCTATTCTGAGAGCTATTAATTTTTTTACTTTTTATTTCAAATATTTCAAAATAAACAATTTCTAAAATATTAATGTGTAAATGTATGACAAAAGGTCGAATGTAAGAAACGATCAAAGAAATAATATACAAAATTTCAAATTCTAATTTATGACGCATCCAGCTCTCCGAAGCGCAGTTACTTTACAGCGGGCTATTATGTTTGTCACGAAATTATAAAAAAGCTACTCGTATTTTGAAAAAATTAAGTATGACCTTATTTGAAGACGTAGTTTTGATAAATACATTTACTTGAGAAAAAATTGTATTTTTAAAATTGTAGTTGTAAGAAAAACGACGAAAACGAAGCACAGTCAATTCCGAGTGGGCAATTATGTTTGTCAGGAAATTATAGAAAAAGTACTCATATTTTCTTAACATTCAACGTGACATTATTTGAAGATCTGTTTTTGATGAGCATATTTCATTAAGTCCTATCTACACGATTGTAGTTAACACGATTGTAGTAACGCCAACATTTTTTTAAATTTTTTAAAATTTTTGCAAAATTAGACATTTCAACGAACATAAAACCTGCACATGCTCTTAATCTTCCTTTATATCTCAGGTCTCACTTTAATCAAAAAACAATGTGCGGGTTTTAAAAAAACATGATTTAAAGAATACAGAAAATTGTCTGTTGACACAAATTTTCGCAAAAAATACTAATATTTTGAAAAATTGAACGTGACCTTATTTGAAGACCTATTTTTATGAACACATTTCATTAAGAACAAAAATTGTATCTTCATAATTGTAGTTGTAGGAAGATGCCGAAAAAGTTTGAATTTTTTCAATTTTCTAAAAATCAGAGTTTTCAACCAACATGAGACATACGCCTTTCTCTTAATAACCTTTAGAGTATTCAACAACAAAATTCAGTCAAAATTGTTGGCGCCATTTTTTTGAAAATTTTGAAAATGTCCCAGGGGCTTCATGTAAAGTACCTTCCAAAATTAAACTATCGGTTTCAAATTCAAAAGACCGTGAGATCATTTAGATTGATCGGGTAGTATTAATTTTGGAGAAAATCGGCATTTTACGTCTGCCTTATGCTAACATTGATTTTAGTAGTAACACTTCAATGTTTTCATAACCTATTTATTCACTTAATTTGAAAATTATGTTTTTAGACGCGTCTCTGCTATCGCGCTTTAACTGTGTATATCTTTCTATGTCCTCATTACATAGCAACACATTCGGATCTTGTATCAATGTGCACTAAATTTATTGGAATTTTTCGAGCAAGCAAGCCGTTGTAATTAATTAAGCTAATTTATGCGCATCCCATTACAATAAGGTTTTTGTTCGAACTTTCATTTTATATTCAACCATATTCAACTACGAAAGAACGTTTGCCAACGCCTTCCAATTCTCGGAACGCTGTAACTGCCACCGCCACCGCTGCCAGCATCACCTCATTCCGAGAACTATTGCGGCGAATGTGAATTGTGCGCAGTTTTTCATTCATTATGAACTTATAGATATAACCGCACAAGATACACTACAATTTTTAACACAATAACTTGCATTTTTTTGTAATTCGTTTAATTAATAATTCAAGGTACAACTTTCCTTGCAATAGAATATGCACACCGATTGGCTGTATTCAGTTCTGGTGTGAACGCCATGTTTTCACGACACCTGGCGCATCCTCGAAAAGTCAGTTGAGCACAAGCCCTCAAGAGACAGACGTGTCGTGCTCTCTCTCCATACGTAACATGCAATTCATATGCGTATGCACGATTCTCAATTTTTTCTCTATTGTTCAGTGTAATACGACAACTACATACAAATACAATGTACTATATGTCATTGCAACATTTAAATGTGTGCCGCTTCCTCTCTCCACATGTAATGTGCAATATACAAGTGGAGTCTGTGGATGTCCCTCAGTCTGTGGATGTCCCTCGTCGAGTGAACATCGTCCCGGAGCGCTCCCAGCTTAGGCGCAGGTAGTTTTCTGCAGGTGGTCAACGGCGCAGTGTACAGTATAGGCCCAGTCGTCGCAGCGTAGGAACTCGAAGATAAGTATTGCATTTCTTCTATTATCGCCTTTCCTGGTGTTCTCTGTTAAATCGTTTTCTAAAAATTCTTGTATTTCAATTTCCTAGTTTCTTTCTACTTTTATCTCTTTACTCTCCATCTACTTCATATATCATATCCAGCTGAATCTGCACCTCACTGCAAGTAAAACTTTAAAACCATCCCTTACTTATTAAATTTACTCATTCTATTACTTTTATCTCCTCTAACGTCACTTCAAATTTTCCTATAATATTCTGTAAATCTCACTTTTATTTCGGTCTTACTCCTTGCTTACTCTTACTTAATTCAATCTAGGTAGTTGTTCTCTCTTTCTTATTCACCTGTCAGCATGGCTTCGAATACCAGAGGAACTACTAAGAGTAACCAATCGAACTTACAGGGTGAAATTAGTACAATCGTGCAGGAAGTTGTTAAATGCCCTGCCTTCCTCAACTCCTTGGCCACGATCCTACTGGAATGGTTGCCAAGCAGTTGGAGGAGAGTATGAAATTTAACACGGACTTAATTAATAACTTGCGCAGGGAAATTGAAGACCGAGACAGAGAGATAAAAAACCTGAGGGCTGAACTGGACGCGAGAACAGATCAGCTTGAAATGTACACGCGGCGGAATTCCTTGCGGATCTTCGGAGTGAAGGAGAAAGAAAATGAAGATCCAGATCAACTTGCGCTTGATGTAGCAAATCAGATAAGTGTCAATTTGAGCCGGAATGACATTGATAGATGTCACAGAGTGGGACCCAAGATCGCAGGAAGAACCAGACCGCTAATTGTCAAATCTATTAGTTACAGGAAGCGCCGCGAAGTCTTTCAGGAGAAAAGAAAACTTAAGGGCAGTGGTGTCACCATACGGGAAGACCTCACAAGATCCCGTTTGGAGGTTCTGAGAGCGGCCATAGATCGTTTCGGCCTGCGGAGCGTCTGGACGGAAGACGGTACAATAGTCGTCAAAACAGGTAGCGGGAAAGCCCGCGCGCAGACAACTGCCGACTTGCAGGCGATTTCCGCCAAAGTAGGAGCGCCCCCACCCCCAGCCCCACAGCTTAACACGCCTTTACTTGGAATCTCCAAGGACCTTTCATTTCCCCCTCCCCCTCTAAGCTTCTTTCTACTCTCATCTTTCCTCAATACTCTCTCTGAACTCTCTCTCTCTCTCTCTCTCTTTCTCTCTCTCTCTCTTACTTGTACCCTTTGTTTATTTCTATTCACCTCTCGTTGAGTCATCTCTTTCACCCGTCTGTGTCATAGGCAGTCGGCGGCCGTTTTAGGAATTTCCCGTGTACCTCAATGCAAAGTGTCCTTCCCACCCCACAGCCTTCGCTACCTGCATGTGCCCACTCCCCTTCCCTGCCAGCCCAGGCTGCTGTAGACAATGCACCGTTTATTTCTAAAACTGTTTTTACGTCGCGCATTTAAATGCACATCTCTTCTTTGCCATCACTCTGAGATTCAGGAAATTGTAATGAAGCATAAATTTCACGCACTTCTCATTAGCGAAACATGCTAAAAAAATCTTTAAATTCTCAAACCGTCAAAGTCTCTGGATACCGTCTTGGAGATCTGATAGAAAATCCACCGTGGCTGCACACGGCGGTGGTGTCGGTATCTATTTACGTGATGACATTAAATGCAAAGTGATTTTCTCTTCAGCAAATCATAAAGATCATTTCACCGAATACTTAATTGCTGAAGTTATTCTTGCAGGGAAAAAAGTGTCTCTTGGCGGTAGTGTATTCTCCTCCTAAAATCAGGCAACATTGATGAACTAGACGACTTACTCGCTTCCTGTGTCACTAAATACGAGGACATTATTTTAATGGGTGACTTCAATTGTAATTTATGAAAAAATCTACCTCATCCGATAACTTTGCGCGTTTTTTTCGTAATATGAACCTAACGATTCTTCCCCTAAGGCTACGCACATCACAAGAGATACTGAAACATGGATAGATCATATCATAGTGTCAAATCCAGCTAGAGCGCGTTCTCATGGACAATTTTCCATTCCCGGAATATCAAAACACGATCTCATCTACATATCATATAATCTTAAGTGTCCCAAATACGCACCAAAAATAATAAAATATAGAGATTACAAGAACTTTGATACAAATTCCTTCGTTTCCGATGGATTTTCTGTCCCTTGGAATCTTGTACAAAATGAAGCATCACTCAATGGTAAAGTAGCAGTATTCACGGAAATGTTTAATGGACTTATAAATAGACATTTACCACAAAGACGTCACGCGTGACACGTCCCGCAGCCCCGTGGATATCCGGTGAAATTCGGCAACTTATGCATGACAGGGACACTGCGTATAAAGTTTTTCGGAAAACAAGGAACAACAACGATCATGCTACGTATAAAAAACTTAGAAATCGTGTCACCCAAATGTTGAGAAATGCCAAATTAAATATTATCATTCTATTTTCAAAATAACTGTGATTCTAAATTGCTCTGGAAAAATTTGCGCACTATAGGTATTGGAAATATTCGAAATTCAACAGAAATAAATCTGTCACTTGATTCGCTGAATCAAGCTTTTGTTAAGCTTGCGCAGCCAATTAATCCGTTCCTAAAATCTCAAACTTTATCCACGCTGCGAAGCAGAGAGATTAGTATTAAAGACATTTTCTACTTTGCGTCAGTAACACCAACCGATGTCACCAAAATCATTTTGAGTTTAAAATCAAACGCATCCGGCCTCCGACGGAATCAACGCAAAGTTGCTGAAGCTCGGAGCGGAAGTAGCACTCCCCGCAATAGTCGACATTATTAATTTCTCGCTAATGAGCGGCGAATTTCCCTCGACCTGGAAGACAGCACTGGTCCATCCTCTCCCTAAAAGCGCAAATCCAATGACACCTGTTGATTACCGTCCATCAGTATCTTGCCGACATTATCAAAAGTTCTCGAAAAGATTGTCAGGAAACAGATCGAACATCACCTTCAAATTTCAGTATTTTGAATGAAAACCAGTCAGGCTTTAGACCCGGTAAAAGCACAGGGACTGCGCTCCTTAGTGTGATTGAAGATGCCCGAGATGCAATAGATAACGGTAAAAATCACAATTCTCGTCCTTCTCGACTTAGTAAGGCATTCGATTCTGTCGACCACGATATTTTGTTAGCAAAGTTAAAAAACATTGGATGTGCACACCTACACTCGAATGGTGCTCCAGTTATCTATCAGAAACGCAACAAAAAGTCGTGTGCGGTGACAGTGCGTCTTGTACCTTGCATTAGCACGCGGCGTCGCACAGGGCTCAGTGTTAGGACCCCGCGCTTTCCTAATTTATGTTAATGATATAGGCAAATCAATAAAAATTGTTGTCATCATATGTATGCTGATGATCTCCAAATGTATATTAGCGGACCCTCTTCTCGCGTTCCGCGAACTTGCCTAAAAAAAATCAACGATGACCTGCAGTCACTCTCCTCTTGTCATCATCAATGGGGCTACTGTTAAACCCCAAAAAATCTCAGTGTCTTGTAATCGGCTCCAGAAACTCCCTAAAAAAGTTATCACTTTCCGCTCTCCCTGACATTTGCATAAATGGAACTCCTCTACCGTGGTGTAATGATGTGAGAAATTTAGGTGTGCAAATGGATAATACTCTAACCTGGAATGTTCAATTGATAAAATATGTCAAAAAGTATTCGGGTCCCTGCATGTTTTAAAACGCATGCGTACTCTTTACCTACAAAAACTCGTCAGACCCTTGTACAATCACTCCTTATGCCTCACTTTGATTACTGCGATTTCCTTTTGACTGACATAAATTTAAAGCAGCAACGCAAGTTACAAGTAGCTCAAAATGCATGTATTCGCTTTATTTTCGACCTTGAAAAATACGACCATATTTCAACTTTTTACGCACACTCTAAAATTCTTACCATTGATAAAAGGCGTTACTTCACTGCCTTCTCCTCCTCTACAAGATTTTAAACAGCACTCATCATGGCACCCTATCACTACGTTTTCAATTTATGAAGCTACATCGTGCCCGAGAGTCACGCCTTATTTGTATTCCGCATCACAATACCACTACTTTTAGCAAATCATTCACTGTTACTGCCATCCGTGCCTGGAACAATCTTCCCTCTACTATAAAAAATATCAGTACTTTTCAAAAGTTGAAAAAAGATGTCACAAACTGGATTCATGAAAATATTACTTAACGGCATTGACAGTATTATTGCGTACCAGTACAGTATTACTGTGTTACTAGGACATTGCCAGCTGTACGTCTACTGCGTCAGCTAAAACTAAGGATTAGGGACGCCGTACTGCCTTGACACGGTGACGATTCTCATTCTTATACCAATTTTATCGTACAACATTCTATCCCATTTTTCAAATAAACACTTCTCATCTAACCTTTCTCATACTTCTCTCTTTCTATTTCCTTTTCTGTCTCTCTTTTTTTCTCTCCCCCTTTCTTACTCTCTTTCTCTCTTTTCGGATCACTAAAATCCCTGCTATGTTTGCTCCTTTCTCTTTTCTCTTAATTATCATTCTAGTTCAATAACTCTTCCTTTCCTCTCTTTTTAATCACATTATCTAAGTATTCAACCTTAAAAGTGAACAAATCTCTGTGACACACATAAATACTTTTTTTGTTTTGTTTTTGTTTTTTCTTTGTACATTTATCCTCTTATAGAATAGTTTTAACTACTCCATAATCTAGCTATTTGTTTTTATAACCAATTTGTACTCTCCCGCAATCATTTTAAATAGCATATGAGGAACTACCCTTCAATTCATACCTCACGTTTACTACAGTACCCCCCACATGTGTGCATACCCTATGTTATGAGTACATGTTTGTTGCATTTGTGCATTGCTAATTGTACAACGTGATAAGCATGCGTCCATGTGCTCACATGTGTAATACTCAAAATATAATTTCTATGCTTTATCTTGTCTAAATGTGTTTACTAATTTGTATTTTTTTCTGTTTCAGTTCATGTCCTACAACTATTGCTATACGTTAAGATATAATATTAAATTCAAAATATTTTCATTCCTACTTTGTATTTTGTGTGCACTGTAATTGGTTTACTTGTATTGTGACCTAGGTAGAGTATTTTGTCTTGGCCTTCAGCCACCATCCTGATTGAGGTTTACCTGGGTTTACTCAATCGCTTAAGGCGCAATGCCGGGATGGTCCCTTTGTTTGCAGTCCCAGGAATAAATGTAGTATACATCGTTGGTATACATGTGAAAGATGTTGGGTCAGGTTTTCAAGTCTTGAGAATATTCCAATTGGTAACACTTCATACATTTTAAAATTTGTCGTTTTTTAGTTTGGGGGCAAAGTTTAAGTCTTAAACTTTCCTAGATTTAATCTGATCGTATCCACGTTTATGATTTTTTTTCTTCTTTTTTATTTACCTAATTTTAATAAGCCGAATAGATTCGTTTTTTCTTTCTTTCAAGACTTGAACTCTTTACTGGATGTTTTTCGCTTAGGCTGACGAGTTTTTCCTCCCTTATCTGTTTCTTAGGGGTAATTCAAAAATACTTACGCAATTTCAGCTTCTTCAAACGCTCTCTCAATTAGTAGTACTTAAATACCATGCCACTGTGTTAAACAAGCTCCTTCTAATTTTCTCTGTAACTAACTTACGAGTCAAAAAACAGTTTTTCAAAATTTAGTTAAATCTCGAAGTGCTTCAATCTGATATATTTGTGACTAATTTTTAATATCTCCCTAACGTAAATTAATAAACTTAAACACAGAAATGTTGTGAGTGCGTTTCTTGTTCTATCAACGTCTTCCTCCCTAGCTCTCACTCCTGCTTCCCATAGTGAGAAAACCTTCATCTAAATTGCGTACGTATTTCTCATTGAATTGGTCTCCTTTTATCATAAAATAAACTGTAATAAAACCTTTTGAAAGTGGTCAGGCGGAAGAGCAGGCTAATTAGCCTGAGCCTCGCCACCAATAAAGACATTTATTTATTTATTTATT